>LR738711.1:773712648-773771056 GCA_902687465.1 Secale cereale | reverse complement strand
TAGTTTGTAAGGTTAAGTAATTTTTGTAGGTCTAGCATTATTGATGTCGAGCCTTGTCAAATTGTGTTTCATACAATGAAGAAGACGAGTTTGCGTTTATCCAAATAGAGAGATGCCTTTTTCGAAGGTAAAGTTGCACATCTATGTTTGTTCTGACGGTAATCTTTCGCCTTTACCTACGGACAAGACCTAATGACAAGTCGCTGGCTTAGCAACGCTCGAGTGAGCAAGAAAGAGATTGACACAAATACTAAATTCTTCATTTATAAGTATTCTAAAATATAATTAATCGCAAAAAATGAAAATTAAATTAAAAAAAAACACATACATCTCAAGTACAATAACGGATGGGTCACTAATCATCACATATGAAAAGAGGAAAATCGCTCGTAATCGCTTCGCAGACGTAGTAGAGGCCATTCTAGAACTCAAGATTTCAGCTCGGAGGGCTTCAACTTTGACCACATTGACATGCATGGTCTTGATGGGTGTAGTGAAAAACCCTATCAGCTAAATGTCATGCAACAAGGCCGCTGCGTCGTACAATTTCACCAAGACCTTTATAAAAATATGTTAGGGAATTATGAAAGACGACGTCATTAGAGGCATCCATCTTTTACGTAACCTCCATTTGGAGAATCTTCAATGGATAAACTCCGTAAATGTTATTTTATTGAATAGAAAAGTGGTGGCGAAGGGGCATCTCCATGGCCGACGCAATAGCGAAGTTTTTGAGGTGGCCGAAATGAAGGAGGCGGTGGAGCAACAAGTCGTCGTTGACTCCATCGAGTCTGGGGCGGAGGTGGAGGCCAACTTCCGCTTCCTTCGACCGGCAGAGCTCGGCGAGGTCTTCATCGGAGAGGAGGAGGACGACGAGCTGGAGGTGTGGGAGGTGACCATCCACCAGTTAGCACGTCCGTCCGGCACTGCCGGCATGGAGGTCATCGAAATGTCCGACGATGAGTAGTATAGGCTAGTTTAGGTTATCCGCCTAGTACGTAGATCATGTGATGAATATTATTTTATGGTTTTGATGTATGAAATATAAAGTACTCCCTCCGTTCCGATTTACTCGTCGTGGTTTTAGTTCAAATTTGATTGAACTAAAACCATGACGAGTAAATCAGAACGGAGGGAGTATTTGGCTGCAATAGACAGGAAAATAGGGGTGACCGTCCACTCTTCATGAACACGGCCGGATGCGTCCGTGGACGTACAGGACGCTGGATTTGATATATCTTGCTGTAGATGGTCCTACTCTGCTCGCTCTGCTCAGCGTGCTTCCCTCCTGCCCAAGCTCGCTCTGCTTAGCGTGCTTCCCTCCTGCCCAAGACAGCAAAACCATATGAGTTGCCTTAACGTACAGGGTGTGGAGTACACTACCAAGACGGCAATACTCACCCACTAGTCCACCACTACAAATTAATCGACCCAAAATGAGGATACAACAAGTTGCATCTAAACTTTCGTCCATGCCATGTAGGAACAAAACGAGTCCCGATGTACAGTATACATGCTCTCAACAAGTAGTATAGTTAATTTCAGTGCATGCATGCACCCTGGCATTCCTCCCCTCAATCATGCTCCGTACGCCGCCGCAAAGAACCCATGCCCCGTACGCGGCTCAGAGATCCGGAGCGTACGTGCGCCGCGAAGCACCGCAGGGCGCAGAGAAGAGAACGTATACGTACGTGACAAGACAAACAAAAATCATGCGCGCCCGTGCGTTCACGAGCCACTTGGAGAAGCCGACGACGGGGAGCATCGTAATCGTAGTCGTGCTCGTACTCGCGCGCGTCGCCGTGCCTCGTGGCGTATGATTGTGCCGGTGGTGCGCGGCCTGCATCCGGTCCGACAAGAAGGCCTGGCGGCTTGATGATGAGTGGGGGAGAAGACAGGGATGGCGCGCGGGCGAGCGACCCAGCCCACGTTCTCCCGCCCTCTTTCGAGCTGGCGGAGGAATCTTGTGCTCGTCGCCCTTTCCAATGATCCGCCATCGGTTAGGGTTTAGGAGATGGTTAATGCGCGGTTCCCTCCTCGCACCATCGTCGCTGTTGTACGCGCGCACTCACTCGCTGGTCCCGATCGATCACAGCAGTTGCGAGATCGACGGGGACGACGAATCATTGGGCCGAGCCCGGCGAGGTTCGCTCGCTCGCTGATTAATAATGTAGTAAGATTATTAACCAAAGCCGCAACCGACGTACGTATCATTTAGGAATCCGCTTCGCCGTGCGTTCGTGTAGGTTGTTTTTTTTTAGAAAAGGAGCTTGGGCTCCGGCCTCTGCATCAAACTGATGCATACGGCCATCTTATTAAAAAGAAACCATCCAACAAAGGTCTTACAAGATCTGAAAGTGAGTAAATCAAAAGAAGCTAAAGGCAAGATCGCCACAACCGGCCGGTAAAAGTAAGATAAGATGCTAAACACCTATCCTATTACATGACCGCCATCCAAACCGGTTGTAGATATCCCGAGCTACCATCTCCCAACGGGTAGACGCAGTAACCAAATGCTCCCTGGCCTCCGTCTGAGTGAGTAGCGACCACATACGGATAAGAGTAGTGGTTCTGAAGATGACCTGCAAGAAATGAATATTTGTTGTTCTGTTAAAAACCAAATCATTTCGACAGTTCCAAATTGCCCATAGTAAAGCACATACTCCCACTCGGATATGTCTTGCTATTACCGGATCAATCCCATGCAACCAAGTCCCGAATAACATATTAATCGAACTAGGTGGATTGATATTAAAAGCTATTTGAACTGATCTCCATAAGAGTTTGGCTAGAGGACAATCAAGGAACAGATGTCTAATTGATTCATCATGATCACAAAAACTACATCGTTTAGATCCTATCCAATTCCTTTTAGCCAGATTGTCTTTAGTCAGAATAACTTGTTTATGTACGAACCACATAAACACTTTGATTTTAAGAGGAACCTTAACTTTCCAAACGTGCTTCGAGCTGGGAATCACACTAGTATTGATACAGTCCAGGTACATGGACTTTACAGAGAAAACCCCATTCTTGGCTAGTCTCCAATGTATCTGGTCCGGATTGTGGGACAATTGAACATCCATCAACCGTCTCACTAAATGGAGCCACGCTTCCCAACGATTCCCAACCAAAGCCCTACGGAATCGAATATTAAGCGGAATGGTATTGAATATTGTAGCAACAAAAGTCTCTCTCCGTTGAACAATATTGTAAAGTGTTGGGTATTGTAGTGCCAGAGGAGTCTCCCCTAGCCACGTATCTTCCCAAAATCGAATAGACGTACCATCTCCGATAATGAATTTTACTCTGTTAAAGAAAGCAGATTTCACTCTCATTAACCCCTTCCAAAAGGGAGAATCCGTCGGTCTTAACGTCACCTGGGACAGGGTTTTTGACTGCAAGTACTTATTACGGAGGATCTGTGCCCAAGTTGCATCCGTGTCACCAGCTAACTTGAACAACCACTTACAAAGTAAGCATCTATTCTTAACCTCAAGGTTTTCAATCCCAAGACCGCCTTGGTCTTTTGGTCTGCAAATAATGTCCCACTTAGCAAGCCTATATTTCTTTTTGGATTCATCGCTTTGCCAGAAGAAACGAGATCGGTAGAAATCTAACCTTTTCCTCACACCAACCGGCACTTCGAAAAAGGAGAGGAGAAACATAGGCATACTAGTTAAAACCGAATTAATGAGAATTAATCGACCTCCGTAAGACATAAGCTTACCCTTCCAGCAGCTTAGCTTTTTCTCAAAGCGGTCTTCAATAGTTTTCCATTCACTATTAGTGAGTTTTCTGTGATGAATCGGAATGCCCAGATAGGTGAATGGCAAAGACCCCACGTCACAGCCAAACAACTCTTTGTAGGCTTGTTGATCTTCTTTGGCCCTCCCAAAGCAAAAAACTTCACTCTTGTGAAAATTGATTTTTAAGCCCGACAGTTGCTCAAACAAACATAAGACTAGCTTCATATTCCTAGCTTTTGCCAAATCGTGCTCCATGAAAAGAATAGTATCATCGGCATATTGCAGGATGGAGACTCCCCCATCCACTAAATGAGGAACTAGGCCTTCGATCTGACCTGCCTCCTTAGCCCTACCAATGAGAATTGCCAACATATCAATGACGATATTGAATAAGATTGGCGACATAGGATCTCCTTGTCGCAAACCTTTATGGGTTTGAAAATAGTGTCCTATGTCATCATTGACCCTTATACCAACACTCCCTTTCTGGGTTAACGAAGTAATCTGATCTCTCCAAGATTGATCAAAACCTTTCATGCGCAACGCCTGCTGCAGAAAAGGCCATTTTACTTTGTCATACGCCTTCTCGAAATCCACTTTAAAAACTACGCCGTCAAGTTTTTTTGTGTGAATTTCATGCAACGTTTCATGTAGTACCACTACGCCATCAAGAATGTTTCTGTCAGGCATGAACGCTGATTGAGACGGATTAACCACAGAATGCGCAATTTGCGAAAGCCTGTTCGTTCCAACCTTTGTGAAGATTTTGAAACTGACATTTAGCAGGCAAATAGGTCTGAATTGCTCAATACGAACAGCCTCAGATTTCTTTGGAAGCAACGTGATCGTTCCAAAATTAAGATGGAACACTTGCAGATGTCCCTCAAAGAAGTCCTTGAACATCGGAAGCAAATCCCCCTTGATAATATGCCAACATTTTTTATAAAACTCCGCCGGGAACCCATCCGGACCCGGAGCTTTACCATTTTTCATTTGGGAGATTGCATCAAAGACCTCTTTCTCAGAAAACGGGGCAGTCAAAATCTCATTCTCCTCGTTAACTAACTGAGGTACATCATGAATTCGTGATTCATCCAAAGAAACAAAATTATCGTCAGGAGGCCCGAATAATTGTTTATAGTAATTTGTGATGTAGGTCTTTAGATTGTCCTGTCCCACAATCGTGCCTTCATCTTGCTCAAGTTGGAATATTTTCTTCTTTCGATGTTTACCATTCGCGATCATATGAAAGAACTGCGTGTTATCGTCACCCTCAACGATTTTGCGCACCTTTGCCCTCAACGCCCATTTTAGTTCCTCTTCACGGAGTAATTCTTTGAGCTTTAACTCAGCCATTCTCTTAGCTTCCAACTCATTGGCATCTAAGATTGACTGCTCCGCTTTGATGTCAAAGTGATTCAGCAGCAGAAGAAGTCTTTCTTTTTCTGCCCTATAGATACCTTCAGAGTGCTTAGCCCACCCCCTGAGAAATCTACGAAGGTGCCTAATCTTATTTTGCCACCGATCAATGCTGGATCGTCCTCCGACCTCCTTCGCCCATTCCCTAGCAATCAGATCCATAAATCCTTCTCTATCAAACCAAGCCGTTTCGAAAGAGAAGGGACGCCTATTACCAAAGTTCGTGGCTTCCCCCGAATCAACTAGTAATGGGGTGTGGTCTGAAATTTCCCGTGACAGTGCTTGTACCGTCACCAGAGGGAACTTCTGTTCCCACTCCACACTCGAAAGAACCCGATCTAATTTTTCATAGGTAGGGTTAGGGAGATTATTGGCCCAAGTAAACTTCCTCCCCGATAACTCAATCTCGCGGAGGTCCAGGCTTTCAATGATAGTGTTGAACAAAAATGGCCATCTGCCGTCAAAATTATCATTATTTTTCTCATCCCGGCGACGAATAATATTAAAATCACCCCCAACCAAGAGAGGGAGATGCTCGTTCCCACAAATACGAACTAAATCAGCCAGGAAATCCGGTTTTAACTCTGGCTGCGCAGCCCCGTACACTGCCACGAGCGCCCAATCAAAACCGTCCACCTTCGACCTGACACGAAATTTAACCGCAAAGTCCCCCATGATGACACTTCTCACTTCCAACGAATCACATTTAACCCCAAGTAGAATCCCACCGGATCTTCCTCTTGGCGGCAAACAGTGCCAATCAAACTCCACCCCTCCCGACAGTGATCTAAGAAACTGAGGGGAGAAATTATCCCGTCCCGTCTCCGAAAGAGCAATAAAATCAAGCTTATGCTCAATGGACGCATCAGCCAGGAATCTTTTCTTAGCCAAGTCTTTAAGACCTCTGCTGTTCCAGAAGATGCCTTTCATTTTTCATCATGAAATTTTTTAGAAGTCCGAATTCTAACGCTTCTGCGCACCGCCGAAGTTGGGTAAATCTTACGCGTCCACTTACGTTTCGATCTACCTTCATCCTCCGGTCCAACTACAAGACCACCTTCACTACCTACGTTCCCACTCCCCCTCTTCCATGAGGGGTCCTCCATCTCCAGTCTTGGAGACGAAGAGTCCTCTTCATCCTCCGTTTCCAGGGAGGTAGGATCCAGGTCCATGCAAAGGTTGCCAATAGTGTTTATCCCCAACTTAGCCACCTCTGAATCATTCAGAGGTTTAATGGCTGCTAGATTATTAAGAATATCAATAGCACGATCTGCCTCCAGATCCAAAATATCATTAACGGAATTAGCTACTTCTTTGTCACTTCTACCCAGCGAAATCCCCAGTTGATTGGCATTATTAATAATCTCATCCGCAGAGAAATGCAAAATGGAATTAGAAGTGTTAACGGACATACCAGTAGTGGTCTGAATGTTATGGAGCTTGGCCACTCGCTTGGCACAACGAAGCTGCATATCATCGACATCCGGAAGATCCTGCAAGCGACAGCTCATCCGCCGCCCTGAAGACACTGGATCCGGAATCCCACCAAAAGAGATGACCTCATCGCGAGAAACGCCGTCTGTAGCCAAGCCACCCGCCAGCCCTCCCACCGGGCTGACCTGCGCAAGACCACCATGAGTCGACAACGGCGCTTGCGGCTCGGTCACACCAGGAACTGCCACCGCCGCCCCACCTGGGCGCTCCGGACTCACGTCAAAGACCATCTCCCCTCCGTCCAAGACTAGGGCAGCCGGTAACCCTGGAGATCGTGCGTGAACAACATCCTCCCGGGGACCCACCAGGTCCACACTGTCAGTCGGAGAATGAGGAAAGTTGGCCACCTGCCCGCCATCACCACTCACCCCTCCCTCCGCCCTAGGAGGGATGGCCACCATGCCGAGAGCCTCTGTCTGGCCCTCACCGTCAGCCAAGTCGAGAAGCGAAGGTAGAATAGCCTCCAGCGGATCATCCGACTCCACTCTAGCACTCCAGAGGCGGCTCGGCGCCGAATGTAACTCAAAAGATCCGATCCGCAGAGATTTGGCCGGTGTAGAGGTATCCTGAACCTCCGAAGCCGTCCCAGATGAAGAACCAGACGGAGGAGGCGGCCCTTTCGCCATATCATGCTGCGAGCCATCCGTCCCCATATTCTGATTGCCCGCTCCTCCGCCACCCTCTGTCGTATCCATATCAACTATATCTCCACCCTCACCATCCTGAGGTATGGGCGTATCCTCAATCTCAAGCTCAAGCACAAATGTAGTTCCAGCGTGAGTCCACTTGACCACATCTGGTACATACTCCACACTAACAACACTCACTAGCAAACGAGCCGCGCCATGAGACCGAGTAAATGGCATATCCACCTCCTCAGTCTTCCCAATAAGAGAACCCAAGCTCCAAGCAATCAGAAAATTATTAATGAGTCGACGAGGCGCCCCATAAAAGCGTACCCAAACCTTCTCCAACGGTGTGCCAGTTGGATCTTTCTCCTTCCATTCATCGAAAGTGAGATAAATACTGGTACTAGGATACCTGCACATGCCCCACTTAAGCATATACATCTGATCTTCCTTGGTGGGGAAGTCAACCTTGAAAGTCTGGTCCTCTAACTTGACTAAATCCCACTGATGATTCCCTGGAACCAAATCCTGCAGTTGACGCACAATCTGAGCCTCTGTCAAGCATCCATTAGCCACCTTGACTACAGCCGGAAAAGAGTTATCTGGCAACTGAACCGCTGGTGCCATGTCTGGTGACTCGAAAAACATCAACTCCTGGCAACAAACGCCATAAATAGTGCAAACCGGCTTAGGCCCCACGAGCAGAGGACAGTTGCTCGACACGTGCTGGGATCTGCAACAATAGTCACAAAGCGCCGTGGTACATTCCGCCACAAAATGACCCGCCTCTCCGCAACGATAGCAAGGCAACTTCTTCTTCTTGATGGCCCATTTAGACAATTTGTCCCCATTGCGTTTATCCACCGCCTTTTCTGAGCCCCCAACAACAGCTTGTACCTCCGGAATGCTCACCGCCGCCAAAGCCTGGACAGCCTCAACCGCCGCTTGCGGAAGCACGGCAGGGTCGGCCTGAGCAACCGCAGCCGACGCCTCCACATCAACAGCAGCCACAGGGGGTGGATGTTGACGCGGTGGAATAGGACGTCGTCCCCCACCGCGGCCGCCTCGGAACGCGCGATGACCCCCACGCGGCTGCCGGTAAGAAGGGCCACCAACACCCTCAACGAACGTTCCAGGCGGTCCTTGAAAACCTCGTCCCTGACCATTGCCGTTGTTCCATCCTGAATTCCGACCACCACCCGAAGAAGACCCGCGGTGCTGGCCGTCGCCGTAGGCATTGTAACCATCGTCTCCCCAGGTACCATACCGATTGTACCGCGGTCCCCCATTGTTAACATCCATCTGTCCATCATGCTGCAAGAAGTTACCACGACCACCTCCCTGGGCGCCTCCGCGCCCGACGAGAGGAGCGCCGCCGCGGCCAGCATTGGGGCCGCCCGGACGACCAGCAGCCTGGGCACCGCCCCGTGGCTCCTGCGCAGCCCCGCCCCGACCAGCGGCGGCCAACACCGGCGGCGCCCCGCCCCGGCCAGCACCGAGACCTGCCGCCGCGGGCGCAAGGGTAGCCCGCCCCTGGCCGGCCGCGCCCGGCTTAGCCTGGGTCCCCGCCCCTCTCCCCGCCATACTAGGGGAACCAGACGTCGCAGCGCAGGGCTCTCCACCTCTGGGAGAGATCCTACGTGCCCTTCCAACTCCAAGCGCTAGGAACGACGGTCTCCAGGAACCGAAAACCCTAGGCCCCGACCCGGCGCCGCTAGCATCATCAGGACTACGTAGTCGATCCCCCTGGATCACTACATGGGCCTCTTGCCCCGTCCCAATGGTCGCTAGGCCCGAAGCCACACACTCCGGCCCAACATGGCCCAACAATTCAAACAGACCATCCCACGAAGCCACACTACTCGCCGGAGAACCTCCACCTTGTCCGATCTGGCCAGGCCATCCCACGCACGATCTTCCCTAGGCACGATTCCCTCCACGCAGTCGGCGGCTTCCTCCTCCGAGTAGCCGGCCCCGAGAACCTCGCACAGCTTGTCGCTAGGTGTCGGAGATAGCTCGCCGGATCCGCCGTCCGAGGCACCGGAGTCATCAGATTCATCGTCCTCCGCGGCCCCGAGGGCCCAAAACCTACTCCCGCACCTGAGCTCCTGCGCCGGCCGCATGGCTGCGGCAGCGCCGCTGCGCGCCCGTTCACAGCGCCCGTCGCCCGCCCGTCGCCCGCTCACCCCGTCGCCCGTTCACCACGACTCATTGGCCTTCGTCGTCTCCTTCGTCCTGATACGGCGAGCACATGCTACGGATAATGCCCGATCGCCCGTGTTCGAGGGGGATACGCGTGGCTAAATTATTTGCTATGCTGGCTCGGGATGGTTAGATTAGATGGTGCCCCGAATCTGGTGGTTAGAGGGAGGCTCTTCTTCCGTGCGCATTCGTTCGATTTGATCCGCCTACTATCTATCTGACAAGTGGCCAACGTGCAATAGGAGAAGTACGGCGGAAGTGCATCGTCTGATTCTATACGAATCGTCATGTCTCAAATGTTTGATCTATCCATCCCCCCGAAAAAAATTAAATCTATCCATCCATCTAGGACGCGTTTGGTTACCTGCATCGTTTTTTGCCACTTTGCATACTTATCTGATTATCTCAGTTGGGCTTGGCCGAGCATATGCAGGTTGAAAACTAACATCTGCATGTTGATTGGTTGACTGCATCCCTTCAAGCCTGCATGTGCTAGAACTGAAGGCCCGCTTTTTGGTTGCGGACTTGTTTGAGGGAAAACACAAGTCCGGTTGTTTGGTTACATCCAGGACAGTTGTGTGGTAACCTCCTTCTTGATATGGTGAGGTTACCAGAGGCACATATGAAGAACTAAGAACTAAACTAGAGCAACAAAATAAACTTACGCGCAAACACAAGTCTTAGCCACGCATCACAAGTTTTAAATGAACATAGTATGATAAGTTTTAGACGAAACCCAAGCCTTAAAGATAAAACAACCAATGATTGAACCACAGGAGCTCAGGCGATCGTGGCGAAGGCATTGCCGTATTCCTTGCATTTGGTGATCACCTCCATGCCCTCGTCGTTGAAGCCAATCACCTTCATGGTGTCGGGGGATAGCAGCTTGAACGCCAACATGTAGCCGATCATGATCTGGTGAACGGCGACGAAGGTGGCCCAACCCTGATTAAGGGTGACCCTGCCGTTGATCACCCTCATCGTCACCCTCCATGCGCAACTGGTGTTCATCTTCATCTTGAACTGGATGGCGTGGAAGTGCTTGATGAAGTCGAGAGACATTGGCAGACTCTCCAGCTTAGGAGCAAGGATAACCTTGCAGAAGTGGTTTGGTCCTGACTCCTGATGGAAGTGGCCATAGTTTCTCCGCTTGGGGTTTGGGTGATCCAGCACTTGCACTTCGTCCAATGGAGGCGCAGCCTCCTTGCCTTCTCCAATGCTGGCATCACATTCTTGCCCTTGTCCATCTGCATTATGAACAACACGAAGTTCCATGGTCAGCATTCATTCATATCGGCCTAACGCTCCTATATTAACCCACCTTGCTAACCCAGCACCGCACTCAAACCCCCTATGTTTCACCACCTCTCCCTCGCCATGAACTCCAACTCCAACCCCAACCCTTTTCCCTGGGGCATTGGATGGAGGGCCTTCTTCCTTGGGTGCTCGCTCGGTGACCGTAAGAAGTTCGAGAACACCATGGGAGTGTGCTCGAACTTCAGCAGCATCGATGACATGCACAAGAAGGCCGACGTTGTGACGAAGAAGGCTACGCTGTACGAGCTCAAGACACTGGTTCCGGACCCAACCGAGGGCGCGATGTTAGTGGACATCATGCGATGGGCCATAACTCAGGCAGACTCCGGCGACACTCGATGGGCCAAGTACAGTCAGTACAAGGCGAAACAAGACCAGCGTGCCGCGGTGTACTGGAGTGGTACGTTCGGGTCGCCGGAGTAAGACAACGACGAGGTGCAGCTGGTGGCCAGGGTGCCGGCGGCAGGCGACCGTGCAAGACCCATCGTTATTGACGACGACGATGAGGACGAAGCCGGTGAGGAAGAAAAGAAGATGACTACGCCCCCGCCGCTCGATGCGACTCCAGGGTCGCCGCCGCTAGACAATACAATCCCCGCCCCCGATGTAATCGAAAAATATCCTATGAGCCGTAGATGCAGAATCGATTGATGTTAATCCTCCCCCACCCCCCGATGTGTTCAATTCCCTCCCTAATTCTTCATTCATGTGCTCTAATCGAATCTAGGTCGAGTCGAAAGCAGTGATGAATGTACACAGAGGACGAGGTCTTACCGCCATGGTCGATGCGCTCCGGTGGTGCTCTGCAGTCGCTCCGGTGGTTACCACCGCCGTCTTGGATCGATTCGCAGTAGAGCGCAGTGGTCGCCGCCGCCAGTATGATTGGAGAAGAGGGGAGAGAGCGACGAGGAGGGGGGTGAGGGTAAGTTATGACGACGCGTCTTGAAACAACGCGACGTCTCGGGACCGTACCCATGCTTGCAACCACCCACGCCCACGTGCCTAGGGTTGCATCGCGCGGGTCTGACTAAGGATAAACGGACGATTTGAGCGTTCCCAGAGATGCAGGCCTCGAGGTGCTTTAATGTTCATGCTATGCAGGCCTAACAGTGAATGCGGGTAACCAAACGAGCATTTTTTTCCGCGCGAGCCTGACTGAGGTATATGTAGCATACCAAACGCGTCCCTAGAGGCCCAGCTGATAGATAGATAGCCATGTTCTTTGCACGAGTGCCGGTGACACTGCTACAAGTTTAAGAAAAGCTGGTGTGTCATGTGCGTGGTGATCTGCAGCGCCATTGTTTTCGGCTGCCCGGACATGTTCCAGATTGAGATGTACTATATCCAATCGAACAGGGAATGCATGCATGCATGAACCTTATGGCACACCATGCGTTGCTTTGTCCTACCACGATGAGCATGAGCCGGCTTGCATTGCATGAACCTCAATGATCTGACCTGAATGCAAAGCATGCATGCATGCAGCATCTCCGGCCCTTGACCGTATGGTTCGGCCCTACGCGTCCATGCCGAGCTATCAGGCTTTGCATGATTGGATAATAATCCAAGACCAGCCGAGTATTCCGCATGCAAATGCAATGTGTCAAGTTTTGCAGGCACACCACACCACCACTCAGCAAGTAGCAGGCCAGCCGCTTCCCAGGAATACCGAGACGAGCAACCGCTTTTGTCTGTGCACACCAGCTGTTTTCGGACGGACGTAATTTCTTCTGTCGAATGGGTCCGTTTAAAATAGCCAGTTGCAACTTGTTACTCCTTACTTTGGATACCTGTGGAAGTACTACTCGGCTTGTGAGGTCACCTTTTCCAGCTGACGGCATCTTTTCCTCACTGTGAGTGCTTGTCAGGCGTTCAAGATCTCTGCTCGTGGAAGCTACACTGCTATATGTGGCAGGAACCCATTTACTCGCATTCAGTCGCCATTGACCGTCTCGGCAATATACCGCGACGCGTGACTGCCGAAACAGAAACCATGCCGCACCTTGGCAGTGGAAAGAACGGCAACGTGCCACCCCGTCGCATAGACTCGTGACACAAGAATGGCGCATCGATTGGCCTTTACCAATCATTCACCAGCAGTCGAGTACAATGGAGCTTGGACGCACTACAAGAGCAACAAAGAACGGCCGGCCGGCTTCCCCGTATAATGACAGAACAGTGCACACCACGACCACGAGAGCCTCCCGATGCCGCCACACAACATTGGGTAGGCGGCTAAAACGGGCACGGGGCCACGCTGCCACGCATTGGATCGTCGTGACCGCGTCTCCCCACACTACGTGCAGTAGGTCGACACCACCAAAAACTCGCCGGTCCGGTACATGTTTGGACCGATCGACCAGAGTACAGATCCACATTAAAACCCTGCTCCAACTCGAAAAGAACGAAAAATTAAAAGAAACACCGGCACGATCGGGGACGCGTACATACATATCCGCATCCGCTCAACCAACTCCGGGAGACATGGCATGTGCGGCGGGCCCGGCGCGCCCATTATTCCGATGCCAAATCTTGCGGGAAAGCACCCCACTTTCCGTGCCTGCGGAGCTACCGCGACCCGGGAGAGGGACGGGTGCGCGGAGGAGAGGCGGCCGGCCGCGGGACAGCCGTCGTGCGGGGAGTGTGCACCGGTGCTGGGTCGGGGAGGGCCGATGCGGCGTCGGTCTCGGCGGAGGGTGGGACGCAGCCCATGATGGGCGCCTACGTACTACGTGGCCGACGTCCCCGCCTTGCCCTCGAGATGAACGAACCAACGAGCGAATGGATGGATGGATTTCCACTTCCACCACATCCACCACATGGGTGCCTGCCAGGTTGGTGGATTGCACCACAGTTCCTTGAATAGCCGGTGCAGGGCTACGGGGCAACATCGTGTTGGGGCTAGCCTGGTCCATGTGTTGGGGGCCGGCCAGGGTCCTTCTCACATTTGGTAGCAAAGATGAATGAATGCTGTGATTTCTTCGCCGAGTTGTTCGGCTCATTGACTCGCACAGAGTATACGATGCAAAGGTTCATTCACGACTGCCCCCTTTAGTGCTGCAACAGTGTTACAGATTTCAGGTACAGCAACAGTGAAAGTGCAGTTTCACTGGAAATAAAGATGAACCCGTCCACCAATCCACGCTAGGCTGGATCCATGTACAGCAGCAACGAAGACTCATCCTTCAGATGCAAATTGTGGAAGCAGCATGGGGCCCCGGTTTCTGAGGAGCATCCAACGCTTGACGCCTTGGTCATCCCAGACTAAATCGTCACACCACTGCGACTGCGTCTCTCCTATTGTTGTCCTAATAATGAATGTGCTGTTTTCAGTCACACCAACCGGAATCCTCTTCAGTTTTGCACCTTCAAGTCCTTGAGAGATGGCATGTCTCCTCCACAGACGCACCTAAGCTCCGGGCGCTCCTACAGCTGCAGTGACTGTAACCCTGGAAATGCATTTTTTTTTTTGCGGATGTGGAAAATCATTTTCTGCCCCGACTGATTGGTCGAAAATTCTCTCCAAACGATCACAGAACCTTATATTCGAGTAATTTGAAGAAATGACACACTTTTTCTGGGACTTTACTCCTATAACACACCTTTCATTTTAATGGATTAAAAAGCACACTTTTCATTGGTAGCTGGATAAAACACCATAAATTGAGTTTTTCTCTACCTTTCCAAGTCCAAGCCCATAAGTCATACTTTTTAGGATGGATTTGCCTCAATCGTTTCAAGTATCGGTTGAGCCGGTTCGATAGTGATCAACGCAGGACAAACGAAGCACCACGCTGCCGCCTACCTGTGCAGCCTGCCCGATGACGCCGCCTACCAGTGCATCCTACCTGGCACACCAGCATCTCATCGTAACTCCTCCCTAGTGCGCTACCGCCTCGCCGTGACTCCTCGCGTCTACCAGTTCTTCGGCGACTTCCTCGTCCTGCTTCTTCTCCTTCCCGACGGTGCACATGTACGTTCTGCTGACGCGCCCGTTGATTGATAAGTTACCTCTCACCCAGCCACCCCTCCTCTCTCTTTGAGCTATATGCTAACAACTTGAGCAACGAGCAACGATAGCAAGCTCCAGTTAGCATGTACGGCGAGTCAGCGATCACTCAAAAGTATACCAGCATGTACAGAGACCACTTCAACAGCCAGCCAGACAACAGAACAACGAGGGGCTACATAGTGAAATAGAACACGCTGCAGGGGGCACTTGAAGGGCCGGCGCAGTCTCTTTTGCGCCAAGACGGAGGTAGTGGCTTTATTCAGAAAACAAAATTACGAGGGAGTGGCTGGAGCGTGGCCGAGGGCGTCGCTTCATGCATAGGAAGGCGAGGCTAGGCACGGTGAAGCTGCGGCTCGCCAGAGGGGAGGTACCGCAAGGCAACGGCGTCGGGGAGAAGGGACGACGAGGCGGCAGCTCGCCGGGGTGAGGTACGGCGAGGCGGCAACGTGGGGAGAAGGCTCGTACAACGCACTGCTTTGTCTCTCTGACTGTTGTGCGTTCATAAGAGAAGGAAAAAATTGTTCCATCAAACAGGAACAAAGTGAAACGAACCGGAGGGCAAATCTGTCCAAGAATATATGACCTCTGGGCTTGGGCATGAAAAAGTAAAACAAACTCAATATGTGGTGTTTTTTTTTTTTGAGGAAAAGCCTTCATGGCGGTTTATATTTCATGTGGGAAAAGGGCTACATCATTTGAGAGTACATCAAGCAAAAAATCAGGAGCCTCGTTCTGCCAAACAAAAGTTCTCGAGTGCTCCGACTTCGTAGCCAGTAAATCCGCCGCCATGTTGGCCTCCCTAGGGCAATGACAGAAAGACACAGAAATAAGATTACGACATAAGAAGGTGCATTCCTCATAGATGGCTGCCGCTGGTCCCAAAGAGTTTCCTCCAAGTTGCATAATCTCGATCACCTCCATACAGTCAGCTTGTATCTCCACCTTGTTGCACCCGATGTTGTTGGCGAGGATTAGCCCATCTTTGAGTCCCCTAGCCTCCGCCGTAGCAGCATCCTGAACGAAAGGGATATGTGACGCCGAAGCCGCTATGAACGAGCCGGAGGAGTCTCGTATCACCGCCCCTGTTCCGCCAGTCCCACTGTCCGCATCGAAGGAGGCATCAACATTTAAACATACGAATCCCTCCGCTGGTTTTCTCCATCCTTGCTCCCGCGTTCGCCTTCCTCATGGTTTCCTCGCTCTCATGAAGTTTTTCGTCAGGGTGATGATCGCTTGAGCCGATCGGTCCGGCTCCTGGATAGGCTCGCCATGTGTGAACTTCCGGCGCTCCCACCATATATACCACACGGCCACCTCCATGAGCTCTTGCCTTGATACATCAGGGAGCGCTGGGAGCATGGCGTTTGGCATCAGCAGCAAATCGCCTAGTACCGAGGCTCCTTCCGATTCAGTCGCACAGAGCTCGTTAATGGTGGAGCTCAGCCCAAGCTTGGCCCAAATCTTCTTTACCCTGTCACATAGGAAGAAAGCATGACGAATGCTTTCGCAGTCAGATTCACATAGTGGGCAATCCGATGTCGTAATCATATGCCGATTCGCCAACACACCCCTACATGGGATCGCTCCATACAACGCTCGCCAGACATGCACTTTAACCTTTGCTGGTATTCGAAGCTTCCACAGAATGCGCCAAACTGGGCTAGTACTCGAAGACAATGTTGAATTTGTTTGTCTCAACTTTCGCCCGTGTTGGTGATCCCACTCCATATGGTAAGCTGTCTTTACCGAAAAGATTCCAGATTTGTTGTAGTGACATGAAACGAAATCCTCCATCATCCCTGTTGCAAGGGGTATATTCAAGATACGGTTTGCATCAATGGGCCAAAAGATATGTCTGATAAGTTGTTCATCCCAGCATCTTTCCTCCATATCAATTAATTCAGAGACAGTAGTCAGGATGATGTTACCTCGAGGGGTTAAGACCTTTCTACTTGGACTGCTTACCACCCAAGGATCATCCCAGATATTAATCTGTGTACCATCTCCCACTCTCCATATGTAACCTTTTTTAAAAGTCTGAAGACCGCTCCATAAGCTCTGCCAGGTATAAGAACTTCCTTTCTTGAGAGGACAATTCAGTAGGTCTCCATCCGGAAAATATTTTGCTCTAAGAACTCTGGCACATAGGGAGTCTGGCTCTTCTAGTAGCCTCCAGCTCTGTTTTGCTAAGAGGGCTAAGTTAAAGCAGTGAACATCTCTGAACCCCATACCACCACTGTTCTTTGGCACACACATCTTCCACCATGCGAACCAATGCATATGTTTCTTCTCCTCTTCATCCCCCCACCAGTATTGTGACATAGCTGCTGTAATCGCGTTGCATATTTGTTTTGGGAGCTTAAAGACAAGCATGGCATATGATGGAATGGCTTGTATGATGGCCTTCAGCAGAACTTCCCTTCCTCCATAGGATAACATCTTTTCCTTCCAACCTCTAATCCTATTCAGAATTCTGTCCACAATATGTTGAAAGCAGTCCGTCCTCTCTATCCCGACAATCGGGGGCAGCCCCAAGTACTTATCTGTTAATGCTTCTGCCATGATATTAAGAGTGGTACATACCTCGGCCCTCACTTCAACAGGAGTGCACGGGCTAAAGAAGATACTTGATTTGGCCTCACTAACCAATTGGCCAGAAGCAGTGCAATATTCCTCCAAGGCTCGCTTTAAACTCATTGCATTGTTAGCATCTGCCCGCATTAGGATGAGGGAATCATCCGCAAAAAGTAGGTGTGTAACCGCCGGTGCCTCCTTGCATACTTTCACACCTATTAAAGCACCATTCTCCTCCTCATGGGTAAGCAAGCTTGAGAGTCCCTCCGCACAGATCAGAAATAGGTACGGGGAGAGTGGATCACCTTGGCGGAGTCCTCGCGAGGGAACAAAAAATTCTGTTAGAGAATTATTGAAACGTACTTGGTACTTTACTGACCTGACGCACTCCATGATAAGAGCCACCCAGTCCGGTGTGAAACCCAGCCGCAGCATGATGTTTTCCAGAAAGATCCATTCGACCCTATCATAGGCCTTATGCATATCGAGTTTTACCGCGCACGTTCCGAACTTGCCATTTCTCTTCCTCTTTATAGCATGGTAAGATTCAAAGGCCACTAAGAAGTTGTCTGTAATCAGCCGCCCGGGAACGAAAGCACTTTGATTAGGGGAAATAATCTCGGGCAGCAAGTGTTTGAGCCTGTTCGCAAGTAGTTTGGAGATCACTTTGTAGACAACATTACAAAGGCTGATCGGTCGAAATTGCGTTATAACCTCCGGGTTCTCCACTTTTGGTATTAGGACAATTGTAGTGTTGTTCCATCCGTCAGGAATCTTTCTATTATTTACTGCCAATAGAACTTCATCAATTAGGTCCTCCCCTATAATGTGCCAGAACCTCTTGTAGAAAACAGCATGTAGCCCATCCGGCCCTGGCGCCTTGAGGTCACCAATACTATGTAGAGCTCCTTTAACTTCCTCTCTGGAGAAAGCCTTCATGAGTTCCTCATTCATTGCAGCAGAAACCCTAGGTTTTACCTTGTCCAAGACCTCATGGTTCGGATTTTGTACTTCTGAAGAAAAAAGGCCACTGAAATAGTTGGCCACATGTCCCTTTAGTTGGTCCTCGTCTTCCAGCCAGTCCCCAGAATCTCCTTTCAGCTTTTTGATGAAGTTCTGTTTACGCCTCCCCGTAGCTGCACGGTGAAAGAACTCTGTATTCTGATCGCCACGACAGAGCCAATCAGCCCGGCCTCTCTGCATCCAGTAGATTTCCTCCTGTTCAAGCAGGTTCTCGATCTGCATGTGAAGTTCGTGTTGTCGGGCCACAGCATCATCCGTCAGCGGGCCGGTGAGTACCTCGTTCAACTCTTTCTGCAATTTCCTGAGCCGGGTTCGCGGGCCTTTAAGAGTCACTTTGTCCCACATGTGCAAAGCGGCATGAATCTCTCCAGTGACTTGTGAGTAAGGCTCAGCTCCCCTTGCTTTTGCCCTATCCCAAGCCGTTTGAACAATCACCTCAACGTCCTCCTCTGCCAGCCATCTGGCTTCGAATTTCCTTGGCCCAGGCGGCCCCCTTGGTTGCAGACCCAACTGAAAATCAGTGTCTATTAGTATCGGTCGATGGTCTGACTTGTTAAAAGGTTCATTTGAAACCCCATACGCTGGAAAAAGGTCAGCCCAAGAACTGCTAGAGACTGCTCTGTCCAGGCGCTCCCGGATTCTGCCTCGACGCCAAGTGAATATATCGCCCGTATAACCTATATCATCGAGCCCGCAATCACTTAGCGCATCACTGAAGCCCTGCATGCATCGTTGAGAGCGTGCAGCTCCCCCATCTTTCTCATGGCCTTGGAGTATTTCATTGAAATCTCCCGCCACTAACCATGGCAGCTCATACAAACTTTTCAGACCTCGCAAATATTCCCATGATAGGTGTTTTCGGTCACTACTAGGTTCTCCATAAAACCCTGTGAACCGCCATCCCGTCAGTGCCGTCTCCTTAATCCTTATGTCTATGTAGTTCTCATGGACAGCTCGTGAAGAAACTCCTAGGCTAGATTGCCAGAACATGATCAAACCTCCACTCCTGCCATTACTCTCTGAAACCTCCATCTCATCGAACTTCAGTCTCCTCCTCAGCTTCCCTGCCTTAGCTTTATCCAGATGTGTCTCAGACAGGAACAACACATCCGGTTTTATTCGCTCTTGGATCCCCAAGAGCGCCCGAACTGCCGCAGGTTTGCGCATCCCACGGCAGTTCCACACTAAGATTTTCATTGCGACCGGTCGAGCCCCTTCTCAGGGCTCGCCGATAAATTGTGGCTGGCATCCATCACAGCCTGGCTTTCTTTCCTCGATCTCTTGGAATCGTGTGACGAGGTATCACCATCCTCATCCCCCAACTCTAAGCTCTGTTTGCCTTGTGGGTGCACCACCAATGCCGTAGACACAGCTTGCAGGCTCTCGTTTGTACGGTCAGGTAGTGTCAGTTCGGGGCCTGCCGGACCCGTGTGCTCATCCCCATAGGTAAGTCTCTTGCGTCCTGAAACAGGGTCTCTGCTTGCCCCTCCATGAGATTTAACAGGGCTAGTAGCTGTGTCTTCCAGATCATGATCCTCTGAACCAGTGCTCTTCCTCAAGCCCCATCCTGTGTTTCTTTCTGGCTGCCGCCCCCTCGGGTTTTGGCCTACTTGTCTTTTCTCACCCGGCCGGGTAGCTAGTATAAACTCACCCCACTCCATTGCCTGCCGCTCATGCTTTCCATTACCATGTTCCAGGAAGGTATGACCCATATAACCACACACGTAGCAGAAGACTGGCATCTTCTCATACAGCACCGAGTAGTAAACCTTCTTTCCCCCCTTAGTAATGGAGACATACCTCATCAGTGGCTCATTTATGTCTAATTTCACCCTAATCCTGACGATCCTTCCCTCCCCCCATCTAGGGTTTAGCATAACCTTCTCTACACTGCCCACTTTCCTCGCCAGCGAGCGCACAATGTTCTCCTTCCTGAACAGCGGTGGAAGATCTACGATTTGGATCCACACTGCCAGTTTGTCCAGCACTACTTCATCGTATCTGGTATATCCATCATACTTCTCGATTAGCACTCCATGATCTCGAAAGAGCCATGGCCCCTCTTCCGTGACCCTCTTCCAATCCCCCAAGCAATTCACGGTTAGAGAAAACAGGTTTTCCCCTAGGGGTTTGAAGGTTACACCCTGCGCCAGGCTCCAGGCGAGCCTCATCGTATCATAGAACGATCCCTTGCTGAACGGTTTGTTCGTATGCACTGTCGCCAGCGCCATGAACTCCACTTCCTCGATCTCATCTGGGAACTCCTCATCGAAGATCAGATCATCCTCCTCCCTCTCCTGCAGCTTCAGCTTTCCAATCATCTCCTCCACCCCGATCGGTTTCCCCCCCGGGGTCGCACTTCCCGCCGACGATTGCGATCCTGATTCCGCCATGGTTGAAAAACCCTAGCGAGTTGTGTTGTCCGCTCCCCAACCCTAGCCGCCGTGGACAGGAGAAACAAGGCCGGGAGGTAGCGAGGCTATCCCCTAGATCGGCCCGATTACCAGCCAGGCGGAGAAGTTTCTGGAAGCGCCCGAAAGCCTCCTCACGGTGTCGCCACCGGAGGTATATCGAACCCTAGACGGGAGCCGCCAGGGTAGTTCTAGAGGCCCTCGCGAAAACCACCCGTATGCATTCAATATGTGGTGTTTTATCCAGCTACCAATGAAAAGTGTGCTTTTTAATCCATTAAAAAGAAAGGTGTGTTATAGGAGCAAAGTTCCAGGAAAAGTGTGGCATTTCCTTTGTGTTATAGGAGTAAAGTTCCAGGAAAAGTGTGGCATTTCCTCAAGGAAATGCCACACTTTTCCTGGAACTTTGCTCCTATAACACACCTTTCTTTTTAATGGATTAAAAAGCACACTTTTCATTGGTAGCTGGATAAAACACCACAAATTGAGTTTTTCTCTACCTTTCCAAGTCCAAGCCCATAAGTCATACTTTTTAGGATGGATTTGCCTCAATCGTTTCAAGTACCGGTTGAGCCGGTTCGATAGTGATCAACGCAGGACAAACGAAGCACCACGCTGCCGCCTACCTGTGCACCCTGCCCGGTGACGCCGCCTACCAGTGCATCCTACCCGGCACACCAGCATCTCACCGTAACTCCTCCCTAGTGCGCCACCGCCTCGCCGTGACTCCTCGCGTCTACCAGTTCTCCGGCGACTTCCTCGTCCTGCTTCTTCTCCTTCCCGACGGTGCACATGTACGTTCTGCTGACGCGCCCGTTGATTGATAAGTTACCTCTCACCCAGCCACCCCTCCTCTCTCTTTGAGCCATATGCTAACAACTTGAGCAACGAGCAACGATAGCAAGCTCCAGTTAGCATGTACGGCGAGTCAGCGACCACTCAAAAGTATACCAGCATGTACAGAGACCACTTCAACAGCCAGCCAGACAACAGAACAACGAGGGGCCACACAGTGAAATAGAACACGCTGCAGGGGCACTTGAAGGGCCGGCGCAGTCTCTTTTGCGCCAAGACGGAGGTAGTGGCTTTATTCAGAAAACAAAATTACGAGGGAGTGGCTGGAGCGTGGCCGAGGGCGTCGCTTCATGCATAGGAAGGCGAAGCTAGGCACGGTGAAGCTGCGGCTCGCCAGAGGGGAGGTACTACAAGGCAACGGCGTCGGGGAGAAGGGACGACGAGGCGGCAGCTCGCCGGGGTGAGGTACGACGAGGCGGCAACGTGGGGAGAAGGCTCGTACAACGCACTGCTTTGTCTCTCTGACTGTTGTGCGTTCATAAGAGAAGGAAAAAAATTGATCCATCAAACAGGAACAAAGTGAAAAGAACCGGAGGGCAAATCTGTCCAAGAATGTATGACCTTTGGGCTTGGGCATGAAAAAGTAGAACAAACTCAATATGTGGTGTTTTATACAGCTAACAATGAAATGTGTGTTATTTAGTCCAACAAAAAGAAAGGTGTGCTATAGGAGCAATGTTCCAGGAAAAATGTGGCATTTCCTCAAATTTAATTTGAGGAAATGCCACACTTTTCCTGGGACTTTGCTCCTATAACACACCTTTCTTTTTAATGGATTAAAAAGCACACTTTTCATTGGTAGGTGGATAAAACACCACAAATTGAGTTTTTCTCTACCTTTCCAAGTCCAAGCCCATAAGTCATACTTTTTAGGATGGATTTGCCTCAATCGTTTCAAGTACCGGTTGAGCCGGTTCGATAGTGATCAACGCAGGACAAACGAAGCACCACGCTGCCGCCTACCTGTGCACCCTGCCCGGTGACGCCGCCTACCAGTGCATCCTACCCGGCACACTAGCATCTCACCGTAACTCCTCCCTAGTGCGCCACCGCCTCGCCGTGACTCCTCGCATCTACCAGTTCTCCGGCGACTTCCTCGTCCTGCTTCTTCTCCTTCCCGACGGTGCACATGTACGTTCTGCTGACGCGCCCGTTGATTGATAAGTTATCTCTCACCCAGCCACCCCTCCTCTCTCTTTGAGCCATATGCTAACAACTTGAGCAACGAGCAACGATAGCAAGCTCCAGTTAGCATGTACGGCGGGTCAGCGACCACTCAAAAGTATACCAGCATGTACAGAGACCACTTCAACAGCCAGCCAGACAACAGAACAACGAGGGGCTACACAGTGAAATAGAACACGCTGCAGGGGGCACTTGAAGGGCCGGCACAGTCTCTTTTGCGCCAAGATGGAGGTAGTGGCTTTATTCAGAAAACAAAATTCCGAGGGAGTGGCTGGAGCGTGGCCGAGGGCGTCGCTTCATGCATAGGAAGGCGAGGCTAGGCACGGTGAAGCTGCGGCTCGCCAGAGGGGAGGTACTGCAAGACAACGGCGTCGGGGAGAAGGGACGACGAGGCGGCAGCTCGCCGGGGTGAGGTACGGCGAGGCGGCAACGTGGGGAGAAGGCTCGTACAACGCACTGCTTTGTCTCTCTGACTGTTGTGCGTTCATAAGAGAAGGAAAAAATTGATCCATCAAACAGGAACAAAGTGAGAAGAACCGGAGGGCAAATCTGTCCAAGAATGTATGACCTCTGGGCTTGGGCATGAAAAAGTAGAACAAACTCAATATGTGGTGTTTTATACAGCTAACAATGAAATGTGTGTTATTTAGTCCAACAAAAAGAAAGATGTGCTATAGGAGCAATGTTCCAGGAAAAATGTGGCATTTCCTCAAATTTAATTTGAGGAAATGCCACACTTTTCCTGGGACTTTGCTCCTATAACACACCTTTCTTTTTAATGGATTAAAAAGCACACTTTTCATTGGTAGCTGGATAAAACACCACAAATTGAGTTTTTCTCTACCTTTCCAAGTCCAAGCCCATAAGTCATACTTTATAGGATGGATTTGCCTCAATCGTTTCAAGTATCGGTTGAGCCGGTTCGATAGTGATCAACGCAGGACAAACGAAGCACCACGCTGCCGCCTACCTGTGCAGTCTGCCCGATGACGCCGCCTACTAGTGCATCCTACCTGGCACACCAGCATCTCATCGTAACTCCTCCCTAGTGCGCTACCGCCTCGCCGTGACTCCTCGCGTCTACCAGTTCTCCCGCGACTTCCTCGTCCTGCTTCTTCTCCTTCCCGACGGTGCACATGTACGTTCTGCTGACGCGCCCGTTGATTGATAAGTTACCTCTCACCCAGCCACCCCTCCTCTCTCTTTGAGCCATATGCTAACAACTTGAGCAACGAGCAATGATAGCAAGCTCCAGTTAGCATGTACGGCGAGTCAGCGACCACTCAAAAGTATACCAGCATGTACAGAGACCACTTCAACAGCCAGCCAGACAACAGAACAACGAGGGGCTACATAGTGAAATAGAACACGCTGCAGGGGGCACTTGAAGGGCCGGCGCAGTCTCTTTTGCGCCAAGACGGAGGTAGTGGCTTTATTCAGAAAACAAAATTACGAGGGAGTGGCTGGAGCGTGGCCGAGGGCGTCGCTTCATGCAAAGGAAGGCGAGGCTAGGCACGGTGAAGCTGCGGCTCGCCAGAGGGGAGGTACTGCAAGGCAACGGCGTCGGGGAGAAGGGACGACGAGGCGGCAGCTCGCCGGGGTGAGGTACGGCGAGGCGGCAACGTGGGGAGAAGGCTCGTACAACGCACTGCTTTGTCTCTCTGACTGTTGTGCGTTCATAAGAGAAGGAAAAAATTGATCCATCAAACAGGAACAAAGTGAAAAGAACCGGAGGGCAAATCTGTCCAAGAATGTATGACCTCTGGGCTTGGGCATGAAAAAGTAGAACAAACTCAATATGTGGTGTTTTATACAGCTAACAATGAAATGTGTGTTATTTAGTCCAACAAAAAGAAAGGTGTGCTATAGGAGCAATGTTCCAGAAAAAATGTGGCATTTCCTCAAATTTAATTTGAGGAAATGCCACACTTTTCCTGGGACTTTGCTCCTATAACACACCTTTCTTTTTAATGGATTAAAAAGCACACTTTTCATTGGTAGCTGGATAAAACACCACAAATTGAGTTTTTCTCTACCTTTCCAAGTCCAAGCCCATAAGTCATACTTTTTAGGATGGATTTGCCTCAATCGTTTCAAGTACCGGTTGAGCCAGTTCGATAGTGATCAACAAAGGACAAACGAAGCACCACGCTGCCGCCTACCTGTGCACCCTGCCCGGTGACGCCGCCTACCAGTGCATCCTACCCTGCACACCAGCATCTCACCGTAACTCCTCCCTCGTGCGCCACCGCCTCGTCGTGACTCCTCGCGTCTACCAGTTCTCCGGCGACTTCCTTGTCCCGCTTCTTCTCCTTCCCGACGGTGCACATGTACGTTCTGCTGACGCGCCCGTTGATTGATAAGTTACCTCTCACCCAGCCACCCCTCCTCTCTCTTTGAGCCATATGCTAACAACTTGAGCAACGAGCAACGATAGCAAGCTCCAGTTAGCATGTACGGCGAGTCAGCGACCGCTCAAAAGTATACCAGCATGTACAGATACCACTTCAACAGCCAGCCAGACAACAGAACAACGAGGGGCTACACAGTGAAATAGAAAGCGCTGCAGGGGGCACTTGAAGGGCCGGCGCAGTCTCTTTTGCGCCAAGACGGAGGTAGTGGCTTTATTCAGAAAACAAAATTACGAGGGAGTGGCTGGAGCGTGGCCGAGGGCGTCGCTTCATGCAAAGGAAGGCGAGGCTAGGCACGGTGAAGTTGCGGCTCGCCAGAGGGGAGGTACTGCAAGGCAACGGCGTCGGGGAGAAGGGACGACGAGGCGGCAGCTCGGCGGGGTGAGGTACGGCGAGGCGGCAACGTGGGGAGAAGGCTCGTACAACGCACTGCTTTGTCTCTCTGACTGTTGTGCGTTCATAAGAGAAGGAAAAAATTGATCCATCAAACAGGAACAAAGTGAAAAGAACCGGAGGGCAAATCTGTCCAAGAATGTATGACCTCTCGGCTTGGGCATGAAAAAGTAGAACAAACTCAATATGTGGTGTTTTATACAGCTAACAATGAAATGTGTGTTATTTAGTCCAACAAAAAGAAAGGTGTGCTATAGGAGCAATGTTCCAGAAAAAAATGTGGCATTTCCTCAAATTTAATTTGAGGAAATGCCACACTTTTCCTGGGACTTTGCTCCTATAACACACCTTTCTTTTTAATGGATTAAAAAGCACACTTTTCATTGGTAGCTGGATAAAACACCACAAATTGAGTTTTTCTCTACCTTTCCAAGTCCAAGCCCATAAGTCATACTTTTTAGGATGGATTTGCCTCAATCGTTTCAAGTACCGGTTGAGCCAGTTCGATAGTGATCAACGCAGGACAAACGAAGCACCACGCTGCCGCCTACCTGTGCACCCTGCCCGGTGACGCCGCCTACCAGTGCATCCTACCCTGCACACCAGCATCTCACCGTAACTCCTCCCTCGTGCGCCACCGCCTCGCCGTGACTCCTCGCGTCTACCAGTTCTCCGGCGACTTCCTCGTCCTGCTTCTTCTCCTTCCCGACGGTGCACATGTACGTTCTGCTGACGCGCCCGTTGATTGATAAGTTACCTCTCACCCAGCCACCCCTCCTCTCTCTTTGAGCCATATGCTAACAACTTGAGCAACGAGCAACGATAGCAAGCTCCAGTTAGCATGTACGGCGAGTCAGCGACCACTCAAAAGTATACCAGCATGTACAAATACCACTTCAACAGCCAGCCAGACAACAGAACAACGAGGGGCTACACAATGAAATAGAAAGCGCTGCAGGGGGCACTTGAAGGGCCGGCGCAGTCTCTTTTGCGCCAAGACGGAGGTAGTGGCTTTATTCAGAAAACAAAATTACGAGGGAGTGGCTGGAGCGTGGCCGAGGGCGTCGCTTCATGCAAAGGAAGGCGAGGCTAGGCACGGTGAAGCTGCGGCTCGCCAGAGGGGAGGTACTGCAAGGCAACGGCGTCGGGGAGAAGGGACGACGAGGCGGCAGCTCGCCGGGGTGAGGTACGATGAGGCGGCAACGTGGGGAGAAGGCTCGTACAACGCACTGCTTTGTCTCTCTGACTGTTGTGCGTTCATAAGAGAAGGAAAAAATTGATCCATCAAACAGGAACAAAGTGAAAAGAACCGGAGGGCAAATCTGTCCAAGAATGTATGACCTCTGGGCTTGGGCATGAAAAAGTAGAACAAACTCAATATGTGGTGTTTTATACAGCTAACAATGAAATGTGTGTTATTTAGTCCAACAAAAAGAAAGGTGTGCTATAGGAGCAATGTTCCAGAAAAAATGTGGCATTTCCTCAAATTTAATTTGAGGAAATGCCACACTTTTCCTGGGACTTTGCTCCTATAACACACCTTTCTTTTTAATGGATTAAAAAGCACACTTTTCATTGGTAGCTGGATAAAACACCACAAATTGAGTTTTTCTCTACCTTTCCAAGTCCAAGCCCATAAGTCATACTTTTTAGGATGGATTTGCCTCAATCGTTTCAAGTACCGGTTGAGCCAGTTCGATAGTGATCAACGCAGGACAAACGAAGCACCACGCTGCCGCCTACCTGTGCACCATGCCCGGTGACGCCGCCTACCAGTGCATCCTACCCTGCACACCAGCATCTCACCGTAACTCCTCCCTCGTGCGCCACCGCCTCGACGTGACTCCTCGCGTCTACCAGTTCTCCGGCGACTTCCTCGTCCTGCTTCTTCTCCTTCCTGACGGTGCACATGTACGTTCTGCTGACGCGCCCGTTGATTGATAAGTTACCTCTCACCCAGCCACCCCTCCTCTCTCTTTGAGCCATATGCTAACAACTTGAGAAACGAGCAACGATAGCAAGCTCCAGTTAGCATGTACGGCGAGTCAGCGACCACTCAAAAGTATACCAGCATGTACAGATACCACTTCAACAGCCAGCCAGACAACAGAACAACGAGGGGCTACACAATGAAATAGAAAGCGCTGCAGGGGGCACTTGAAGGGCCGGCGCAGTCTCTTTTGCGCCAAGACGGAGGTAGTGGCTTTATTCAGAAAACAAAATTACGAGGGAGTGGCTGGAGCGTGGCCGAGGGCGTCGCTTCATGCAAAGGAAGGCGAGGCTAGGCACGGTGAAGCTGCGGCTCGCCAGAGGGGAGGTACTGCAAGGCAACGGCGTCGGGGAGAAGGGACGACGAGGCGGCAGCTCGCCGGGGTGAGGTACGGCGAGGTGGCAACGTGGGGAGAAGGCTCGTACAACGCACTGCTTTGTCTCTCTGACTGTTGTGCGTTCATAAGAGAAGGAAAAAATTGATCCATCAAACAGGAACAAAGTGAAAAGAACCGGAGGGCAAATCTGTCCCAGAATGTATGACCTCTGGGCTTGGGCATGAAAAAGTAGAACAAACTCAATATGTGGTGTTTTATACAGCTAACAATGAAATGTGTGTTATTTAGTCCAACAAAAAGAAAGGTGTGCTATAGGAGCAATGTTCCAGAAAAAATGTGGCATTTCCTCAAATTTAATTTGAGGAAATGCCACACTTTTCCTGGGACTTTGCTCCTATAACACACCTTTCTTTTTAATGGATTAAAAAGCACACTTTTCATTGGTAGCTGGATAAAACACCACAAATTGAGTTTTTCTCTACCTTTCCAAGTCCAAGCCCATAAGTCATACTTTTTAGGATGGATTTGCCTCAATCGTTTCAAGTACCGGTTGAGCCAGTTCGATAGTGATCAACGCAGGACAAACGAAGCACCACGCTGCCGCCTACCTGTGCACCCTGCCCGGTGACGCCGCCTACCAGTGCATCCTACCCTGCACACCAGCATCTCACCGTAACTCCTCCCTCGTGCGCCACCGCCTCGCCGTGACTCCTCGCGTCTACCAGTTCTCCGGCGACTTCCTCGTCCTGCTTCTTCTCCTTCCCGACGGTGCACATGTACATTCTGCTGACGCGCCCGTTGATTGATAAGTTACCTCTCACCCAGCCACCCCTCCTCTCTCTTTGAGCCATATGCTAACAACTTGAGCAACGAGCAACGATATCAAGCTCCAGTTAGCATGTACGGCGAGTCAGCGACCACTCAAAAGTATACCAGCATGTACAGATACCACTTCAACAGCCAGCCAGACAACAGAACAACGAGGGGCTACACAGTGAAATAGAAAGCGCTGCAGGGGGCACTTGAAGGGCCGGCGCAGTCTCTTTTGCGCCAAGACGAAGGTAGTGGCTTTATTCAGAAAACAAAATTACGAGGGAGTGGCTGGAGCGTGGCCGAGGGCGTCGCTTCATGCATAGGAAGGCGAGGCTAGGCACGGTGAAGCTGCGGCTCGCCAAAGGGGAGCTACTGCAAGGCAACGGCGTCGGGGAGAAGGGACGACGAGGCGGCAGCTCGCCGGGGTGAGGTACGGCGAGGCGGCAACGTGGGGAGAAGGCTTGTACAACGCACTGCTTTGTCTCTCTGACTGTTGTGCGTTCATAAGAGAAGGAAAAAAATTGATCCATCAAACAGGAACAAAGTGAAACGAACCGGAGGGCAAATCTGTCCAAGAATGTATGACCTCTGGGCTTGGGCATGAAAAAGTAGAACAAACTCAATATGTGATGTTTTATACAGCTAACAATGAAATGTGTGTTATTTAGTCCAACAAAAAGAAAGGTGTGCTATAGGAGCAAAGTTCCAGGAAAAATGTGGCATTTCTTCAAATTTAATTTGAGGAAATGCCACACTTTTCCAGGGACTTTGCTCCTATAATAAACCTTTCTTTTTAATGGATTAAAAAGCACACTTTTCATTGGTAGCTGGATAAAACACCACAAATTGAGTTTTTCTCTACCTTTCCACGTCCAAGCCCATAAGTCATACTTTTTAGGATGGATTTGCCTCAATCGTGTCAAGTACCGGTTGAGCCGGTTCGATAGTGATCAACGCAGGACAAATGAAGCACCACGCTGCCGCCTACCTGTGCACCCTGCCCGGTGACGCCGCCTACCAGTGCATCCTACCCGACACACCAGCATCTCACCGTAACTCCTCCCTAGTGCGCCACCGCCTCGCCATGACTCCTCGCGTCTCCCAGTTCTCCGGCGACTTCCTCGTCCTGCTTCTTCTCCTTCCCGACGGTGCACATGTACGTTCTGCTGACGCACCCGTTGATTGATAAGTTACCTCTCACCCAGCCACCCCTCCTCTCTCTTTGAGCCATATGCTAACAACTTGAGCAACGAGCAGCGATAGCAAGCTCCAGTTAGCATGTACGGCGAGTCAGCGACCAGTCAAAACTATACCAGCATGTACAGAGACCACTTCAATAGCCAGCCAGACAATAGAACAACGAGGGGCTACACAGTGAAATATAACACGCTGCAGGGGGCACTTGAAGGGCCGGCGCAGTCTCTTTTGCACCAAGATGGAGGTAGTGGCTTTATTCAGAAAACAAAATTACGAGGGAGTGGCTGGAGCGTGGCCGAGGGCGTCGCTTCATGCATAGGAAGGCGAGGCTAGGCACGGTGAAGCTGCGGCTCGCCAGAGGGGAGGTACTACAAGGCAACGGCGTCGGGGAGAAGGGACGACGAGGCGGCAGCTCGCCGGGGTGAGGTACGGCGAGGCGGCAACGTGGGGAGAAGGCTCGTACAACGCACTGCTTTGTCTCTCTAACTGTTGTGCGTTCATAAGAGAAGGAAAAAATTGATCCATCAAACAGGAACAAAGTGAAACGAACCGGAGGGCAAATCTGTCCAAGAATGTATGACCTCTGGGCTTGGGCATGAAAAAGTAGAACAAACTCAATATGTGGTGTTTTATACAGCTAACAATGAAATGTGTGTTATTTAGTCCAACAAAAAGAAAGGTGTGCTATAGGAGCAAAGTTCCAGGAAAAATGTGGCATTTCTTCAAATTTAATTTGAGGAAATGCCACACTTTTCCAGGGACTTTGCTCCTATAACACACCTTTCTTTTTAATGGATTAAAAAGCACACTTTTCATTGGTAGCTGGATAAAACACCACAAATTGAGTTTTTCTCTACCTTTCCAAGTCCAAGCCCATAAGTCATACTTTTTAGGATGGATTTGCCTCAATCGTTTCAAGTACCGGTTGAGCCGGTTCGATAGTGATCAACGCAGGACAAACGAAGCACCACGCTGCCGCCTACCTGTGCACCCTGCCCGGTGACGCCGCCTACCAGTGCATCCTACCCGACACACCAGCATCTCACCGTAACTCCTCCCTAGTGCGCCACCGCCTCGCCGTGACTCCTCGCGTCTACCAGTACCCCGGCGACTTCCTCGTTCTGCTTCTTCTCCTTCCCGACGGTGCACATGTACGTTTTGCTGACGCGCCCGTTGATTGATAAGTTACCTCTTACCCAGCCACCCCTCCTCTCTCTTTGAGCCATATGCTAACAACTTGAGCAACGAGTAGCGATAGCAAGCTCCAGTTAGCATGTACGGCGAGTCAGCGACCACTCAAAAGTATACCAGCATGTACAGAGACCACTTCAACAGCCAGCCAGACAACAGAACAACGAGGGGCTACACAGTGAAATATAACACGCTGCAGGGGGCACTTGAAGGGCCGACGCAGTCTCTTTTGCACCAAGATGTGAAGGAAATATGCCCTAGAGGCAATAATAAAGTTATTATTTATTTCCTTATATCATGATAAATGTTTATTATTAATGCTAGAATTGTATTAACCGGAAACTTAATACATGTGTGAATACATAGACAAAACAGAGTGTCCCTAGTATGCCTCTACTAGACTAGCTCATTGATCAAAGATGGTTATGTTTCCTAGCCATAGATATGAGTTGTCATTTGATCAACGGGATCACATCATTAGGAGAATGATCTGATGGACAAGACCCATCCGTTAGCTTAGCACTATGATCGTTTAAGTTTTACTGATATTGCTTTCTTCATGACTTATACATGTTCCTATGACTATGAGATTATGCAACTCCCGAATACCGGAGGAACACTTTGTGTGCTACCAAACGTCACAACGTAACTGGGTGATTATAAAGGTACTCTACAGGTGTCTCCGAAGGTACTTGTTGGGTTGGAGTATTTCGAGATTAGGATTTGTCACTCCGATTGTCGGAGAGGTATCTCTGGGCCCACTCGGTAATGCACATCACTATAAGCCTTGCAAGCATTGCAGCTAATGAGTTAGTTGCGGGATGATGTATTACGGAACGAGTAAAGAGACTTGTTGGTAACGAGATTGAACTAGGTATTGAGATACCAACGATCGAATCTCGGGCATGTAACATACCGATGACAAAGGGAACAATGTATGTTGTTATGCGGTTTGACCGATAAAGATCTTCGTAGAATATGTGGGAGCCAATATGAGCATCCAGGTTCCGCTATTGGTTATTGACCGGAGACGTGTCTCGGTCATGTCTACATAGTTCTCGAACCCGTAGGGTCCGCACGCTTAAGGTTTCGATGATAGTTTTATTATGAGTTTATGAGTTTTGATGTACCGAAGGAGTTCGGAGTCCCGGATGAGATCGGGGACATGACGAGGAGTCTCAAAATGATCGAGACGTAAAAATCGATATATTGGACGACTATATTCGGACATCGGAAAGGTTTCGAGTGATTCGGGTATTTTCGGAGTACCGGGGAGTTACGGGAATAGAGGAGAGAGGCCAAAAGGAAGGAGGCGTGCACCCCCCTTCTGGTCCGAATTGGACAAGGGGTGCAGCCCCCTTTTCCTTCTCCCTCTCCCCCTCTTTCCTTCTCTCCTACTCTGGAAAGGAAAGGGGAATCCTACTAGGACTTGGGAGTCCTAGTAGGACTCCCCACACTTGGTGCGCCCCCTCTAGGGCCGGCCTCTCCCTCCCTCCTTTATATAAGGGGGCAGGGGGGCACCTCTAGACACAACAATTGATCTCTTGATCTCTTAGCCGTGTGCGGTGCCCCCCTCCACCATAGTTCTCCTCGATAAATATTGTAGCGGTGCTTATGCGAAGCCCTGCGACGGTAGAACATCAAGATCGTCACCACGCCGTCGTGCTGACGGAACTCTCCCTCGACACTCGGCTGGATCGGAGTTCGAGGGACGTCATCGAGCTGAACGTGTGCTAGAACTCGGAGGTGCCGTAGTTTCGGTGCTTGATCGGTCGGGCCGTGAAGACGTACGATTACATCAACCGCGTTGTTCTAACGCTTCCGCTTTCGGTCTACGAGGGTACATAGACTCACTCTCCCCTCTCGTTGCTATGCATCTGGTAGATAGATCTTGCGTGATCGTAAGAAAATTTTAAAATACTATGTTCCCCAACAGTGGTATCAGAGCCAGGTCTATGCGTAGATGATATGCACGAGTAGAACACAAGTGAGTTGTGGACGATACTAGTCATACTGCTTACCAGCATGTCATACTTTGATTCGGCGGTATTGTTGGATGAAGCGGCCCGGACCGACATTACGCGTACGCTTACGCGAGACTGGTTCTACCGACGTGCTTCGCACACAGGTGGCTGGCGGGTGTCAGTTTCTCCAACTTTAGTTGAATCAAGTGTGGCTACGCCCGGTCCTTGTGAAGGTTAAAACAACACATACTTGACGAAATATCGTTGTGGTTTTGTATGCGTAGGTAAGAACGGTTCTTGCTAAGCCCGTAGCAGCCACGTAGAACTTACAACAACAAAGTAGAGGACGTCTAACTTGTTTTTGCAGGGCATGTTGTGATGTGATATGGTCAAGACATGATGAGTTATACGGTTTTGTATGAAATGATCATATTTTGTAAAGTTATCGGCAACTGGCAGGAGCCATATGGTTGTCACTTTATTGTATGAAATGCAATCGCCATGTAATTGCTTTACTTTATCACTAAGCGGTGGCGATAGTCGTAGAAGCAATAGTTGGCGAGACGACAACGATGCTACGATGGAGATCAAGGTGTCGCGCCGGTGACGAAGGTGATCATGACGGTGCTTTGGAGATGGAGATCAAAAGCACAAGATGATGATGGCCATATCATGTCACATATTTTGATTGCATGTGATGTTTATCTTATTATGCTTCTTATTTTGCTTAGTTCGACGGTAGCATTATAAGATGATCCCTTACTAAATTTCAAGGTATAAGTGTTCTCCCTGAGTATGCACCGTTGCGAAAGTTCGTCGCGCCGAGACACCACGTGATGATCGGGTGTGATAAGCTCTACGTTCAAATACAACGGGTGTAAGCCAGTTTTGCACACGCAGAATACTCGGGTTAAACTTGACGAGCCTATCATATGCAGATATGGCCTCGGAACACTGGAGACCGAAAGGTCGAGCGTGAATCATATAGTAGATATGATCAACATAAGATGTTCACCATTGAAACTACTCCATCTCATGTGATGATCGGACATGGTTTAGTTGATTTGGATCACGTGATCATTTAGATGACTAGAGGGATGTCTATCTAAGTGGGAGTTCTTAAGTAATATGATTAAATTGAACTTTAATTTATCATGAACTTAGTCCTCGTAGTATTAGCATATCTATGTTGTAGATCAATAGCTCGCGATGTTGCTCCCCGTTTATTTTTTATATGTTCCTAGAGAAACTAAGTTGAAAGATGTTAGTAGCAATGATGCGGAATTGTTCCGTGATCTGAGGATTATCCTCATTGCTGCACAGAGAATTATGTCCTTGATGCACCGCTAGGTGACATACCTATTGCAGGAGCAGATGTAGACGTTATGAACATTTTGACAAAAGCTCGGTATGATGACTACTTGATAGTTTAAGTGCACCATGCTTTATGGCTTAGAACCGGGACTTCAAAAACGTTTTGAACGCCACGGAGCATATAAGATGTTCCAAGAGTTGAAATTAGTATTTCATACTCATGCCCGTGTCGAGAGGTATAAGACTTCTGAAAGTACTTTGCCTACAATATGGAGGAGAATAGCTCAACCAGTGAGCATGTGCTCAGATTGTCTGGGTACTACAATTACTTGAATCAAGTGGGAGTTAATCTTCCAGATAAGATAGTAATTGACAAAGTTCTCTAGTCACTATCACCAAGTTAGTAGAACTTCGTGATGAACTATAATATGCAAGGGATGACGAAAGGAATTCCCGAGCTCTTCGCAATGCTGAAGTCGGCGAAGGTAGAAATCATGAAAAAGCATCAAGTGTTGATGGTTAACAAGACCACTTGTTTCAAGTAAAGGGCAAAGGGATAGAAGGGGAACTTCAAGAAGAATGACAAGCAAGTTGTCACTCCCGTGAAGAAACCCAAAGCTAAAACTCAAGCCTGAAACTAAGTGCTTCTACTGCAAAGGAAATGGTCACTGGAAGTGGAACTGCCCTAGATACTTGGCGGATAAGAAGGATGGCAAAGTGAACAAAGGTATATTTTGATATACAAATTATTGATGTGTACTTTACTAGTGTTCATAGCAACCCCTGGGTATTTGATACCGGTTCAGTTGCTAAAATTAGTAACTCAAAACGAGAATTGCAGAATGAACAGAGACTAGTTAAAGGTGAAGTGACGATGTGTGTTGGAAGTGGTTCCAAGATTGATATGATCATCATCGCACACTCCCTATACTTTCGGGATTAGTGTAAAACCTAAATAAATGTTATTTGGCATTTGCGTTGAGCATGAATATGATTTGATCATATTTGTTGCAATACGGTTATTCATTTAAAGTCATAGAATAATTGTTATTCTGTTTACATGAATAAAACCTTCAATGGTCATACACCCAATGAAAATAGTTTGTTGGATCTCGATCGTGGTGATACACATATTCATAATATTGAAGCCAAAAGATGCAAGGTTAATAATGATAGTGCAACTTATTTGTGGCACTGCTGTTTAGGTCATAATGGTGTAAAGCGCATGAAGAAACTCCATAGTGATGGACTTTTGGAATCACTTGATTATGAATCACTTGGTGCTTGCGAACCATGCCTCATGGGCAAGATGACTAAAACTCCGTTCTCCGGAACAATGGAGCGAGCAACAGATTTGTTGGAGATCATACATACAGATGTATGTGGACCAATGAGTGTTGAAGCTCGCGGCGGGTATCGTTATTTTCTGACCTTCACTGATGATTTGAGCAGATATGGGTATATCTACTCAATGAAGCACAAGTCTAAAACATTTGAAAAGTTCAAAGAATTTCAGAGTGAAGTGGAGAATCATCGTAACAAAAAAATAAGAGTTTCTACGATATGATTGTAGAGGTAAAATATTTGAGTTAGCAAGTTTGGCCTTCAGTAAAAACAATGTGAAATAGTTTCACTACTCACGCCACCTGGAACACCATAGTGTAATGGTGTGTCCGAACGTCGTAACCATACTTTATTAGATATGGTGCGATCGATGATGTCTCTTACCGATCTACCACTATCGCTTTTGGGGTTATGCATTAGAGACAGATACATTCACGTTAAATAGGTCACCATCTAAATCCGTGGAGATGACACCGTATGAACTGTGGTTTGACGAGAAACCTAAGCTGTCATTTCTTTAAGTTTGGGACTGCGATGCTTATGTGAAAAAGTTCCAACATGATAAGCTCGAACCCAAATCGGAGAAGTAAATCTTCATAGGATACCCAAAAGAAACTGTTGGGTACACCTTCTATCACAGATCCGAAGGCAAGGTCTTTGTTGCTAAGAGTGGATCCTTTCTAGAGAAGGAGTTTCTCTCGAAAGAAGTGAGTGGGAGGAAAGTGGAACTTGATGAGGTAATTGTACCTTCTCCCGAATTGGATAGTAGTACATCACAGAAACTGGTTCGAGTGATTCCTACACCAATTAGTGAGGAAGCTAATGATGATGATCATGAAACTTCGGATCAAGTTACTGCTGAACTTCGTAGATCAACCAGAGTACGTTCCGCACCAGAGTGGTACGGCAACCCGGTTCTGGAAGTCATGTTACTGGACCATGATGAACCTACGAACTATGAGGAAGCGATGATGAGCCCAGATTCCGCAAAATGGCTTGAGACCATGAAATCTGAGATGGGATCCATGTATGAGAACAAAGTGTGGACTTTGGTTGACTTGCCCGATGGTCGGCAAGCCATCGAAAATAAATGGATCTTCAAGAGGAAGACTGACGCTGACAGTAATGTTACTGTTTACAAAGCTCGACTTGTTGCGAAAGTTTTTCAACAAGTTCAAGGAGTTGACTACGATGAGACTTTCTCACCCGTAGCGATGCTTAAGTCTGTCCGAATCATGTTAGCAATTGCCGCATTTTATGAAATCTGGCAAATGGATAACAAAACTGCATTCTTTAATGAATTTATTAAAGAAGACTTGTATATGATGCAACCAGAAGGTTTTGTCAATCCTAAAGGTGCTAACAAAATGTGCAAGCTCCAGAGATCCATCTATGGACTGGTGCAAGCATCTCGGAGTTGGAATATACGCTTTGATAAGTTGATCAAAGCATATAGATTTATACAGACTTGCGGTGAAGCCTGTATTTACAAGAAGTGAGTGGGAGCACTACAACCTTTCTGATAAGTATATGTGAATGACATATTGTCGATCGGAAATGATGTAGAATTTTCTGGAAAGCATAAAGGAGTGTTTGAAAGGAGTTTTTCAAAGAAAGACCTTGGTGAAGCTGCTTACATATTGGGCATCAAGATCTATAGAGATAGATCAAGACGCTTGATAAGACTTTCGATGAGTACATACCTTGATATGATTTTGAAGTAGTTCAAAATGGATCAGTCAAAGAAGGAGTTCTTACCTGACTTGTAAGGTGTGAAGTTGAGTAAGACTCAAAGCCAGACCACGGCAGAAAAATATAGAGAGAATGAAAGTCATTCCCTATGCCTCAGCCATAGGTTCTATAAAGTATGCCATGTTGTGTACCAAACATGTTGTGTACCTTGCCATGAGTTTGTCAAGAGGGTACAATAGTGATCCAGGAGTAGATCACTGTGCAGCGGTCAAAATTATCCTTAGTAACTAGATGACTAAGGAAATGTTTCTCGATTATGGAGGTGATAAAGAGTTCGTCGTAAAGGGTTACGCCGATGCAAGCTTTGACACTAAATCCAGCTGACTCTAAGTATCAATCTGGATGCGTATTGAAAGTGGGAGCAATTAGCTAGAGTAGCTCCATGCAGAGCATTGTAGACACATAGACATTTGCGAAATACATACGGATCTGAATGTGACAGACCCGTTGACTAAACTTCTCTCACGAAGCAAAACATGATCACACCTTAGTACTCTTTGGGTGTTAATCACATAGCGATGTGAACTAGATTATTGACTCTAGTAAACCCTTTGGGTGTTAATCACATGACGATGTGAACTATCGGTGTTAAATCACATGGCGATGTGAACTAGATTATTGACTCTAGTGCAAGTGGGAGACTGAAGAAATATGCCCTAGAGGCAATAATAAAGTTATTATTTATTTCCTTATATCATGATAAATGTTTATTATTCATGCTAGAATTGTATTAACCGGAAACTTAATACATGTGTGAATACATAGACAAAACAGAGTGTCCCTAGTATGCCTCTACTAGACTAGATCATTGATCAAAGATGGTTATGTTTCCTAGCCATAGACATGAGTTGTCATTTGATCAACGGGATCACATCATTAGGAGAATGATCTGATGGACAAGACCCATCCATTAGCTTAGCACTATGATCGTTTAAGTTTTACTGATATTGCTTTCTTCATGACTTATACATGTTCCTATGACTATGAGATTATGCAACTCCCGAATACCGGAGGAACACTTTGTGTGCTACCAAACGTCACAACGTAACTGGGTGATTATAAAGGTACTCTACAGGTGTCTCCGAAGGTACTTGTTGGGTTGGCGTATTTCGATATTAGGATTTGTCACTCCGATTGTCGGAGAGGTATCTTTGGGCCCACTCGGTAATCACATCACTATAAGCCTTGCAAGCATTGCAGCTAATGAGTTAGTTGCGGGATGATGTATTACGGAACGAGTAAAGAGACTTGTTGGTAACGAGATTGAACTAGGTATTGAGATACCGACGATCGAATCTCGGGCATGTAACATACCGATGACAGAGGGAACAATGTATGTTGTTATGCGGTTTGACCGATAAAGATCTTCGTAGAATATGTGGGAGCCAATATGAGCATCCAGGTTCCGCTATTGGTTATTGACCGGAGACGTGTCTTGGTCATGTCTACATAGTTCTCGAACCCGTAGGGTCCGCACGCTTAAGGTTTCGATGATAGTTTTATTATGAGTTTATGAGTTTTGATGTACCGAAGGAGTTTGGAGTCCCGGATGAGATCGGGGACATGACGAGGAGTCTCAAAATGGTCGAGACGTAAAAATCAATATATTGGACGACTATATTCGGACATCGGAAAGGTTCCGAGTGATTCGGGTATTTTCAGAGTACCGGGGAGTTACGGGAATAGAGGAGAGAGGCCAAAAGGAAGGAGGCGTGCACCCCACTTCTGGTCCGAATTGGACAAGGGGTGCAGCCCCCTTTTCCTTCTCCCTCTCCTCCTCTTTCCTTCTCTCCTACTCCGGAAAGGAAAGGGGAATCCTACTAGGACTTGGGAGTCCTTGTAGGACTCCCCACACTTGGTGCGCCCCCTCTAGGGCCGGCCTCTCCCTCCCTCCTTTATATACGGGGGCAGGGGGGCACCTCTAGACACAACAATTGATCTCTTGATCTCTTAGCCGTGTGCGGTGCCCCCCTCCACCATAGTTCTCCTCGATAAATATTGTACGGTGCTTATGCGAAGCCCTGCGACGGTAGAACATCAAGATCGTCACCACGCCGTTGTGCTGACGTAACTCTCCCTCGACACTCGGCTGGATCGGAGTTCGAGGGACGTCATCGAGCTGAACGTGTGCTAGAACTCGGAGGTGCCGTAGTTTCGGTGCTTGATCGGTCGGGCCGTGAAGACGTACGACTACATTAACCACGTTGTTCTAACGCTTCCGCTTTCGGTCTACGAGGGTACGTAGACTCACTCTCCCCTCTCGTTGCTATGCATCTGGTAGATAGATCTTGCGTGATCGTAGGAAAATTTTAAAATACTACGTTCCCCAACAAGATGGAGGTAGTGGCTTTATTCAGAAAACAAAATTACGAGGGATTGGCTGGAGCGTGGCCGAGGGCGTCGCTTCATGCATAGGAAGGCCAGGCTAGGCACGGTGAAGCTGCAGCTCGCTAGAGGGGAGGTACTGCAAGGCAACGGCGTCGGGGAGAAGGGACGACGAGGCGGCAGCTCGCCGAGGTGAGGTACGGCGAGGCGGCAACGTGGGGAGAAGACTCGTACAACGCACTGCTTTGTCTCTGTGACTGTTGTGCGTTCATAAGAGAAGGAAAAAATTGATCCATCAAACAGGAACAAAGTGAAACGAACCGGAGGGCAAATCTGTCCAAGAATGTATGACCTCTGGGCTTGGGCATGAAAAAGTAGAACAAACTCAATATGTGGTGTTTTATACAGCTAACAATGAAATGTGTGTTATTTAGTCCAACAAAAAGAAAGGTGTGCTATAGGAGCAAAGTTCCAGGAAAAATGTGGCATTTCCTCAAATTGCCCCTTATATTCGGACTGAGATCCAGTGCCTCGCCTCAGACAAGGCACGCATTGCCTTGAGGCTTCGAATCCACCCTCCATCTGCATCAGACGGTCAGAATTAGTCAACACGGAAACAACCTGGTCGTCCACTCGTCCCCATCCCCCTCCTCACGCGCGAGGCAAAATCAGCTCCGCGGGAACTCGGCTCCGACGCAGAGCTCTGCCGCTGTCGCCGCCGTGGGGAAGGGATCCATGGGGCTCCGGCGGCGACCACCGGATAAACGACGCCGGCAATCCCCTCCGCCCCCACGCCTTCACCTCCCTGCCCCGCTTCGCTCCGATGAGCACCTCGTCCCACTCCGCTCCGACGAGCTCCTCGCCCCGCTCCGCTCCGATGACTACCTCAACGGGAAAGGAAGGGAGCTCCTCAACGCGCTGCGGGAAAGGGCGGTGAGGCGCTCTGGCTGCTACTCCAGGGGACTCGTCCTCCAGGTTGAACTCCGGCGGCGTCCACGGGAGGAATCGGCCTCGACGACCGCCCACCTTCGGCTGTTTCGTCCGCCTCCCATCCGGCGGCTGCCTCTGCCCGTTCTCACGACCCCTCTGACGTCCTTCTATGCTACCTCCGACCATGCCGGATGTCCTGGAGCTGGCAGCCGACAGACGAAGACCAAATTCAGTTAACTACATACAACTATAGACAGATACGAAATTCAGTTAACTGAAGACAAATCAATTTAGCTACAGACAAAGAACAAATTCAGTGTAGCAAGCCTGCAACAGAAAAGTGTTTGATACAAAGACTTTAGTACTGGAAAAGGAACTGAAAAAAGAAGAGTTGAACCTGAGGCATACATTATACAATGAATTAAAAAGTAAACTCAAAATGAATTGAACAATATACAGACTTTGTAGCATTTTCAACTCAAATTCGGCACCAACAAAATCTGTTCTTACATAATTCTTCAAGTAGATAAATCAGGCCAGTCTACTTGTACACTTAGGCCACGAAAGACTATAGTCAGCCCAAAATCCAAAATACTATAGTCATCTTTGTCCAAAATACTAGTCAAAATGTCCAAAATACTATCTAGCAAGCTTGTACACGTTAGAACAGATTTTCATCATCAACACCACCAAGGGGAGTCATCAGGAGCTTCGTGTAACTGACAACCGTGTTGCTCTCTTGAAGCTCCACATTTGCTCTTTTATCGCCATCATCCTTCTCCACTCTCACTTGAGGCTGTCCACCATCATCCTTCTCCACTCTCACTTGAGGCTGTCCACCACCATTTTTCTTTTGCTACTACCATGAAAGTTTCAGTATTTAGTTTAGCAACGAGTGGCAACAATATATCATGTATAGTTTGGAACATACCTTTGCTCCCTTTTTTTGACGAGGCAACTTTAGTTGGCTTGCGCTTCCCCTTGAGTAACTTATCAAGCCAACCTTTCTTTCTCCTCAATTTTTTTGATGCAACCTCTTTTTTCTTGAGCTTTGCGGCACTAAGAAACTCACTAGTTAGTTGCACATTTGGGTCAACATTTTCTTGGTCATCACATGGCTTTTTCGTAGCATTCATAGTTGCATGAAGTTTCTCATCTAGTTGTGGACCAACACAATCAAGTGCATTTTCTAATATCAAACGACACTCTAGAGAGTTGACTACTTTATGTGCCATAGTGTGAAACCTGTGAGACACACCCTTGTACCAAAGTTGGGCTTCAAACTTTGGATTCTCTACCACATTCCTCCCTTGTCTATCTTGTATGCTTCCATTGCGTGCTTCTCTAGTCCACCTCTTTAATACATAATGTGTTGGTAATGTCTTTATATTCATCAAGTCTAGAACTTTGAGACCATGTCCACACAATATTCCTGTCCTATTGAACATTCCACAACTACATGAAGCGGTTTTGGTCAAAGGATCACCAATCACTATGTGCTCCTCCTCAAAATGTAATCACCATGCAAACTACCAATAGCAACCCCAAATTTGTTATTTCCATCCAAGACTCTAGTGCATGCAGCCATGGATCTCTCATATTCACCTTGAAAAGATTCAAAGATAATTGGAGTGTATTCTTTGATTGCTAGCACCAACATAGGTGTGTGCATCTTGATTCTTGGCAACTTCTTCCTTTGTTCAAATTCAGATTGCAATTCCTTTGTTCTTTTTACCTCCACTGTCCTCTCAAAATGCATCAAGAACCGAACAATATGAAAATCTGATTTCAAATGATTTTTCAATGAATTGTTGAAGCTCTCACTAAGTTGTGTACTTCTCACTCCCAAACTGAACACATCTCTCATATAACATTCAGCCCACTTTTCTTTCAACTTATAGATACTATCTAACCAAGTTTGCTTGTGCACTTTATTTCTCATATTGTCAAATGCTTCTTGAAATTCTACTTTGTCCTCATAGCCATACATGCATTGACTAAAATCTGTGATAATATGAGACTCTTCCTCTTCTTCTTCATCTTCATATTCACCGTCCTCTCCATCTTTCTCTTTCCCTCCTTCATCTTTTTCTTCACCCTTCAATGGACATAAATGCTTAACAGCATTCTGCATTATATGAAAGGTGCACAATCCATGATATGATTCCGTGAAGACATTATCTATAGCTTTCCCCATGGCCACATCTTGATCCGTATAAATAGTTCTTGGTTGGCTCCCATTTTGTGCAGCTAGAAAAGTCTCAAAAAGCCATTTAAATGACTCAAATGTTTCATCAAATAGCAATGCCGTGCCAAAAATGGTGGTTTCTCTAAACTGATTGAGCCCAAGAAAAACACCAAATGGCCTATATTCTTTGTTTGTGCCAAAAGATGTATCAAATGTGACAACATCACCAAAGTGTGCATAGTCAAGAAGCATTTTAGCATCAGCCCAAAATATGTTGGCTATATCTTCCTCACAATCCAGCTGCAAAGCATATTGGAAAGATGGGTTCTCGATCATTTTGTCATGAAAATACTTCAACATACTACCAGCCTGACCGTAAGCCAACTCTCTTTGTCGCTAGGTTCGCAAATAATTCTTTTGATCACGACAAGTGTAGCCCAGGTTAAATGGTCCACCAACTTGGCGACAAGCAAACTCATGTGCAGCTTGGGGCATTATTCCTGAATCCTCGGCAGCTTCTATTTCAAAAGCTTGTAGTTCGGAAATCTTTCTTTGTGATGCCATCAAGTGACATGTTTGTGGCAATTGAAGGCAATGATTGTGTTCCAACACAATATCTGTGACTTCGTAATTTCTTTGCACTCGGTCCAATGATATAATCATGCGAGCTTTGCAATTTGTCCTTGTTTCAGCTCGAACACGTTTTGGCTCATGATCCATTGTTATCCCTTTCTTTCGTATACCCTCATTGGAGCAAACAAATGTGCATGAAGTCACTTGACCATCCATCTTACTTACATGATTGTTTCTCTACCTCACATCAAACCCAACACAGCCTCCATATGCAACCCAAAACAGCCAAGCTTCATCCGGATTTCTAAACCTCTTGCCAATTTGAGGCATCCCATTGTCAATTTCTCCCATTGCACGACACTTGCAAATGCACAATACTCACAATTGCATAGCAGTCAAATTGCGTAACACATCATTTCAATCAGCAAAAATTCTGTCAAATAGGACAAGAAACACATCAATCAATTTACAAATTAATTCATGACAACTGAGACAATATAGGATAAAGAAACACACACCAAGAAATATACATTCTTAATAAAGCTAATTGTTCCAGCAAAATTTTGAGTATTGAACTAACCATCCATATGACACAGCCAAAATTTTTTGAGTATTGGACTACCTGCTGTCTGCTGGGGTGGCCGCAGGGCTCGCAGACGACAGCTACAGCCAACGGAGAAGCTCGGTTCAGGAGGGGTCACAGGGTTGTGGAGGCGGTCGTCGGAGCTGAGGTGGGCGCCGTCGCAGTGGTACGAGGAGCTCGTTGGAGCGGAGCGGGCCGAGGAGCTCGTCGGAGCGGAGTGGTACGAGGTGCTCGTCGGAGCGGAGCGGGGCGGGGAGGTGAAGGCGTGGGGGCGGAGGGGATTGCCGGCGTCGTTTATCCGGTGGCCGCCGCCGGAGCCCCCATGGCTCCCTTCCCCACGGCGGCGACAGCGGCAGAGCTCTGCGTCGGAGCCGAGTTCCCGCGGAGCTGATTTTGCCTCGCGCGTGAGGAGGAGGATGGGGACGAGTGGACGACCAGGTTGTTTTCGTGTTGACTAATTCTGACCATCGGATGCAGATGGAGGGTGGATTCGAAGCCTCAAGGCAATACGTGCCTTGCCTGAGGCGAGGCACTGGATCTCAGTCCTTATATTAAGGGGAATGGCTAGGTACAAGTCAACCGTCCTTTTGTTCGGTCAATCGACTGACCACAGATTTTGAAGCAATGCAACGCACCTGCGCATACAGTCACACAAGCCCATGTAGCGTTCGCTCAAGTGGATGGGCTGGTCCAATTCAGCCAAGCCAGCCTTTTTTCGTACATTGAATATAGACTGCTCTAGTATAGTGTTTGCATAGCCTCCCCCCGGGGAAAAATAAATACAACGGCTAGTAGCTATAGTATATTGATCGACTGACAATCAATGTACAATGACATTTTTTATGTGTATATATGTATTGTATGCATGTACAAAAATATATATATACCTATTTGCATACAATTCACATAATGAAATAAAAACTAAAAAAAAAATAGCAAAGATTTCTAGAGAAAATGAAATATATGTCAATTAATGGCAAAATCTGCATACAATTTATACAGAAATTGCACTTTTTATAATATGCAAGAATAAGTACATAATGGTGAAAGTTTCACATTTTTTTTCTAAGCAGGAATAATATGGTGGAATTGGTCTTATCATTAAATAAAAATAAAAAAATAAAAAATAAATCAAATATTGACAAAACTTACACACAGTTTACATAGAAGGGTTTGGCAAAAAAATTACACACATGTTACACATAAATTATGCTTTTTATAATACGAAAGGATAACCATATAATAGAGGAACGATATTGGAATTACCGTTAAAGAAAGAAAAAACAAAATTAAATTGAAATTAAAAGGAAGACAAATTGATGATTTTTTCTAGGGAAGAATAAAACCCTTTAAGAAGAAAGAAAATATAAATCAGAAACAAATTAATGAAAATTTATAGGAAATATTGAAACCCTTTAAGAAGAAAGAAAATAAAAAAACAGAAACAAAAATAATATAATGAAGTTTTCTTGGGAAGAATGAAACCCTTTAAAAGAAAAAATAAATAAAAAACTACAACTAAAAGAAAATAATGAAGTTTTCTATGGAATAATGAAACCCTTTAAGAAAAAAATAATACGGAAACTGAAACTAAAACAACATAATGAAGTTTTCTATATAAGAATGAAACCCTTTAAGAAGAAACAAAATATAAAAACTGAAACAAAAAACAAATAATAAATTTTTCTAGGGGAAAATGAAACCATTTAAGAAGAAATAAAATTTTAAAATAAATTGCACACAAGTATGCCCTGAAAATCGCACTTTTGTAATATGCGAAATATAAGCATATGCAGTGCAATTTTCGCTCTCTACTATAATTTACACACATGGTGCATCATATTTGCATGTATACTTATTACACACAAAAAAATACAAATATTTTTTTCTAAGAAGAAATCAAGTATAGCGGCATTGGTACCACCCTTAAGAATAAAGAAAGTAAAAAAAAATGATACATTTTGCACACAATTTACACATAAATTGCAATTTTTTAGTTATGTCAGAATAAACATATAATATTGAATTTTACATAAAAATAAAGTTTTCAAACAAGGAACGAATTAGTGGCATCGGTATCATCCTTAAAAACAGGAAATGAACTAAAAAGTAAACATAATAAAACAAATAAAGTTTTCTAAGAGAGAGTAAATTAGTGACATTGGCATTACTCTTAAGAATAAATAAAACAAAAAATTTGAACACAAATTTGCGGTGAAATTTAACTTTTTTATAGTATGCAGTGAGTACACATATAACATTGCAACTTTAATAGTCTTGCATAATTTACACAAATATTGCATAGTACTTTCATGCATTCATACACATAATAATGATTTTTTATTTAATTAGCAAAATAATTAGCATTGTTATTACCCTTAAGAATAATAATAAAAAATCGACACAATTAGCAAAAAAAATGCACTTTTGACAATATGTAGAATAAATATGTAAGAGTGAAGTTTGCATACTCTAATGTAATTTGTACATGTATACATTTACACACACTCAACATCCGAAAATACACGTATAGAAAAAAAATCAACTGAACATAGAAAAATAAAAGTGTACACGTGCAAAAAACAAAAGCAAGCCCATGGGAAAAAGCATGCACACAACAAAATCCATCCCAAGAACGAAATTGACCGACAAAAAAATGGGAGTCAGTCGAATCCAAACAGCCCAGCCTAGTACAACAGCAAAATGTGACAGAAAAAAGAAAAACTACACAAATGTTAAAGCACAATCCAATGGCCAGAAAATTGACTGACCACAAAACTAAAATTCAGCTAACTGGAATCTAGCTAAAGTGTATATTTAGGCCCTGTTTGGTTCATAAGTCCTAAAACTTTTTCTAGTCCCAACTAAAAAGTTTCTAGTCCCTAAAAAGTCCCTCCCTGTTTGTTTCCAGGGACTAAAAAGTTCCTAGTCCTTCTTAGAGGTTATTAAATGACATGTAAAAGACCATGTTACCCCTATTAAACAACACCATAGGGCGGCGGGGCAATGGTGCAAGAAGGGGCATTGTTGGAAAAGTCCCAATAAGTTCCCAAAAAGACTCTCCTTAAGAGTCTTCTTCATTTAGTCCCAAAAAGAAACTTTTTCTAATCCCTACATCAAAAAGTCCCTGGAATCAAACACCCCCTTAGACTATGATGCTTCGGCATGCGTAGCTACCAAGGAAAGAGAAAGTTCAGTCTTGGACAGCAATCGAGGAGCAAGTGCGTCAAACAACTGAAACTAGTCGAACCTTCCATCCCTTGGCACAAGTATGCTAAATTTGTCCATGTTGGAGACACATATATTCTGCAATTCTCCCATTCTAGACAATTCATCCACTTCTTCCCGGCAGAAAAGATTCTCTAGCTGGTGACATTCCTCTATCCAAAGTTTTCGTGCCCGGTGTTGCCGCCGCTGCCGGCGCTCAGGTTTGTTTCCTTGGTACGCCGGTTTTGCGAGCCCGTCCACCTGGTGGTCACCGCCACCAGCCTGGCAAATTGGGCGACACAACAAGCGTGAGGGCTGGGTAACTCTATGGAGCGGCCCAAATTACGGAATGAGCCGAAAGTCTGTCTTTTTTGATGGAGGCCTTGTCCCTGCTGTTGTTATTTGCGTTTGAGCGGTTGCTATCTTCGTACTGAAGATTTTTTTTGTGTGTGAAATGGCTTTAGTGGAACACAACCCAGGAAGGAAGATAAAGAAAAGTGCATCACACGGAGAGTAAAGATGCGAAAATACAAAGGTGGACGTGGGTGCGCGCGCACCCACATGAATAGTAAATTCATAAAAAATATTAGAAAAAATTAAAAAAATCTGAAATATCGTGATATGAAACTTAGTTGATCATTCTGCTCACATGTGAAGTTTCATGATGTTTTGACACCAATGGTATTCTTAGTGAAGAAAATACAGATGCAACCATATTATTCATTAAACAGTGTTTTTTAATAGAGCTTCGATTAGCTTTGATTTTGTCATTTTTTGCTCAGATTACCGCGGATGTAATTTCTTCGTGAAACTTCATATGCGAGTATACCGATTGACTATGTATATTACAAAAATAAATTCAGATTTTTTTGATTTTTTTTAGCATTTTTTGAATTTACTATTCATAAAGGATGCGCGCGCACCCATGTTCACCAAATCCGCGTCCGTAAAGATGAGGTTATTTGCTATTGTTGCGTTGCCTTTCAACATCCAAGTCTCAGTACTAGTTTTTTGTCAATTGGTGTGGTGTTTGCAGCTGTTTTGAGGAAGCTGGAAAAGCAGGTGCCCGCGGAAGCGGATCCTCTAACATCCTCAAGGGATGTCATGAAGCTACAGTGAAATATGTGTGTAAAGCGAAGAAGCAACTACTGTGCGGATTTACTGTAGCATGTAAAAAAACAAATCAAAAAATAAATTTATTGCATCATAATTTTCTTTGTATGTAATTTTTGTAATATAAACAGTAGATTTGTAATTTGCAAATTAATTATAACTATTTTAGACTTAACTATATGGATATGAAGAAGGGATGTCACGATTACTGTAGCTTAGGTGACATCTCTTGAGGATGTTAGAGGATCTGGTTCCGGTGCCCACGAGGTGAATCAGAGCTCATCCCAACAGTCCCATTTTAACTGTCAGTTGCATGCTTATGCTTTGGGTGAGGATCTGATTGTTGGGCATGCAGAAACAAAGATGGTGATGAGGACATGGGTATCTTGGATATGATCAAAAATATTACATACATGCATATTTGTGAGGTGAATTTTTATAAAAATATTTGCAATAATTTATTATGTTATTTGGAATAAAAATACTTCACCTATTTTTTATTTCATGCTTAAATGCAGAATTGTTGAACACTTGTATGAACTACGTGTGAAGACAAAGGAAAATGAAATGATTAGGTGTTGTTCAAGAATCCGTCTCGCGTCAAAGAAATTGATTCTGTGCTGTTCAAAAGTCCTTTCATATCACTTTTGGCCCAAGAGAAGATAGAGTCCAAACCCCCACGTACTGGACTCAGATTTAGACTGCACACACATATCTGACTCAAAACGTCAAGTACTCTTTCACCCACACTCCAAATTGGGTGATTCTTTTTCTGTTGGAAAGTTTATTTCGTGCACTTTCCAACCAAATTGGATTCACTTTCAAATTCGTCCAGAGCCTTGAGATATTGACGAAACAATGTGACGATGTAGCAGAAGCCGAGTCAAACTACAAGTCCAAAGATATCGCATCACCTCTAATTGGGTCATGGGCCTTGTACGACCTAGGTTTAGTTTTAGTCTGCCTTGGGACGTCCTCCCACCACCTTGGCCGTCAGCCCTTGCTCCTATATAAATAGATCAATCTACTATATTTTTCCTTGAGATTTGTTCAATTAAAAGTTAGTCAACACAAATTCGTGTACTTCGTTTGTGTCCAATGATCAGACCAAGACCGCTTTTGGATCCCCACCTTTATCAATACTTCATATACATTAGCAATATTTAGATTGCACTATCATATTCTTGTTTGTTCTTCGATTGCATGCAGGAATAAACCTTTGTGGTCAAGCTGATCGTGCTTCTAGCATCGTCAATAACCTTGGGAGATTGGTTTAGCGTTTGCGAAGGCGCAACATTGTGCATGTTTGCAGTCGGATCGTCAAAGTCGTTATCCACCAAATTGATAGTTATCATCTCATCGAAAGATCGAGACTCTCGCCTCTATCAAGTGTTATCAGTTTTCAGGTTGCCCGATGACAGTTTCCAGTTATTACTAGATTAGATTTATTTTCGTACCTATTGTCCAAAAAAAGCCACACAAAAAGTTAGATCTATTCATCGTTTATCCAAGCCAATCTGAATCTTTGCAATTTTCTTTTCATTGCTTGCATAGTTGAATTATCGGTTGCATCATCGTGTCGAGTTGATGACCATAGTGTCTAGTTCTCTTAGAGTTTCGAGTTGTGTTCACATTAGTCACGTCGCCGATGCACCATTATCCCTTCCGCTGTCCACCACCTCCATCCATCAATTTTCACCACATGCCACCCATCGTTCACTGTCATAATCGTAGTTGGGGTTGTTCGCATCTTCGCTTGATCCAATCTGCATCTTATATAATTGTTTTGGAAAGAGAAAAAAGTAAAGAAAAAAAAGAGAGAAAAAAAGTGTGAGAAAAAAGAAAAAAATTATTTCACATTTATCTAGACTCAATCTTGTATTTGAATTCAGATTGGAATATGTTTTGCGCACTGTTCAGTAAAAATGCATATCTTCCTCATACGAAGTTCATTTTGGCTCCACAAGTACTCAAATTCAAGCTATCGACAAGGCACATCTAAATGGTTCATAAAACTATTTCATTATTTTGACTTCCAAATCGGCTTCTAAATAGTACTTTTTGCCCTCTGAAGTTCGCGAACATAGTTTCTCACTGTTTTTCAGGCTAGTTCTAGAATATTTCGACTCCTCGTACGAACTCGGAATTGAGTTATTATTTTTTGCGTTGGACAACTTCAGTTAGTAGCATTCTCAAGAAAAAATATCAGAAATTTGGCGCTGTTTTTTCCAGAGAAAAGTTGGGGAGAGAGTGTTTGGTATATCCTACTTGCAACTAGTTTCTCATCATTATCTTTACTGCAATTGTGATCTTCACTTATATCTTGCCGTCCAGAGCTACTTCGTATCCTTTGTTGCTGCTATTTGTGCTATGCCGTGACCTCATTAGTGTTCTAGGCTCGCGTCTCTAGTCCGGTCTAGCCTAGGACCAGCATAATACCATCGTTGGGCGTTTATTCCATATTGCATCTCTGATTGACTATTGCTAATCTTTTGCTACCATATATTTAAGCCTTCCAAGCTCCACATATTTCTACATCATGTTTACATGCGTTCATCTGGCAATCGCTTTACTCAATCATCAGAGTTATTTGACATCGTTGGTTGCCGGTCATCACTTACTGCATGGTAAGAACTTGTAAGACATTGATATTTGCTAGCACTATGGAACAATATCTGCAGCATGTCAAGGAGGTGTTGCAAATATTACAGAAGGATAGGTGGTATGTTAAAATGTCTAAGTGTGAGTTTGCTTCATAAGTACTACTTTACTTGGGTCATATCATTAGCAAAGATGAAGTTTCCACTGATCCTTCCAATACATCCACCATTGAACAATGGCCATTGCCTGAATTAGTAAAAGAGGTTAGAAGCTTCATAGGCTTAGCTGGTTACTATAGGAAGTTCATTCGTCAATACAACATTATTGATAAACCACTAACCAATATCCGGCGCAAGGGCACAATGTTTCCGTGGACTCAGATTGAACAAAACAGCTTTCCAAACCCTTAAAACTGCTCTGGTTACTTCACCTGTTCTGGCACTACCCAATTTCCAGAAATCTTTCAACATTGAGACTGATGCGAGTGGTTGTGGAATTGGTGTTGTCTTGATGCAAGAAGGGCACCCCTTAGCATTTGTCAACAATGCATTGGGCCCCAGGAATCAAACTCTGTATGTCTATGAGAAAGAGTTTCTAGCAATACTATTGTCAATCTTATGTGTACCTTAAAGAATTCACAATTGTGACTGGTCAAAGGGGTCTGGTTAACCATTCCGAACAGAGGTTGCATACAACATGGCAGCTGAAGGCTCTCACCAAGTTGCTTGGGTTGTACTACAAGATTGTCTACAGGAAGGGCACTGATAACAAAGCCACTGATGCTCTTTCTCGATGTCCTCACCCAACTATCGACTGCTACACCATTTGTTCAGTCCAGCCAGCATGGTTGCAAGAGATCATTGAGATCTACTCATCTGATCCAGGGACTATTGCAATCCCACAGAAACTTTCAGTTGATCGAGGAACTGTAAACAATTATACATTGCATGGTGGGCTACTAAGATAGAAGATAAGAATATGGGTTGATCCTGATACTCAACTGCAGTAGAAAATCATTTCCAATTTACATGCTAGTTCTGCTAGTGGTCATTCAGGATTTCCAGCTACTCATCAAATGATTTCTCAACTATTTCAATGGAAAAACTTGAAACAAATGATCAAAACATCAGTTCAGTAGTGCGAGATATGTCAGCTTTCTAAACCGGAGCGTGTTCCATACCCAGGGCTCTTGCAACCCCTGCCAATACCATCTCAGCCATGGGAAATCATGTCGCTGGATTTCATTGAAGGGCTCCCTACTTCTCGCCAAGACAATTGTATACCAGTGGTCATAGATAAGATGACGAAGTACGGACATTTCATTCCTTTGAAACATCCATACACTGCTAGCACTGTGGATGAAGCGTTCTTGGACCGTGTATACCGTCCCCATGGTCTTCCTGTTTCCTTGGTTTCTGATCGAGATCCAATATTCATTGATAACCCACAAGTATAGGGGATCAATTGTAGCCTCTTTCGATAAGTAAGAGTGTCGAACCCAACGAGGAGCTAAAGGTAGAACAAATATTGCCTCAAGTTCCATCGACCACTTATACAACTCTACGCACGCTTGACGTTTGCTTTACCTAGAACAAGTATGAAACTAGAAGTACTTTGTAGGTGTAACAGGATAGGTCTGCAAGAGTATAAAGAGCATGTAAATAAAAACTAGGGGCTGTTCAGGTAAAGAAACAATAAAGTTAGTATAGCGAGTGTGGAAAGTGGTGGTAGGAGTTGCGAAATTGTCCCTAAGCAATTGACTGCATTACTAGACCGATAGCAAGTTTTATGTGGGAGAGGCCACTGCTAGCATGTCATCCCTGACTTGGAATTCTATGCACTTATGATTGGAACTATTAGCAAGCATCCGCAACTACTAACTTTCATTAAGGTAAAAACCAACCATATAGCATTAAGATATATTGGTCCCCCTTCAACCCCGTATGCATCAATTTCTATGCTAGGTTGAAGCTTCTGTCACTCTTGCCCTCCAATACATAGTCCTATCAACATACAACTAACCCTATGGTGTGATCCACGCGCGTGCTCATATGATGGGCACCAAAGGACAACAACATAACCACAAGCAAATTAAACCAATCATAGGACTTCACCAATTACCGATAGGACAATGAAAATCTATTTAGACATCATAGGATGGCAACACATCATTGAATAATAATATGAAGCATAAAGCACCATGTTCAAGTTGAGGGTACAGCGGGTTGCGGGAGAGTGGACCGCTGTAGATAGATGGGGGAAGGTGATGAAGATGTCAGTGAAGATGACAGAGGTGTTGGTGTAGATCGCCGTCACACGATGATGGCCCCGACGGTGTTCTAGCGCCACCGGGAGAGAGGAGGAGAGAACCCCCTCCTTCTTCTTCTTCCTTGAACTCCCCCCTAGATGGGAGGAGGTTTTCCCCTCTGGTCCATGGCCTCCATGGCGGTTAAGGGGCGGGAGCCCCTTCGAGATTGGATCTGTCTCTCTGTCTCCTTCTGTTTCTGCGCTCCCAGATTCTGGCCTTTCACCATTTTTTAAATTCCTGGAGATCTGTAACTCCGATTGGGCTGAAATTTTAACACGATTTGTCCGGATATTGACTTTCTTGCGGCGAAAGAAGGGCACCAACCGCCTTATGGGCTGGCCACAAGGGTGAGGGGCGTGTCCCACCCCCTAGGCGCGCCCGCCTACCTTGTGGGGCCCTCAGCCATCGTCCCGCGTTCATTCTTCTTCCTTAAAATCACATATATTCAAAAAAAAAACCTCCATAAATTTTTATCGCCTTTGGACTCCGTTTGATATGGATTTTCTGCGAAACAAAAAACATGCAACAAACATGAACTGACACTGGGCACTGGATCAATATGTTAGTCCCAAAAAATAGTATAAAAAGTTACCTAAAGTATGTAAAAGTTGTAGAATATTGGCATGGATAATAAAAAAATTATAGATACGACGGAGACGTATCAGCATCCCCAAGCTTAATTCCCGCTCGTCCTCGAGTAAAGGTAAATGATAAAAAAGATAATTTTTGATTTGGAATGCTACCTAGCATAATATTGATCATGTAATCTGATCATGGCATGAATATTAAGACACGAGTGATTAAAAGCAATAGTCTTCATTTGATATAAAATAATTTAATACCCGGGCATCCCAACAAACAATCAAGTCTTTCAAAATATCTATGCTAAAGAATGTTATCCCTACAAAATCATATAGTCTTTTATGCTCCCTTTTCTTAACACAAGGTACCCCTCATGCCCATCCTGGTGTCAGCCAAGCAATTGTTTTCATACTTTACTTTTTCAAACTTTTTCAACTCTTCACGCAATACATGAGCGTGAGCCATGGATATAGCACTATGGGTGGAATAGAAGGTGGTAGTAGACAAAAGGAGGGAGAAAGTCTCACATCGACTAGGAAAATTAACGGACTATGGAGATGCCCATCAATTGATATCAATGTGAGGGAGTAGGGATTGCCATGTAACGGATGCACTAGAGCTATAAGTGTATGTAATCTCAAAAGAAAACTAGTGGGTGTGCATCTAACTTACTTGCTCATGAAGACCTAGGGCATTTGAGGAAGCCCATCATTGGAATATACAAGCCAAGTTCTATAACAAAAATTCCCACTAGTATATGAAAGTGATAACATAGGAGCCTCTCTATCATGAAGAACATGGTGCTATTATGAAGCACAAGTGTGGAAAAGGATAGTAACATTGTCCCTTCTATCTTTTTCTCTCATTTTTTTTTATTTTGGGCTCTTTGGCCTCTTTTTTTGGTGGGCTTCTTTGGCCTCTTTTTTTTATTTGGGCTTCATTGGCCTCTTTTATTTTTGATAACCTCACATGGGATAATGTTCTGATAATGATGATCATCACACTTTATCTACTTACAACTCAATATTACAACTCGATACTAGAACAAAGTATGACTCTATATGAATGCCTTTGGCAGTGTACCGGGATGTGCAACGATCTAGCGTAGCAATGACATAAAAAAACGGACAAGCCATGAAAACATCATGCTAGCTATCTTACGATCATGCAAAGCAATATGGCAATGATGGAGCGTGTCATAATAAACAGAACGATGGAGTTACATGGCAATATATCTCGGAATGGCCATGAATATGCCATAATAGGTATGCATGGTGGCTGTTTTAAGGAAGGTATAAGAAGGGTTTTATGCACCGGCGAAAGTTGCACGACACTAGAGTGGCTAGCAAGGTGGAAGGGTGAGAGTGCGTATAATCCATGGACCCAACATTAGTCATAAAGAACTCACATACTTATTGCGAAAAATCTATTAGCCCTCAAAGAAAAATACTACGACGCATGATCCTAGGGGGGAGGTTGGTAGGAGTTAACCATCGCGCGCCCCCGACCTTCACGCAAAGATAAACAATCAAAGTACAATGCGCGCCAATTTGGTTACATAGTTAGGAGACCATACGTGCATGCTTCGGGAATCACAAACCTTGACACCAATATTCTTACTAAACCACAATCATTCACTAGTACCTCCCGCATATTAGCATCTCTATATCGCAAAACTATTGCAAGGAATCAAGCATATCATATTTAGCGATCTACAAGTTTTATGTAGGATTTTATGACTAACCATGTGAATGACCAATTCCTGCCAATTCTCTAAATAGATATAAGTGAAGCAAGAGAGTTTTAATTCTTTCTACAAAAGATATGCCCACGCTCTAACAAATATAAGTGAAGCAAAAGAGCATTCTACAAATGGTGGTTTTCTATGTGTGGAGAAACAGGCAATCCAAACTTCAAATGATATAAGTGAAGCACATGAATCATTATATAAAGCCATACTCAAAAGATATAAATGAAGTGCAAAGAGCATTCTATAAATCAACCAAGGACTATCTCATACCATCATGGTGCATTATTAAAAGAAAAAGAAAAAGCACACGACGCTCCAAGATTTACGCATATCATGTGAACAAAACAAAAACCGAAACATACTGATAATTGTCGAATAAAGATGTGATGCCTTCCGGGGCATCCCCAAGCTTAGACGCTTGAGTCTCCTTGAATATTTACTTGGGGTGCCACGGGCATCCCCAATCTTGAGCTCTTGCATCTCCTCATTCTTCTCATATCAATACCTCCTCGATCTTCGAACACTTCATCCACAAAAAACTTAAGAAAACTTTTCATTAGAGGGGTTAGTACATATAACATCAAATCCTATTATGTACTGCTCCAACATTATTGTATAATTATAATAAAACATTACCCACTATATGTTATCACAATTCTATGGCCCCAATTCAAAGGTGGCTCAACAAGATTTCAAACATAAGCAAATAATGAAACTATAACATCAATTTGTGAAAACAGGACAGTCTGTGGTAATCTGAACATTAACCATACTTCTGTACCTCTAAAAATTCTGAAAAATAGGAAAAACTAAACAATTTCTATAGAAGTACTGTTCAAAAAGTTTCAGGAGCATTTGACTTTCCAGCAAAAAATGTAAAATCACGCACTACAATCAAAGTTTCTGTTTTTGCACCGCACAAACCAAACAAGCAATTTAAGCACCCTAAAGGCAAATCTTGGCACATTATTTTTATAATACAATGAATTTATACAAGGGGATAATTATTTTTGTTGAAAAGTTTCTGTAATTAAGATTCACAAAGTTTCCATGAGACTGAACAAGTTTAAGGACGCCCCCCACTTCAACGGTGTCCGTCTTTCTCACTTTCACTTTTTTTTGAAAAAGTTTTAGGTTCCAGTCTTTATTTTTTCTTTGTTTTTAAACTTTATAAAAGCACACAACAGGAATAAATGACTCTCTAAAACTTCCGGCTTGTCTCCCTGGCAGCGCTTTCTTTAAAGCCATTAAGCTAGGCATATAGTGCTCAAGTAATGGGTCCACCTGGATCCCAAAGTATATCAAAGCCAATTTTAATTAACAATGATTTGTGATTTAGTAGTGAGCACAAAGTATTATATATCATGTAATGACGAAGTATAACTCTCTTCCCATGCATCGGCATGTCATAAAAGAACAATTCATCCACACATAGTAAAGGCCGATACATAACACAAACCATTTCTTGCAATTTTATTGTATTGGAAACATAGAGAGGCGGAGATGTAGTTCCTCTCTCATAATAATTGCAAGTAGGAGCAGCAAGCACATGCATATTATATTCATCAAAATCATCATGTGTAGTAGTAAGACGCAACCCATCAATATAATCCTTAATAAGAGCAAACTTCTCCGATATAGTGTAGTAGAGAGAATTGAAAAAGATAATAGGACTATCATGTGTGGGTGCAATAGTAACAATTTCATTCTTATCATAAGGAACTATAGCAAGTTCATCTCCATAAGCATAATTCATATTGGCATCATGGCCACAAGCATAGCAAGCATCAATTTCATCAAAAAGGGATATTTCAAACGAATCCAAGGGATCATAGCAATCATCATAGCATTCATCCTTCGGTAAGCACGAAGGGAAATTAAACAATGTATGCGTTGAAGAGTTACTCTAATTAGAAGGTGGGAACGGGTAGCTAATCCGCTCTTCCTCCTTTTGTTCTTCGCTCTCCTCGTCATCTTTTTCATCTAATGAGCTCACAATGTCATCAATTTAGTTTCCTGCAAAATATTAATCTCTTCTTGGACAACGGATACTTTCTGAATAAACGCATCAATATCAAAAGTATATTCATAATTATCATAGTAATATTTCAATAGAGCAAAAATTTTAGGCCTATAAACATCATCATCAAAGCTTCATACTTTTCAAACAAAGATTCAATTTCATAAGCACCATTAAAAGCAACAAATTCTTCAATTTGTTCAACATCATAGTTGTTGGGGAACGTAGTATTTCAAAAAAATTCCTACGATCACGCAAGATCTATCTAGGAGAAGCATAGCAACGTGCGGGAGAGTGTGTCAACGTACCCTCGTAGACGGAAAACGGAAGCGTTTAGTAACGCGGTTGATGTAGTCGAACGTCTTCGCGATCCAACCGATCCAAGCACAGAACGTACGACACCTCCGTGGTCAGCACACATTCAGCTCGATGAGGTCCCATGAACTCTTGATCCAGTTGAGTGTCGCGAGATAGTTTTGTCAGAATGACAGAGTGGTGACGGTGATGATGAAGTTACCGGCGCAGGGCTTCGCCTAAGCACTGCAACGATATGACCGAGGTGTCTACCTGTGGAGGGGGGCACCGCACACGGCTAGGAAATCAACTTGTGTGTCTATGGGGTGCCCCTTCCCCACGTATATAAAGGAGGGAG
>LR738711.1:773617485-773712470 GCA_902687465.1 Secale cereale | reverse complement strand
GAGGCCAAGGAGGAGGAGGCGCGCCATGGGGGGGGGGCAATCCTACTCCAAGTAGGTTTGGCCCCCCCTTTCCTATTCCTACTAGGAAAAGAGGGAAGGAGAGGGAGGAGAGAAGGAAAGGGCCCCCCTAGTACAATTCGGTTTGGGCTAGGGGAGGCGCACGCCACACCTTGGCCTACCTTCTCTCTTCCACATCTAGGCCCATGAGGCCCATTAACCCCCAGGGGGTTCCAGTAACTCCTCGGTACTCCGGTATTTATCCGGTGACCCCCGAAACCCTTCCGGTGTCCAAATATAACCTTATAATATATCAATCTTTATGTCTTGACCATTTCGAGACTCCTCGTCATGTCCGTGATCACATCCGGGACTTCGAACTACCTTCGCTACATCAAAACACATAAACTCATAATACCAATCGTCATCGAACGTTAAGCGTGCGGACCCTACGGGTTCGAGAACTATGTAGACATAACCGAGACATATCTCCGGTCAATAACCAATAGCGGAACCTGGATGCTCATATTGGCTCCTACATATTCTACGAAGATCTTTATCGGTCAAACCGCATAACAACATACATTATTCCCTTTGTCATCGGTATGTTACTTGCCCGAGATTCGATCGTCGGTATCATCATACCTAGTTCAATATCATAACCGGCAAGTCTCTTTACTCGTTCCGTAATACATCATCTCATGACTAACTCATTAGTCGTTTGCTTGCAAGGGTTATTATGATGTGTATTATCGAGAGGGCCCAGAGATACCTCTCCGACATTCGGAGTGACAAATCCTATTCTTGATGTATGCCAACACCACAAACACTTTCAGAAACACCTATAGAGCATCTTTATAATCACCCAGTTACGTTGTGACGTTTGATAGCACAAAAGGTGTTCCTCCATTATTCGGGAGTTGCATAATCTCATAGTCAGAGGAACATGTATAAGTCATGAAGAAAGCAATAGCAATAAAACTAAACGATCATAGTGCTAAGCTAACGAATGTGTCTTGTCCATCACATCATTCTCCAAATGATGTGATCCCGTTCATCGAATGACAACACATGTCTATGGTTAGGAAACATAACCATCTTTGATCAACGAGCTAGTCAAGTAGAGGCATACTAGGGACACTCTGTTTTGTCTATGTATTCACACATGTACTAAGTTTCCGCTTAATACAATTCTAGCATGAATAATAAACATTTATCATGATATAAGGAAATATAAATAACAACTTTATTATTGCCTCTAGGGCATATTTCCTTCAATAGTAATCATATATACCATTAGCATAAGAAGCTAAGGTTTCATTATCATTAAATTTGCATGAAAGGGGAAGGTTAGGAGCCTTCATCCTAGAGCAACAAGTATAATCATATCTCAAGCATAGTTGCCGAGCATACCAACGTAACATATAAATTTGATCCCATAATAGTTTCCTTTTTTGTGTCAAGCGATAATCCCTAAAGTATTCACGTCGATTCAACGTGTCTCCCATCATGAAGTTGAATGGGATTTTCTCAAGATTATTAAAGTAGTAGATAATATCTTTCACATAATGAGCATGAAGGTTTTTAGGAGGTTCCCCATCTCCATGAGTACCAAGTACACCTAATTTTCTTGGTATTTCATGTTCCATATCCATAACTAAAGATAGAGAACAACTTAAAATAGCAAATAAAATCAACTTAGTGATAAAGCAAACTGATACGTCTCAAACGTATCTACTTTTCCAAACACTTTTGATATTGTTTTGACCTCATTCTTGCATGATTTGAACTAAACTAACCCGGACTGACGCTGTTTTCAGCAGAGCTGCCTGTATGGTTTTATTGTGTGCAGGAAAACGGATTTTTAGGTATCTCATAAAATTCCACGAAAAATCACAGAAAATCCACGCACCCGAAGGAACCCGGAGCCAGAAGAGGGGCCAGAGGGGGGCCAGGGGGGCCCCAGGCGCCCTGGTAGCGCGGCCCACCCCTGGCCGCGCCGGGAGGTCGCCTAGGTGGGCCCCACATCCCCTGGTGCCCTACTTTGACCCGTATTTTAGCTCGTGACGGAGAAATCCCAGATCAGAAGTTATTTTCCCAGTTTTCGTCGCGGAGCCGCCGCCGCCCTCTGTTCTTCTTCGGGAGGGCTAATCTGGAGGCTGAATTGGCCTCCGGAGAGGGGAGATCGTCGCCATCGTCATCATCATCACCACTCCATCATCCCTCCATGACTTCTCCTTCCATGTGTGAGTAATCCCCTGCTGTAGGCGAAGGGGATGGTAGGGATTGGATGAGTTAGATCATGTAATAGTTTGTCAGATCGTTGGGGGCATGTTGCCTATCATCTACTATGGTGTTTATCATCTTTGCTTCAACTTGTTATTCTTAATGCTTGTCACTTAGGGCCCGAGTGCCATGATTTCAGATCTGAACCATATGTGTTTGCATGAATATATTTGTGTTCTTGATCCTATCTATGAGTTGTTTGCACCTATTACGGTTCGGAACCGGCGGTCCCAAAAGTGACAGCTTGGGACACCAAAGGGGATGGTCCATAGTTTGAGGATTACATGTATCCATTGAGTTTATTGCTTTGTTCCGGCGCTCTTTGACAGGAGCACCTTAATCTCCATAAGTTCCTTTTGGCCCCGTTCGTAGCGGGATGGTAGGACAAAAGATGTTGTGCAAGTTCTTATTGCAAGCACGTACAACTACCTACGGGATACATGCCTAATGTTTGATATTTGCCTAGATGATCATTACTTTTCCGTGTGCCTTGCCCCAAGTTAGAATCATGATATATCTCATCCATGCAGCGCCCAACCATCCGTCTCCCTAGCCTACAGTGTTTTAAATCCTGCTGGTTACTAGTTGCTACTTTTGCCATTTACCTTTACTATTTACTTTTGCTGTTTGCTTTTACTATCACTATCATCACTATCATATCACTGTTACCACTTATCTTTTGTTGCAAGTAAGTATATTTCAGGTGTGGTTGAATTGACAACTCAACTGTCAAAGCTTATAAATACTCTTTGGCTCCCCGTGTGTCGAATCAATAAATTGGGTTATTCTTACCCGCGAAGACTATCTCGATCCCTTACGGTTGAGGGTTATCAAGTACCGTTTTCTGGCGCCGTTGCCGGGGAGCATAGCAATATTTACAAGTCTACTTGAAGTATCCTACCTGCTACACTTCATCCGCTATGGGTAAGAAAGGAGACCCCAAAATTCCAATCTTGCTATCCACTACAAGAAGAGGTACTGTTCTGAGCACTAGTGCTACACTTGATTCACCTTCTGTTATGAGTAAGTTTGCCTCACCGCCACCACATGATACTCCTACTGAATCTGTTACTATGTCTGATACTCTTGATGATGCTTCTACTACTATTGATGATATTAGTTCACTTGGTTATGCTCTTGAGAAACAGATCGCTGCTGCTGCAAAAAAGTCTGGAATTGAAATTCCTGTTACTCGCTACCCTATTGGTGAAACTTATGATTATCCTGATTTGAGTAAACTCAAGGAGAGACTCCTTGATGATGATTACTATATGCTTGATGAAGATTTATGCAGGGAACTGACAGAGTTTTCTGGCTCTGACCCTGAAGTTATTAAGAAGCTGTTTGAAAAGCACTCTTTGAAGAACAAAACCGTTCCTGATCCTGAATTTGCTACATCTCCTATATGCATTGATGATCCTAATTATAATTTCTCTGTTGATCTTTCACTTATAACTATGGTTGAAGCTGACCCCTTTTATGGCAGAGAAAATGATGATGCTATTGCACACCTGACTAAACTCGGTGAGTTGGGTGGCTTGTTTACCACGGATGAGAAGATACGATACTTTTATGTGACCAAGCTTCTTCCTTTCTCCTTGAAAGAAGGTGCTAAAGCATGGTATGATTCACTCCCATGCGGTTCCATTAAAAGTCCTCAAGACTTAGCTCACTCTTTTGTTGATAAGTACTTTCCTGCTCACATGCAACATGCTGCTTTACAAAGAATTTATAACTTTAAACAGTTGCAGGATGAGCACCTCCCTAAAGCTTGGGGGAGGTACTGCGGTCTGATTCGGGCTAGACCAGGACATGAAGTCCCTAAGAACGAATTAATCGATATATTTTATGCTGGTCTAACTGATGAATCTAGGTCCTATTTGGACAGTTGTGCTGGTTGTGTTTTCAGGAAAAGAACACCGGACGATGCAGAGGATTTGATGGGCAGGATTGCCAAAAACCATGAAGATTGGTCCGGCCCTGAACCACCTCCACCACCAAAGAAGAGGGGCATGTTTGTTCTAAGCCCCGAAGATATGCGAGAAGCAAAGAAGTCTATTAAAGAGAAAGGTATTAAAGCTGAAGACGTGAAGAATCTACCCCCTATTGAGAAGCTGTGTGAGCCTACCACTCACCCTCCTATGGTAGAGGTACACTCTCTTTTAGATTTCAACGCAAGTGACATCCCTCATGGTAAGCCTCCTGATCAATGTTTAGATGAGTTTGATAATTTTATTATGAAACAAAATCATTTTAATGAGAGGATACAAAGTCAGTTGCATGATAATTCCCTTGCTATCAAAAGTTTGCTTGATGTTTTAGGTAGAACAGTTAATGATGTTCAATGTCTTGTGAAACATTTTCATATGGTTCAAACTCAGCTTGAACAAATTTCTAATGTGCAAAAAGATTTGCTTGCTAACAATGCCAAACAAGATGATTTGCAGGCCTTCGGGATTAAGACCCGAGGAGGAACTAGCACTCAAGATCCTCTTTATCCAGAGGGGCATCCGAGGAGAATCGAGCAAGATTCTCAAATGCAGGAAGAAGAAATTGTTGGCTCTCCAAAGAAGAAGAAGAAACATAAGGAGACTGACAATTCTAATGATCCTATTACAGATGAAGAGCCAGCTATTGATCCCAACAGTGTATCTATCTTCGATGCTGAGACTGAAGACGATGCTGGACCTGAAGATAAGGATAATGAGAAGAATGATCCGCCTGAAGTTCGAGAAGAAGAAGCACCTGACAAACGTAAAAGGTACACTAAAGAAGACTTCATCGCAAGAAAACATGGGAAGGAAAGAGAACCATGGGTACAGAAACCCATGCCCTTTCCAGGTAAGTCCATCAAATCTAAAGAAGAAGAGCATTACAATAAGTTTTGTGAGTGGATTAAACCTCTTTTTCTTCAAATCCCTTTGACTGATGCTATTAAGTTACCTCCTTATTCAAAATATATGATAGATATTGTCACTAATAAAAGAAAAGTTCCTAATGGAGCAATATCTACTATGCTTGCTAACTACTCTTTCAGTGGCAAGATTCCTGAGAAGCTCGGTGATCCAGGTATACCCACCATTCCTTGCTCCATAAAGAATAATTATGTCAAAACTGCTTTATGTGATCTTGGAGCAGGAGTGAGTGTTATGCCTCTTTCTCTTTACGAGAGGCTTTGTTTAGAGAAACTAATTCCTACAGATATCTCTCTTCAGATGGCTGACAAGTCAACCGTTGTTCCGATAGGTATTTGTGAGGATGTTCCAGTAGAAGTTGCTAATTGTTTGATTCTTACTGATTTTGTTGTGCTTGGCATGCCCGAGGATGGGAGCATGTCCATTATTCTTGGTAGACCTTTTCTTAACACCGCAGGTGCTATTATTGATTGCAATAAAGGAAAGGTTACCTTCAATGTGAATGATAAAGAACACACGGTGTATTTACCAAAGAAGACCGACATGAGACATGGCCTCAACTCTATAGAAAATATCGAGACCGTGAAGATTGGAGAATGGGGCTGTCCACTACATGTGCATCACAAATACAAAACTATCATGGTGGGGACAATGTCCATCAAAGTAAAGGTTCAGTGATTACTTCGTAAGAGGTGAGACTTTTTGCTCTATATATCGCCTGTTTGTTGGTAAGACTTGATCAACCTTACTAGCAAGCGTGTTTTATATAGATAAAAAGTTGAGCTTGTTATGTTTTCATTTGTTTTTAGTTTTTGTTCTACTTGCTGTACCAAGTGTTTATGTTTTGAAGCTTCACAATACTACTCACTGCTCTAAGTTTTCAGAAAGTTATGCAGCTTTTTGAACTTCGAAAAAATTTCAACGGTGAAGTTTTCAGAAAAATTCCAAAAAAATAAAAATAAAAATTTCCACGACGGGAGTGAACCAGAGGGACCTGGGGCCAGCCAGGGGGACCCACCAGTGGCCCAGGCAGCCAGCTGGCGCGGCCTGCCCCCTGGCCGCGCCCACAGGGCGCCTGGGGCCCACAAGGCCCCCTCCAGGTAAGTCTTCTTCCTCCCTCTCTCTTTCTCTCCAAAAACACGAGTTCTCCACTTGTTCTTGTGTTCTTGCTGCTCTTGGAGGCGATTCTTCGATCTCTCTCTACAGCCCATCATTTGAGCTGAGATTTTGAACAAATACTCCCTGGTATGTGACTCCTCCACCCCTCCAATTAGATTTCTGATTGGTGGCTTCATTTGTGAGTATTTAGTAGTTCTTGGTGCTGTATAGATGAGCTTGCATGCATGTGTAGAAAGTTATTTTCCAAGTTTTGATGCAAGTTTATGCCTTGGGCAAGTGAGTTGAGTAGTTTGCCTTAACCCACCTTGTTTTAATCCTTGTTGTTGTAATTTGTCATAAATTTCAGAAATGAGTTTGTTAGGAAGGGCAAAGGGGTGGCTTGAGAAGAGGAGGCCCACGCACTCCGATCGAGTTACTAGAGCCACAGCTTCACCCTCGACTGCTAGGGTGAGCTATAATGAAGATCATGTGCCCCTGGAGTTGTTGGAAGACACAAGTCCAGCACGTGCGATGACGTTTCCATGTGATGAATTCCTTGAAGCTGCGGGAATCAAGGATGAGTTTTATAATCTTTGTGCTAATGCAGGTCTGACACGGCTCGTCACGTGCCGTGTTACTCAGTATCAAAAACTCACCTCCAGTTTCATTAACAGTTTTAGATATAATCCTGATTCACGTGCTATTGAGTTTAAAATATACAATGATCTTATCACCATGACTTTGGGAAAGTTTTGTGAAATAATAGGTGTGCCAAACGTTGGGAGGACGGCTAGGATGACCACTCAGCCCTCCGAGCTGAAAACCGTCTTCAACTCTCTCTGTAGCATGGGTACGAGGGATATTCGTCGGTCAAAGATCTCCAGCATCTTATTCCCTCACCTCAGGTATTTTGCATATTATGTTGCTAGAGGGGTGTTAGCTCGTGACAACACGAGCAACACTTCTGCGCCGGATATTGCTATCCTGGTAGCAGCCCTCTCAGGGAGATCTGATTATAATCTGGGTGCCTTAATTGCTCGACGCCTTGCTATGAACGGTAACAAGGGAGAATGATATGGTGGCGTTTATGCCACACTTATCTTAGAACATCTTGGAGGCACCCCACACCCTGATGATACTCCTTTTACTTATTTAAGCTTTGATCTTGCTGCTATGAAAAGGCATAAGTTTGTTACCATGACTTCTGAGCTTGATAATCTTGTTTATATCTTGCATTTCGGAACCACCGCGGAACGCGAGATCCGTCTACCTGCACCTCTTTTGTTTGATTTTTCTCGCAGGAACGGATGGTCCTTTGATGTTATCCAGTTCGATGAGTTCATGGCCCAGCATCAGTTTCATAACCCCATGGAGGGGGTTGTGCCCGACGAGGAGGAGCACGGTGAGTTACCACCTTTTCAGGAAGAAACCGCCACCGAGTTTGGTGAAGGGTCTTCCTCTGCTTGGCGTACGGACCCTTCCTCGTGGGAGACTCCGAGGAGTTCGGTGTACGCGTCAGCATCCTTCTACGACCCTTGGACTCACCACCATACCCCCGGAGCAGGAGGCTCCTGGGGGCAGTAGCTGCTACCAACTTAGGCCAAAAGCCTAAGCTTGGGGGAGTACGTGCCCCTCTCACTTTTCCATTGTATTATCCGTCTTATTCGCTTTGATCTTTTCGAAGTTTTTGCCCGTTCTTCTTTATTTCTCTCCTTGCAAAAACAACAAAAAGATTTCCTCTTTCTTTTTGCTTTCGTTTAACCTTTGAAATAATCCAAAAAGATTTCCTTTTTCTCTTTAGTTTGCTTTGTTTTCAGAGATCAGCTCGAGTCCGTGATGGCATTTAATTATATTTCCTATGTTCGATCGTGCAAGTGACGAAGCAGTAATGACGAAGATCGACTCAAGGGAAGCAACAAGGAAGACCGGTATGAACTCTTCTTGTTTCTACTTTTGTACATATGCGTGTACTTATGATCTAGAGACCAACTTGTAGCGACATAGTGCTATGTTTACAATGCTCTTCCAGTGGTTCATGCTTTCCTTGTGGCTAGTCTCGAATAGCTAGAGTATATAATGTGTTATTGAAATGATTTACATGCATTGCACTGTTCATAGTCTGGTATACTAAGGTGGTATTTCCCTTTAGAGAATTTTTGGATTGACTTGGCACATGTTTACACATGTTTAAGACTAAAAAGTCTGCTCTGCCTTGATGATCTTTGAGTTTTAGAATAGTTATATCACTTCCATGCCCGATTCAATGTTGCTTTGTCGCTCTGCATGATTATGACCGTTATTGCTCTCTAGTTGGTCGCTTCCCAGTCTTTTGCTAACCTCCACCTGTACTAAGCGGACTGACTGCTTGTGCATCCAAAATCCTTTAAACCAGTTATGCCATATGAGTCCACCATACCTTCCTATACATGGTATTTACCTACCATTCCTAACGAAGACTTTCGTGTACCATCTCGAAATTAATCAAAAGCATTTCTCTTTTTCTGCCTCTGTTTTAGCTCATGAGGAAGTAGTAGTTAATCCAGGATCTTTTTGAGTTGAACAAGTTTCACCCCGGGATTGCATGTCTAATGTGCAAACCCCTAATACGAGAAGGAACTGGCATAGAGTGCGCCCGGCTCATAAAAGATAATACAACAAACAAACCCTCCTTCATGCTTTGTTCATGAGAAATCAGAAAACTTTGGCAGTGATAAACAAAGGAGATTAAGAGGATGTGATCGTCCTCATGCGGGAGCCGTTCCTCGAGACTTGTCCAGCTCAAGAAGTGATTGAGTTATCTGCTAACATTCGTTGACGAAATATGCACCTCTCAAAAACATTTTTACCTCTGTTTTTTAAAACCAAGAGCTCTGGTACATGTTTAGTTCTTGTTTCCGACCACAGGTTTTCAAACTTGCCAACAAAAGCCACGGTTCGAGAGTCTCCACCTTCTTTCTTCAAAGCACCAACTAGGAGAGCATAATTGTCATTCTGAGTGTAATGTGCAGTGTCCCAAAGTATTACATTGTCTTCTGCATGCTTGTGATATGATTTATTCTGAAATTCTTAGTTCTAGTCTCCTTTAAAACTCTGGAGGAGTTTCTGCATTTATGTTTTGCTTCACTCATGGAGGCTAGTGAAATACCACCCTAATATGCTCAAGCTATGTGCAATGTAATCTTGTCTTGATTTTCAGTAATATATTATTTACTTTTTGGTATTTGTGATTGGTCACTTGAAAGAAGGATTGCTCCGTGCATTGTCCTCATAGTACTGTTTCAATACTTGCTAGACTCTTTTCGTAGTACATGCTTATATACATCTAATGAAGCAAAAGAGTTTGTTAAAGTTTTCTTTGTCGCGTCCAGTTCGTTGAACTGAATTGCTTGAGGACAAACAATATGCTAAGCTTGGGGGAGTTGATACGTCTCAAACGTATCTACTTTTCCAAACACTTTTGATATTATTTTGACCTCATTCTTGCATGATTTGAACTAAACTAACCCGGACTGACGCTATTTTCAGCAGAGCTACCTGTATAGTTTTATTGTGTGCAGGAAAACGGATTTTAAGGTATCTCAGAAAATTCCACAAAAAATCATAGAAAATCCACGCACCCGAAGGAACCCGGAGCCAGAAGAGGGGCCAGAGGGGGGCCAGGGGGGCCCCAGGCGCCCTGGTGGCGTGGCCCACCCCCCTGGCCGCGCCGGGAGGTCGCCTGGGTGGGCCCCACCTCCCCTGGTGCCCTACTTTGACCCGTATTTTAGCTCGTGATGGAGAAATCCCAGATCAGAAGTTCTTTTCCCAGTTTTCGTCGCGGAGCCGCCGCCGCCCTCTGTTCATCTTCGGGAGGGCTAATCTGGAGGCTGAATTGGCCTTCGGAGAGGGGAGATCGTCGCCATCGTCATCATCATCACCACTCCATCATCCCTCCATGACTTCTCCTTCCATGTGTGAGTAATCCCCTACTGTAGGCGAAGGGGATGGTAGGGATTGGATGAGTTAGATCATGTAATAGTTTGTCAGATCGTTGGGGGCATGTTGCCTATCATCTACTATGGTGTTTATCATCTTTGCTTCAACTTGTTATTCTTAATGCTTGTCACTTAGGGCCCGAGTGCCATGATTTCAGATCTGAACCATATGTGTTTGCATGAATATATTTGTGTTCTTGATCCTATCTATGAGTTGTTTGCACCTATTACGGTTTGGAACCGGCGATCCCAAAAGTGACAGCTTGGGACACCAAAGGGGATGGTCCGTAGTTTGAGGATTACATGTATCCATTGAGTTTATTGCTTTGTTCCGGCGCTCTTCGACAGGAGCACCTTAATCTCCATAAGTTCCTTTTGGCCCCGTTCGTAGCGGGATGGTAGGACAAAAGATGTTGTGCAAGTTCTTATTGCAAGCACGTACAACTACCTACGGGATACATGCCTAATGTTTGATATTTGCCTAGATGATCATTACTTTTCCGTGTGCCTTGCCCCAAGTTAGAATCATGATATATCTCATCCATGCAGCGCCCAACCATCCGTCTCCCTAGCCTACAGTGTTTTAAATCCTGCTGGTTACTAGTTGCTACTTTTGCCATTTACCTTTACTATTTACTTTTGCTGTTTGCTTTTACTATCACTATCATCACTATCATATCACTGTTACCACTTATCTTTTGTTGCAAGTAAGTATATTTCAGGTGCGGTTGAATTGACAACTCAACTGTCAAAGCTTATAAATACTCTTTGGCTCCCCGTGTGTCGAATCAATAAATTGGGTTATTCTTACCCGCGAAGACTATCTCGATCCCTTACGGTTGAGGGTTATCAAGTACCGTTTTTTGGCGCCGTTGCCGGGGAGCATAGCAATATTTACAAGTCTACTTGAAGTATCCTACCTGCTGCACTTCATCCGCTATGGGTAAGAAAGGATACCCCAAGGTTCCAATCTTGCTATCCACTACAAGAAGAGGTACTGTTCTGAGCACTAGTGCTACACTTGATTCACCTTCTGTTATGAGTAAGTTTGCCTCACCGCCACCACATGATACTCCTACTGAATCTGTTACTATGTCCGATACTCTTGATGATGCTTCTACTACTATGGATGATATTAGTTCACTTGGTTATGCTCTTGAGAAACAGATCGCTGCTGTTGCAAAAAAGTCTGGAATTGAAATTCCTGTTACTCGCTACCCTATTGGTGAAACTTATGATTATCCTGATTTGAGTAAACTCAAGGAGAGACTCCTTGATGATGATTACTATATGCTTGATGAAGATTTATGCAGGGAACTGACAGAGTTTTCTGGCTCTGACCCTGAAGTTATTAAGAAGCTGTTTGAAAAGCACTCTTTGAAGAACAAAACCGTTCCTGATCCTAAATTTGCTACATCTCCTATATGCATTGATGATCCTAATTATAATTTCTCTGTTGATCTTTCACTTATAACTATGGTTGAAGCTGACCCCTTTTATGGCAGAGAAAATGATGATGCTATTGCACACCTGACTAAACTCGGTGAGTTGGGTGGCTTGTTTACCACGGATGAGAAGATACGATACTTTTATGTGACCAAGCTTCTTCCTTTCTCCTTGAAAGAAGGTGCTAAAGCATGGTATGATTCACTCCCATGCGGTTCCATTAAAAGTCCTCAAGACTTAGCTCACTCTTTTGTTGATAAGTACTTTCCTGCTCACATGCAACATGCTGCTTTACAAAGAATTTATAACTTTAAACAGTTGCAGGATGAGCACCTCCCTAAAGCTTGGGGGAGGTACTGCGGTCTGATTCGGGCTAGACCAGGACATGAAGTCCCTAAGAACGAATTAATCGATATATTTTATGCTGGTCTAACTGATGAATCTAGGTCCTATTTGGACAGTTGTGCTGGTTGTGTTTTCAGGAATAGAACACCGGACGATGCAGAGGATTTGATGGGCAGGATTGCCAAAAACCATGAAGATTGGTCCGGCCCTGAACCACCTCCACCACCGAAGAAGAGGGGCATGTTTGTTCTAAGCCCCAAAGATATGCGAGAAGCAAAGAAGTCTATTAAAGAGAAAGGTATTAAAGTTGAAGACGTGAAGAATCTACCCCCTATTGAGAAGCTGTGTGAGCCTACCACTCACCCTCCTATGGTAGAGGTACACTCTCTTTTAGATTTCAACGCAAGTGACATCCCTCATGGTACCGTTTTCAGGAAAAGAACACCGGACGATGCAGAGGATTTGATGGGCAGGATTGCCAAAAACCATGAAGATTGGTCCAACTTCAATCCCGTATGCATCATTTTCTATGCTAGGTTGAAGCTTCTGTCACTCTTGCCCTCCAATACATAGTCTTATCAACATACAACTAATCCTATAGTGTGATCCACGCGCGTGCTCATATGATGGGCACCAAAGGACAACAATAAAGCCACAAGCAAATTAAACCAATCATATTAATTCACCAATTACCGATAGGACAATGAAAATCTACTCACACATCATAGGATGGCAACACATCATCAGATAATAATATGAAGCATAAAGCAACATGTTCAAGTAGAGGGTATAACGGGTTGCGGGAGAGTGGACCGCTGTAGATAGATGGGGGAAGGTGATGAAAATGTTGGTGAAGATAAGTGAGGTGTTGGTGTAGATCGCCGTCACATGATGATGGCCCCGGCGGCTTTCCGGCACCACCGGGAGAGAGGGGGAGAGAGAGCCCCCCTCCTTCTTCTTCTTCCTTGACCACCCCCTAGATGGGAGGAGGGTTTCCCCTCTGGTCCATGGCCTCCATGGCGGCGGAGGGGTGGGAGCCTCTCCGAGATTGGGTCTGTCTCTCTGTCCCCTTCTGTTTCTGCGCTCCCAGATTCTGGCCTTTCACCGTTTCTTAAATTCCCGGATATCCGTAACTCCGATTGGGCTGAAATTTTAACACAGTTTGTATCCGGATATTGGCTTTATTTCGAGAAAAGAAGGGCACCAACTGCCCTACGGGCTGGCCAAAAGGGTTAGGGGCGCGCCCCACCCCTGGACGCGCCCTACCTTGTGGGGCCCTCGGGCATCATCTCACGTTGATTCTTCTTCCCAAAAATCACATATATTTCAAAAAAAATATCTGTAATTTTTTATCGCGTTTGGACTCCGTTTGATATGGATTTTCTGCGAAACAAAAAACATGCAACAAACATGAACTGGCACTAGGCACTGGATTAATATGTTAGTCCCAAAAAATAGTATAAAAAGTTGCCAAAAGTTTGTAAAAGTTGTAGAATATTGGCATGGAACAATAAAAATTAATAGATACGACGGAGACGTATTATTCACCAGTTTGTTTTGGAAGAAATTGTGCAACATGACGGGAATCAAACTCAAAATGAGTTCCGGGCAAATCGAACGTGTCAATGAGCAGCTGCAGCGATATTTTCATTGCTTCATCAGCGCCCATCCGTATCGCTGGTCTCAATGGCCACGCTTCACAGGGGGAAAAGAAGCAGCTCTACATGTTTGGCCGGTTGGTGAGCATTCGGCACTGCGAGAGCAAGTTATTGAGTTCGTACATGTTGGGAAATGTTGCATGGAAAACAAAAAAAATTCTACCCACACGCAATGATCTATCTACGGAGATGCATAGAAATGAGGGCGAGAGTGTGTCTACGTACCCTCGTAGACCGCAAGCGGAAGCGTTTCACAACGCGGCTGATGTAGTTGAACTTCTTCGCGCCTCAACCGATCAAGTACTGAACCCACGACACCTCCGCGTTCTGCACACGTTCAACTCGATGACGTCCCTCGCCTTCTTGATCCAGCAAGACGACGATGTAGTAGATGAGTTCCGTCAGCACGATGGTGTGGTAACGATGATGGTGAAGTGATCTCCGCAGAGCTTCATCTAAGCAATACGAAAATACTACTGGGTGTAAACTGTGGAGGGGCGCGCCGCACATGGCTAAGCAACTGTCTGGGGTGTGCTAGGGCACCTCCCTCCCACATATATATATAGGTGGGATGGGAGGGGAGAGGCCACGAGGCGCCCCAAGTAGGACCGAATCCTACTTGGGCTCCTCCCAAGCCACGCGCCCCCTGCCATATATATCGGAAGGGGAAGGAAAGAGGGAGAGGGGGAAAGGAAGGGGGGATCCTATTCCCTTTCTTTCCTTTCCATCTCCACCTTGGTCGGCCCATATGGTCGGCGCACCAGCCACTTGTGGCTGGTGCGTTTCCCCTCTTGGCCCATAAGGCCCATATCTTTTGCCGGGGGTGCCCGGAACTCCTTCCGATGATCCGATATGTACCCGGTACTCACCGGAACACTTCTAGTGTCCGAATACCATCGTCCTATATATAAATATTTAACTCTCGACTAGTTCAAGACTTCGTGTCATGTCCGTGATCTCATCCGGGACTCCGAACAACATTCAGTCACCAAATCACATAACTCATATAATACTATATCGTCAACGAACGTTAAGCATGCGGACCCTACGGGTTCAAAAACTATGTAGACATGACTGAGACACCTCTCCGGTCAATAACCAATAGTGGAACCTGGATGCCCATATTGGCTCCTACATATTCTACGAAGATCTTTATCGGTCAAACTGTTATGACAACATACATAATTCCCTTGTGCCGTCGGTATGTTACTTGCCCGAGATTCGATCGTCGGTATATTCATACCTAGTTCAATCTTGTTACCGACAAGTCTCTTTACTCGTTCCGTAATACATTGCTACTTCTCGAGCTTGCATTGTATTCCCTCGAAGATGAAAGGGTGATGCAGCACAGTAGCGTAAGTATTTCCCTCAGCTTTTGAGAACCAAGGTATCAATCCAGTAGGAGACCACGCGCGAGTCCCTCGCACCTGCACAAACAAATAAGAACCTTGCAACCAACGTGATAAGGGGTTGTCTATCCCTTCACGACGACTTGCAAAAGTGAGATCTGATAGATATGTGAAGATAATGTTTTTGGTATTTTTATTATAGATTAAAAGTAAAGGAAACAAAATAAAACAACGGCAACAGAAATTGGTAAGTTGATGGGAAACTAATATGATGAAGATAGACCCGGGGCCCATAGGTTTCACTAGTGGCTTCTCTCATGATAGCAGATTTCTACGGTGGGTGAACAAATTACTGTCGAGCAATTGATAGAAAAGCGCATAGTTATGAGAATATCTAGGCATGATCATTGTATATAGGCATCACGTCCGTGACAAGTAGACCGAAATGATTCTGGATCTACTACTATTACTCCACACATCGACCGCTATCCAGCATGCATCCAGAGTATTAAGTTCATAAGAACGGAGTAACGCCTTAAGCAAGATGACACAATGTAGAGGGATAAACTCAAGCAATATGATATAAAACCCATCTTTTTATCCTCGATGGCAATAATACAATACATGCCTTGCTGCCCCTGCTGTCACTGGGAAAGGACACCGCAAGATTGAACCCAAAGCCAAGCATTTCTCCCATTGCAAGAGCAATAGATCTAGTAGGCCAAACCAAACTGATAATTCGAAGAGACTTGCAAGGATATTTAAATCATACATAAAATATTATAGAAAAGAATCCAATACTGTTCATAGATAATCTTGATCATAAACCCACAATTCATCGGATTTCGACAAACGCACCGCAAAAGAATTACATCGAATAGATCTCCACGAAGATCGTGGAGAACTTTGTATTGAGATCCAAAGAGAGAGAAGAAGCCGTCTAGCTAATAACTATGGACCCGAAGGTCTATGGTAAACTACTCACAACTCATCAGAGAGGCTATGGTGTTGATGTAGAAGCCCTCCGTGATCGATGCCCCCTCCGGCGGAGCTCTGGAACAGGCCCCAAGATGGGATCTCACGGGAACAGAAGGTTATGGCGGTGGAATTAGGGTTTCGTGGCGCTCCTCGATAGTTTCAGGGTACGTAGGTATATATAGGAGGAAGAGGGATGTTAGGGAAGCAATAGGGGGCCCATGAGGGTGGGGGGCGCGCCTACCCCCTGGGCGCGCCCCTACCCTCGTGTGTAACACCCGATATGTGATACCTTCCATATATGGCAATAAAGATTTTATCATTTGATCCTTGTCCTTTCCTTGGGGCTTCTTTGTCATTTATGCATTCCCATTGTTATTGCATTGTCATTTTACTTTTCCTTATGCATCCATGCATTGCTCATCATCATCATTGTATCATGACCATCATAGATTTCTTTTACTTGTCATTGTGTTTTCATCCTTAGCTTGTTATGTGAGGTCACCTTGATCTTGTTGTGTGATGGTGGTGGCAAGCCCATGGCCATGCTAAACCCTAACCCCCTCCTTATTCTTGCACCTCTTCTTCTCCTTCCTTCTTTTCTTTCCTTTCTTTAAGCATTTTGCAAGTGACTTAGCCTCTTCCAAAAATGTTCATCTTCTCCCCACATCTATGTTACCTTGTCCTAAGCCACATTGCAAAGCCTTGCCTCTTTTGGGATTGTTTTGGTTAGGTTTTAAAATGGCTCAAGTTTGAATTATTTTCAAACTTGAATTATTTTACTTCCTCTAAAAATGCCCAGGACAATTTTATTAAATAGTGTGTAATTCCAGGAGCTTGAGGATATTCTTATATCTATCAAACTCCTCACCTTGCCCCATGAACATTTTCTTTTATGCAGTTGTTTATTATTAAACAGAAATTGTTAAGAAAATGAAAAAGGAGTAGCGCAGCCAGCAGCAGCCCAGCAGCCGTAGCCACGTGGGCCTATCCACGCAGCGGCCTAGCCAGCTCCTCCACGCGCGCAGCCCGCCAACGCGCAGTCGCGCCGTGACCCCCTCTCTCCCGGGCTCTCCTGCGTGCGTCTCTGCCCCGAACGGACACCTGCTCCGTCTTCCTCTGTCGCCCGCGTCCAGAGACAGAGCACGCCCGCACCATCGTGCCGTGATCTCACGGACGTCGAGGCCAGCGCGTCGACCGCCCCTTTTAAACCCGAGCAGCGCCTCCTAGAGTTTCCCCCTTTCTCCCTTCCTCCCTCCGTGCCGCGCATCTCCACGCCTCCTCCTCGCACCCTGCCGCCGACGCCATGGCCGAACCGAGCCACAACTCGCCGCCAGCATAGCTCGCCCTGCCTTCCTCCACGACGTCCTGCGGAACCACAGCGCTGCCCCGGATCTGTTCAGGCGCAAGGCCAAGCCCAAGATCTCCTTCCACGATGTCCTCATCGTCGTCTTCTTCTCGGTCAGCAGCTCGCCGGGCTTCCTCGCCGTCGTCGCCGTTGTGTTGTAGCGTCCCTGGCCCCGTCTTCACATCCTAGGTAAACTAGGTATATCCAGCCCCCTTCCCTGCTCATTCCCGTCGTCTTTAGTGCACCGGCAACGTCGCCAGATCCATGTCATCCCCGCGCTCCCCGTGCTCCGGCAGATGTCTGAACTTTTCAGAGAGCGCTCGCAGCCCGCGCGCCCCGCGTCCCCAGCAGCTCCGCACTCGCGTCGCGTGCACCTGAGCGCACTCTGTAGCAGATCTGTGACCCTGCTTAGCCTTGTCGCCGCACGTTGCACGCCCTCACCGAGCCGTGCTCGCGCACGAGCCCGTCCTCTGCCTCTGCTGCGTCCCGCGCTCCCTCGCCTCAAAGCCGAGATCCGCGTGCACTCCTGCACCCCTTGCAGGTTCCGCATGCCCGCCAGCACCTGTAATGCCTCGCCGTCGCCGTTGCTGCTCGCCACCGTCGACGAGCTCTCTGTTGCAGGGAGGATGAGAACCTGTACTGGTTACAGGTTACCTCACAAGGCAACACGCCCCTTTGTCAGATGCACGCTCGTAGCCCAGTGGTGTGTCTCTTAGTCAGTTAGCCCACGACCTATGTTCGAATCACGCTGGGGGCAGTGGAATTATCCCCCCCTTTTTGCCTTACCTGAGCCACTGACAGGCGGGCCCCACCCGTCGGCCTCCCAGCACCTTCTACCCACGCCCACACCTGCAGCGCCACCTCAGCTTCCCCCTGGACCCACCAGTCAGCTGATGTGGCTACTCCATTCTGTGTCAGCTTAGTCTTTTACTATTCTGTTTTGTTTGTATTTTTCTTTTTCTGTTTTTCTTTGCATATTTTATATCTTTTAAAATATGTATCTGATGAAAATGTTTTATATATGAAAACTGCCTAGTTTTTCATGTAGAATATTAAAATGCAGTTTGTTGGCATGTTTAAAACATTTAAAATGCTGTTTGAATTAATTTGTGTTTTAAATATGCTTAAACTTGTAAAATCATAACTAAATAACCCTAACTCCAAATTTGTCAAACTTTATATGTATTTGGGGTGGAAAATTGTGTAGATTAATGTGGTGCTGTTGTTTTGCATGTTTAACAACTTTAAAAATATGACTTTCTCAGATCTGTCCTATTTGTATTTAAATGAACATGGGAGTTTCCAGAAATTGTTGTTTGTTCTTTCCGGCCTATTTGAAATGCTGGCATGTTGCTGTTGGTCCTAGTTGCACCCCTTGCCATGTTAAACAACTTTTAAAACTTGTTGGGTGCTTGTTTAAATAATATACATAACCACTTGTGGCCATGTTAGTTTTGTTTCCTTTTGCTTGTGTTCCACATGTGTGATCTTGTTATTGCCATGATGCTTGTGCACTCAACTTGTCCCTAGGAGTTGCATCATATCCTACCCATGTTCATGTGCACCATATTCATGCATCATGTGTTTGAGCATTGCATGATGATTGATTGTTGTTCCGGTGTTTGCATTGTTGTGTTGGTTAGAGCCCGATGACGATTCAGAGTTCGAGGTTCCTTTCGAGGCTGAGTTTGAGGAGCAAGGTTACGATCCCTCCGTGGACTCAACAGGCAAGTTGAGCATTCCCAGATATCACTTCTATCTTTGCCTATGCTAGATGTCTCGTTCTGTAGATATTGCCTTGATGCCTATTCCTGTTTGTCAGCCTCCTATTGTTGCCATGAAACTTTCTAACCACCTTCCTAGCAAACCGTTGTTTGGCTAAGTACGCATCGCTCCGCCCCTCTTATAGCATTGTTAGTTGTAGGTGAAGTTTTTGAAGATTGCTCCGTGTTGAAGTTGTTGTTGGGATAACATAATATATAAATACCTGTTAAACTAATTCACCTATATATTGGTAATGGGTGGAAGGCTAAGCCTTTCTGCTTGGTGTTTTATTCCACTCATGCCACCTTAGGAACCGATAAACCGGTGTTATCTTCCTTGATTGTGCGTTCCTCACACAGTTGGGGTTTATGGGCCCCCCTCAATAATTCGCTCTGTTTAGGGCTTTTCCAGCAAGGCCCAACATTTGTTTTACGTTTGCCTAATAACTAAAACTTGCATAGGGTGTTGCAAACCCAAGTTCTTAATTAACAACCTGGGCCAGTGCTCCTCATGAGTGTTGGTCCAAACTGGGCAACCTGTGGGGCCGCCTTGGGGAAACCCGAGGTATCTGGTATACACCCGTAGCTTGTCCCATCCGGTCGTGGCCTGAGACGAGATACGCGCGGCTACTATCAGGGTGTCGGCACGCCGGGAGGTCTTGCTGGATTAGTTTTACCTTTGTCGAAATATCTTGAGCATGGGATTCCGAGAATACTCGGGTCTTCCCATTTTGGAGTTGCGACTCCGCGGATCGTGAGCATGTGATGGGATAAGTTGGGACACCCCTGCAGGGTTTGATCTTTCGAAAGCCATGCCCGCAGTTATGTGGCAGATGGGAATTTGTTAATATCCGGTTGTAGATAACTTTACACCTTATTCATGAATACACTACCTGTGTGAGTAACCGTGATGGTCTCTGTCCGAAGGGCTTCGGGAAGTGAACACAGTGGGGTTATGTTTTATCATGAGTAGTTAGGATCACTTCTTGATCAACTTGGCGATCGTTGGCACTTGTTCTCTTCTCACTCTAAACTCGTAAGCTAGTGCTTAGTGCTTGCTGCAACCCTTGTTTATAACCTTTACACACCTAAGGCTTTGGTAGTTTTGATACCCGGGAACGAGATTGTTGAGTCCTCTGTGGCTCATAGATCCAACACACACCAGATGCAGGTACCGCTGAGAACAATGCAGGAGATGGTTCAGAACTTCACTGGGAGTTCGATGAAGAGCGTGGACGTTACTATGTTTCTTATCCCGACGATAAGTAGTGGTTCTTACTAGGAGGATCCGGGCTTGTGTTTTGGTATCTTTCTCATTTGGACTTTCGTCCGTAGTCGGACCCTGTGTTATTGGATGATGTATGCTATTGTATTCATTGTGTGACGTGGCGAGTGTAAGCCAACTATCTTTTACAATTTCATCCCTGAATTTTTACATGAGTTGTGCAAAGATACCATACTTGAGATCATTCTAGTATGCGCTTATGTCTTTAAGTCGTGCCTCGACACGTGGGAGACATAGTCGCATACTGGGCATTACATCATGGCCAGCTCTCTCGCTTCCTGGCGTGTACTCCAAGTCTTCTGTGTTGATATTGTTGCAAAAATAACTCTCCCGAAGGTTTCATTCCGTTTGGACTCCGTTTGATATTCCTTTTCTGCAAAACACTGAAATAGGCAAAAAACAACAATTTGCACTGGGCCTTGGGTTAGTAGGTTAGTCCCCAAAATAATATAAAAGTGTATAATAAAGCCCATTAAACATCCAAAACAGAATATATAATAGCATGGAACAATCAAAAATTATAGATACGTTGGAGACGTATCAAGCATCCACAAGCTTAATTCCTGCTCGCCCTCGAGTAGGTAAATGATAAAAACAAATTTTTTGATGTGGAATGCTAACCAACATAATTCTCAATGTAATTTTCTTTATTGTAGCACGAATGTTCAGATCCGAAAGATTCTAGACAAAAGTCTGTCGGTGTACTAAGGTAGGGGTACCTCAGTACCCCAACTTGTGCACGGGCAGTTGCAGCTTCCCGCGGCAGGGTTTACCACGTGCTCGCCGGAGACCTTCCTGCTCCATGTCAAACCATTCAAAAACAAAGTATACAAGACAGAAGATCGAGACCCCGGCAAGCGGAGCTTGCCGGGAAGGCCGTTCCAGGCTCAAGGTTACCTCACTCACGCAAGGCCCTGGCAAGAGGAGCTTGCCAGGAAGACTAGAAGATTCCATCATAGAAGACACGCCTCGGCGCTATATGCGTCCCGACGAGGGCCCGGGGAGCGACAAACTTCAGAGCCCGGCAAGCTCCCGGGCCCGGCAAGGTCAAGACCCCGGCAAGGTGCTTGCCGGGAGAGTTGCGCTGTGTGCCCGCGCTCCAGCTCATCAGCCCACGTGTCGCCCTGGGGCCATTCCAGGGACGCGTGGCGGATGGCTGTGCAGCCTGGGGGGCACGGTGGCACTCCACGGAGGTGAAGCCATCGCCGTGGCGAACGGAGACGCAAGGGCGGGAGCTTTTGGGGTCGAAGGCGACGGGCATTAAATGCCCTTGCCCCCCACTGTCAAAGTAGGTAGCGACCACTGTTCACGCACTGTAGCTCCACTATTCCCGCACTGTTACAACCACCACCTCTTTTACATTTTTACCCCTTTCTCCTACGTTGACACCTGTCGGTGACCCCTTGCACTATAAAAGGAGGCCCATGCACAACGTGGAGGGGGTTCGGAACCTAGATCGCTCATACGCTCGGTGTAGCTAGTTCTTCAAGCTCCCGAGCTCTCCAACTCAATACACAACTAAGCAGGAGTAGGGTTTTACGCGTCCACCGCGGCCCGAACCTGGGTAAACTGCCCACGTGCTCGCTACGATCTGCTCTTCGTGCTCCCTCCGCCCTCTTACCGCACAGACAAGGGGCTCCGGTCCCATAGGTGTTCGTGGCGGACAGTTTCCCCCGACATCTTTGGCGCGCCAGGTAGGGGGCGTCGAGGTTGTGCGAATCTGATCCGGCGTCACGCGGGCGCATTCTTCATCAACCTCTCCAGTTTCATCAGCAACTTCATCAGCAACAGCACCATGGCCCCGAAGAAGAAGGCTTCGGAGGTCGGAGGCCCGTCTACGTCTCATCCGCCGCCACCAGAGCCAACGGTGGGCGGAGGAGGCGCCGTCGGAAGGGTGGTCGCCGGCGAGGACACTCGCGGCGCCACCAGATCCATGGACAGGACGGACGACCGAGCCTCGGTCTCCGTGGACGCGCCGCGTCCATCTCAGCACACGACAACTCAGCAGCGCCATACCACAAGAGGTGGTATCCGCTTGCTGGGGCAAGGACAAACCGGAGGCTCGCGGGACACCCCGGACCACCGTCCGGGCACAAGCAAAGCGAAGGCGCCGGAGCGGGACCCTGCTCCTTCTAACGCTGTTAGGAGTCCGAGCATATCCCGCTCCTCGCACCGCTCGCCCCCGTTCCCCTCCACTCCAGCAGAAGCGCTCGCAAGGGCGCAACTGCTCCTCGACTTCCCTCCAGCGGCGGACAAGGCCGAAGACTGGAGGGCCACCATCCAGAGCCTGATCGCCTTCGCCAACAACGACTCTCCACAGCAGCCGGCGACCTCGCGGCCGCGGCAAGCTGAGAAGACGAAGGCCGACGGCGACAAGACCGCCGGGGGTGCGACAACCGTGCACTCCCCGCCACAGAAGCAGAAGACACCGCCCCGCCGGAACAACGCCGACGACGGCTCCACGGCGTCGTCGGATCCGCGGGCCCGTCGGGACCAGCGCCAAGTCCTTGACGACCGACGACAAGAAGACGCTCGGACAACAATCGAGCGCCGCCGAGAAGCTCGGCGACAATCAGACCAGAGGGCTGGGGACGCTGTCGACGCGCGCGCGCCCGGTGAACCAGGCGACTTGCCGTACGCGGCAGGCTGCCCTGCGTTTACCCGCGAGCTGCGCCGCGTCCAGTGGCCCAGCATGAAGAATTTCAAGCCCGACGTACCGGAGAAGTACGACGGCAAGACGCACCCCTCGGAATTCCTCAGCGTCTACACCATCGCGGTGCAGGCTGCCGGGGGGCGCGATGAGAAGATCTTGGCAAACTACTTCCCGCTCGTGCTTAAGCCGAACGTTCGTTCCTGGCTTATGCACTTGCCGGAAGGCTCCATTTCTTCTTGGGCAGACCTTTGCCATCAGTTTGTTGGCGCCTTCACCGGCGGCCACAAACCCCACGGCCAGGAGAGCGATCTCCACATTCTGGCCCAGAAGGAAGGAGAATCCCTGCGCAAGTACATCCAACGCTTCAGCCGTGTACAGCACAACATCCCTGATGTCCACCCTGCCGCGGTTATCAGCGCGTTCCACCAGAACGTGCGTAACCGCCGCATGCGTGAAGAAATGGCGATGACCAAGATTCGGGATGTCAGCGAGCTCTATGCTCTAGCTGATAAGTGCGCACGCGCTGAAGAGGGGAGGAGACTCCCCGGGGAGGATGCTGGCGCGGGAGGAAGCGACAGCGACGACGCCGCCCCGACAAAGAAGGGCCGACGGCGGAACAACAGAAGGAAAAACAAGAAGGAAGTGCTTGCCGTCGAGAAGTCCGGCAAGGAGGCTCTCGCCAAGCAAACACAGGCTGGCGGCTCCGGCAAGGAGCCTGCCCCTGTAGCGGCAGCCGACAAGCAGGACGGCTCCGACAAGCAGTACTGCAAGATCCACCGCACCAAAGGCCACGACCTCTCCAACTGCAAGCGCGTCGAGTACCTCGTCGAGCAGCAGAAAGCTGAGTACGAGAGGCGCGACAAGGAGAAGGCCCAAGGTGGCGGGGAAGAACCGAGTAAGAAGCGGCCGTTCAATGGCCGGGGAGGACGCCGCGGCAAGGCCAAGCAGCGGCAAGGTGATCGACCTCCCTGGGGCCGCGACAAGGATGAAGAGGACGACGACGAAGACATGGAGGATGAGGATAACAGCGAGCAGGAGTTCCAGAAGGCCACGGAGGTCCTGTGCGTCGACGGTGGCGCCTCTCTGCACACCTCCCACCGCCAGCTCAAACAGTGGGTGCGCGAGGTGAATGCAGCGGAGCCGCCCGTGGAGTCGCGCAGGCTCCTCAAATGGTCCAGCACGCCCATCATTTTTGATCTTGAGGATCACCCTGACCGCACCACTGTGGTCGGGTGCTTGCCGATGCTGGTCTCACCCACCATCCGCAACCTCAAGGTCACCAAAATGTTGGTTGACGGCGGGGCCAGGCTGAACTTGATCTCCTCTGTTGTGATCAAGAAACTCCAAATTCCAGATGGCGAGCTCGAAGAGACCGGTTCTTTCCAAGGAATCAACCCGGGAAGGAGCAAGCCCAAGGGGAAGATCACTCTGCCGGTGACCTTTGGCGGGGAGCTCAACTTCAGAACTGAGCGCATCACTTTCGACGTCGCCGATATTCCATTGCCATACAATGGAATACTCGGCCGTCCCGCCCTCGCCAAGTTCATGGCAGCTTCCCATTATGCTTACAACGTACTCAAGATGCCGGGGCCGATAAGCGTCATCACTGTCCACGGCGACAAGAAGGATGCGCTTGTTTGCGCCGACAAGATCTACCGGGATGCGGCAGCTGCGGCAGAGAAGGATACACTTGCCGCTGAAGCTCCCGGGGGGAAGAAGACGAAGACCAAGTCCGGCAAGTGCTCTGGGGCCCACTCCGGCAACCACACCTCTTCGGAGTGCTGCGCTGCCGTCGAGGACGTTCCATCGAGCTCCACCGGCAAGTGTAAGAAGGGAATGGCCGCTCCTCCGGCAACCAAGAAGGTGTCCGCCAAGGAGGACGGCACTGGTGGTACCTTCACCATCAGTGCCACGCTTGACAGCAAATAGGAAAGCGCGCTCATTGCCTTCCTGCGGGCGAATGTCGATGTGTTTGCCTGGCAACCATCTGACATCCCCGGTGTTCCCAGGAAGGTAATTGAGCACAAGCTTGCTGTTTGTCCTCATGCGCGGCCCATCAAGCAGAAAGTGAGGAAGCAAGCCGTGGAGCGCCAAGAATTCATTAACGAAGAGATCAAGAAGCTAGAGGCAGCAGGCCTAGTTAGAGGTGTGATCCATCCGACATGGTTAGCAAACCCGGTCGTCGTGCGCAAGGCCAACGGGAAGTGGAGACTGTGTATAGACTTCACAGATGTGAATAAAGCATGTCCCAAGGATCCATTCCCTTTGCCGCGCATTGACCAGATCGTTGACTCCACTGCCGGATGTGAGCTACTCTGTTTTCTTGATGCATATTCAGGCTACCACCAGATCTTTATGGCCAAAGAAGACGAAGAGAAGACTGCATTTATCACTCCATGTGGCACTTATTGCTTCATACGCATGCCATTTGGACTGAAGAATGCAGGATCAACATTTGCAAGGGTAGTGCACACTGCTTTCGAGCCACAGATCCACAGAAACATAGAGGCTTACATGGATGACATTGTGGTGAAGAGTAAGAGCAAGGAAACCCTGATCCAAGATTTGGAAGAGACATTTCAGAACCTGCGCAGGATACAGCTCAAGTTGAACCCCAAGAAGTGCGTCTTTGGAGTCCCCTCCGACAAGCTTCTCGGGTTCTTTGTGTCACAGAGGGGGATTGAAGCCAACCCCGACAAGATTAAAGCCATTGAGCAGATCGAGGCCCCGAAGCGCGTCAAGGATGTCAGAAGGCTTGCAGGTTGTGTGGCTGCCCTCAGTAGGTTCATTTCGAAGTCTGCAGAACGCGCCCTACCTTTCTTCAAAATCTTGAAGAAGGCAGGTCCCATGAAGTGGACTCCAGAAGCGGAGGCAGCACTGCAAGATTTGAAACGGTACCTGTCCTCCACTCCAATACTTGTCGCACCTAGACCACAGGAAAAGTTGCTGCTGTACCTAGCGGCAACCAACCAGGTGGTTAGTGCTGCGTTAGTAGCGGAGAGGGAGTCCGACGAGGAGACTACACCACCGGCAAGCGAGTTCAGCGACAAGCAGGGGGCTGCTCCGACAAGCTCTGGCCCCGACAAGGACAACTCTGCGCAGGAACAGGATGAAGTGCGGAAGAAGATGGTGCAGCGCCCAGTGTATTTTGTGAGTTCCCTTCTCCAGGGGGCTAGATCAAGATACTCTGGTGTGCAAAAGTTGCTTTTCGGCCTCCTCATGGCCTCGAGAAAGCTGCGCCATTACTTTCAAGCACATGAGATAACAGTGGTCACTCGCTTTCCGCTGAAGAGGATATTACACAACCCAGAAGCAACAGGCAGGATCGTTGAGTGGGCACTGGAGCTGTCGAGCTTTGGACTCAAGTTTGAAAGTACTTCAACCATACAGAGCCGAGCTTTGGCAGAATTCATAGCTGAGTGGACCCCAACGCCCGATGAAGAAGTCCAAGAAACAAGTGCACCCGTACAAGAAGCGACAAGTGAATGGGTAATGTATTTTGATGGTGCCTTCTCGCTGCAAGGCGCCGGTGCTGGCGTGGTACTCATCGCGCCCACCGGAGAGCACCTCAAATATGTTATCCAGATGCACTTTCCCAGGGAGCAAGCGACAAACAACACTGCTGAATATGAAGGCTTGCTTGCCGGCCTCAGGATTGCGGCCGAACTTGGGATCAGGAAGCTGATTGTACGAGGAGATTCTCAGTTGGTGGTCCGGCAAGTCAACAAGAGTTATCAGAGCCCTTTGATGGAAGCTTATGTAGATGAAGTGAGGAAGCTTGAGGAGCACTTTGAAGGTCTGCAAATGGAGCATGTCCCGAGAGCTCAGAATGAAATAGCGGATGGCCTTTCAAAGTGTGCTTCGATGAAGTTACCTGTGGAACCAGGGACCTTCTTGCTCAAGCTGACTCAACCATCCGTTACACCATCAATTGGGCAGTCCAAGAAGAGAAAGTTGGTCTCCGGCGACTACTTGCCGGCGGATCTCCCTGAAACCGCCGCCAAGGTCCCCAAGATCAACAACCAGAACGCTGAGGAACAGTTTGCTCCTCCAGATCCTCGGGTCTGTACAGTTGAAGCAAGCGTTCCCGACAAGCCTCGCCCCGGCGAGCTTGCCGGGGGACCTTCAGCTCTGGCAGAGCCAGAGGTTCTTGCCGTAGAAGCTGAGGTCCCCGCAGCGGCCCTCATGCCTTTAGTCCTTGCCGTTGAGCCCCAAGCTCCGGCATGGGCGCAGCAGATCGTCCGTTTTCTGCAAACTGGAGAACTTCCCGACGACCCAGAAGAAATAGAGAAGATAACCAGGCAGTCAAGTATGTACCAGTTCGTGGATAACGAGCTGTACAGAAGAAGGCTCAATGGGGTCAGACTGAAGTGCATCTCCAGGGAAGATGGACAGAGGCTGTTGGCGGAAATACACGGAGGCATATGCGGCCACCACATTGGCGCAAGGGCGCTTGCCGGGAAAGCTTTCCGGCAAGGGTTCTTTTGGCAAGAAGCCCTCCAAGATGCGACTGCACTAGTAACCAAGTGTGTAGCGTGCCAGTTCCATGCAAAGCAAATTCATCAGCCAGCTCAAGCTCTCCAAACAATTCCTTTGTCCTGGCCCTTCTCGGTCTGGGGGCTCGATATCCTCGGCCCTTTCCCCCGAGCCGTCGGGGGCTTTGAGTACTTGTACGTTGCAATCGACAAGTTCACAAAGTGGCCAGAAGTGGAGCCAGTGAGAAAGGTGACAGCACAGTCAGCGGTCAGGTTCTTAAGGTCGATTGTTTGCCGTTTCGGGATCCCTAACAGGATCATCACCGACAACGGTACACAATTCACTAGTCGCACCTTCATGCAGTACGTCCAAGACCTTGGCGCCAAGGTCTGTTTCGCTTCTGTTGCTCACCCGAGGAGCAACGGTCAAGCGGAGAGGGCCAATGCTGAAGTGCTGCGCGGACTCAAGACAAGGACCTTTGACAGGCTGCACAAGTGCGGAAGAAATTGGATAGAGGAGCTACCGACGGCTCTTTGGTCAATCAGAACGACACCAAGTCGAGCCACCGGACAGACACCCTTTGCTCTAGTCTATGGAGCAGAGGCAGTTCTCCCCACGGAACTCGTATACGGATCTCCTCGAGTGCTCGCTTATGATGAGCTCGAGCAAGAGCAACTGCGACAAGATGATGCATTGCTCCTCGAGGAGGGACGTCTCCAGGCTGCTGTACGAGCTGCTCGATACCAGCAAGCCTTGCGCCGCTATCATAGCCGCAAGGTCAAGGCCAGGAGTCTCGAGGAAGGCGACCTTGTTCTTCGGCGTGTTCAGTCCGCCAAGAATTCCAACAAGTTGACGCCGAAGTGGGAAGGCCCTTATCGGGTGAGACAAGTCACGAGGCCCGGCGCTGTCCGCCTCGAGACCGAAGAAGGCTTACCGGTGAGCAACTCCTGGAACATAGAGCATCTTCGCAAGTTTCACCCATAAGGCGCGGTTGCCGCGATCCGCTCCGGCAACCACCTTTTGTACAAGCTTTGCCGCTGTTGCATGTAACCCTTTGTACAAAGCCGGGCGCAGACCCCGTGCATCAGTAAAGTTTTTGTGTTTTGCGCTGATTGCCTTTTGCATGCTTTTCTTTGCTATTTGCATGTGTTATTTGGCATATTGTGCAACATACACATCCGGTAAGCATAAGCACGCCGAAAGGCCATATACTTGTTTCCCTCTTCTTTTCCTTTGCCTCTTAAGCAGAAGGAACGTTCCTCGCCCACAAGTTTGCCGGGGGGAAGGAGATGGAAGAGGAACCAAGTGCTGTTCAAGAAAGAGAAGCCTTACCGAGAAGCAAGCAATATACGAAAGCTAAGTTATTAAGATTTGAGCAGTCCAAATTTTTAATTTTAGTTGTCTTCCTTGAACAATCACACTTTGTATGGAAAACCTGTGCGCGAAGGAACCTACCCGTAGCTAGCCGCACCCTTGCCTTGTTTTCGAGTACGCTCAACGACTTAAGTGAGCTGCGACGAGCGTCGCGCCCTTGCTTCGTTTTCGAGTTCACTCAGCAAGCTAAGTGCGTTGAGACTAGCTGCGGCAAGGTTGCTTGCCGGTGAGACCTTGGCCAGCAGGCTGCTCAGAGTCCAGCACTCAGCGCTCGCGGCAAGGAACCCTTGCCTGCAAGCTCCCCGGGAGCGTAGGGTGAAAAGCATACAAAGTAAATGACCGAGACAAGGAAGATAACGTTGCACTGATTGATCACAATAAGATAAATATCTTACAAAGGATAACTTGTCCCAATCGATTAATGAGTTCGCAACACCCTATGCAGCGACAAAAAGAGATAAAGATAAAGGAGGCCTAATCTACGCGGTCGCCCTCGATCCTGGAGATCTTGTTCACCTTTGCGATGATGTGGGCGACCTGCTCCTTCAGCACCTCCATGTTTGCGTCGGCCGGCAGGCTGCGGAGAACGTTGGTGAGATTTATGCCGGGATTGCGGTATACAATCTTCGTCAGCACGCGCTCCAGGGTTCCCGTGCAGAGCAGGCGCGACTCCTCGGCCAGCTGCGCGGGGATCTTCTTCCGAAGACCTGCAAGAGCCGGCGCAATCCCTCTGAAGAAGAGGCTGAGTTTGGCGCTGTGAGGGAGGTTTGGATCCGGAGAGTAGATGAGATGCTCAACTTTCAGCGCCAGCAGCTCCTGGTCGATGTTGGACGCAGAAGATACCAAGTCCTCGGTCCATACCTCAACGGTACGGCGGAAGTTCTCGGCCGCTTTGTTGGCGCTGTCCACCAAGGTTCGCTCCTTGCGGAGCTCCTCCTTCAACTTGGTCTCCCGATCCCGAACGGCGTCAAGCGAGTCCTTCAGCGTGGAGACCTTCAGCTCCAGATCCTCGATGGAGTCCTTGGCGGCCTTCAGCTCGTCGCCCTTCTCAGAAAGACGCACCTGGAGTTCTGAGTTGGTGTGGGCGTCCTTCTCGCGCTCCGTGTTGAGCGCGGCGACCTTCTCCACGCTCGCCTTCAGCGACTCCTCCAGCTGCGCGACCTTAGCGGCAAGCTCTTCCTTGGCGGTCTCCGCGGCAGCCGCGGCGGCTTTCGCCTCCTTCAGCTCCCCGCCAAGGGCCTGCTCCCGAGCGGCAAGGTCTTTCTCGTGGGAGTCAAGGTTGACCTTCCGCTGGGCGAGCTCTCCTTCTCACCGGGACAGCTCCACCCCGGCGAGCCGCTGCTGCTCTTCGGCCTCGGCCTTCTCCAGCAGCCACTCTTGATATTCCCCGGCGAGCCGCTCGCGCTCCTCCGCTACCTCGCGGAGGGCAGCCTGGTTGGCGGCGCTGAGCTCCGCTGCGCGCTTCTCCATCTCCGCGGCGGCCTTGGCGGCGAGGGCCTCCCGAGAAGCAAGCTTCGCCTGCCTGGCCCGGTAAAGGGCCAGGAGCTGGTGAAGCAGCTTCTCCTCCTCGGGCCCGTCGCTTCCGCCGGGCGCCTCGACGATCTTCAAGCCCGCGGAGGCGAGGACCTCCCCATCAAAGGCCTCGCCCTCCGCGGGGGCTCGCGACGAAGAACCCCACGGCACTTGGATAAATACGCCGTTGGGGGCTTCAAGGTAGTAGCCGGCCTGCTCCTTTCCGGCGGAGGGGTCGGCGGCCGGCGCAGCACTTGATGCTCCCGCCGCCTCCGGGCCGGCGGTGCGGTCGCCATCCCCCTCCCGGCCGCTGCGTCCGCAGCCGGAGCGGTCTCCTGCGCGGCCGGCTCGGCGGCTCCCGCCGTGTCCTCGGCGACAGGGGCGTCGCCGCCGCCGCCCTGCGCGCCCTCCTCCTCGATGATGATGACTTCCGTCTCCATCTGCTCGGGGGGAGGAGGATCTAGAAGAAGAAGAAGAAACAAAAGAAGTTCAAGCAAATATCCAAAAAGAGACAATGCCAAGAAGACAAAGTTACAAGACCTACCTTGGCGGACGTCGTCAGCGGCGGGCTCCCTCGCCGGGGAGCTCTGCCTTGGCGGAGTGGCCGCCCTCGCCGGGCTGCTCGCCCTTGGCGGGGTACTTGCCCTTGGCGGAGTACCCGCCCTTGGCGGAGCGCTCTCCCTTGCCGGGGAGTTCAGCCTTGGCGGGGACGGCGGGGCCTGCGGCTCCTCGGGGGCGACCTCTGGACGCTCCTGCGGCTGTGGCTCCACCTCTGCGCAAGTCAAGACAAAATAATCAGGATATTAGCACAAGGACAGATGCTCAAGCGCACCCGACAAATGGAAGTACAGAACCCAGACTTACGCTGGGGGCTGCGCTGGGGGCTGCTCCTCGGAGCAGCGCTCGGGTCCGGCAAGCTTGGCTCCGGCACGTCCCCAGTCGCCGCGGCGGGCGAGTCGTCCGCGACCTCGACCACGGGCACCTTGGCTTTCTTTGCCACTCGCTCCGCCAAGGTCCTGAAATCAAAGCAAAAAAACAAGATTAGCATCAACGATAATCAAGACGAAACTTGAGAAGATGTAAGATCTCGAATGCTTACTCCTGTTCCTCCTCGTCGTCGTCGCTCAAGGCGGAGAAGTCAAACTCCACCTGGGGCGCGTCTGCGCGAGGAGCGGGAGGCGAAGACTCCCTCGGGCGCTTGGCGGTCCCTGGGGCTGGGGGCTGCGAAGACCCAGCCCCTGTGGTAGCCGGGGCCCGGGGAGCGGGCGGAGCCGCCGCTCCGCTCCGTGAAGACTCCTGTCCGCTCGGCGCCGACCTGCGAGGCGCCTCTGCCGTGGCCTGCGTGCGGGCCGCCTCCGCCGTGGCTGGTGCGCCGGTCGCCCCCGGCGCAGCTTGGCTCCCCCGGGGAGCTCGCGCTGCCCGGCGAGCTGGTTGTTGCCGGGGCGCCTGCGCCCTCGCCCCCGTCGCCGTCTTGCGGAGACGCTTCAGTGGAGACCGCCTAGGGCTTGCCCGGGGCGGGGAGGTCTCCGACGACGAGGAGATGTCGTCGGCGTAGAGCTCCGTAGACCCGCCGGAGTCCTCGGCGGCCTCGGCCTCCTCCTCCTCCTCCTCCCCGGCAGGCTTGCTGGGCCCGGCGCCCTGCGCCGCGGCCTCCTTCCCTCCGGCGCCTCCGCTCCTTCCGGCGCCTCCGCTCCCTGCGTCGCCCCTGTTCCCTCCGGCGGCGTTGCCTCTCGCCGCGGCCTCCGTCTGGATCCCGATGATCCCGGAGTGCCTCAAGGATGGGACTCCGGCGAGCTCGTCGGGAGGCAGCTTCAGTAGCCTGCGGATCTCCGCCTCCTCCGCTTGGCAGGACGCTTCCGCAGCATCTGCCTCCTCGGGCGTGTAGCCGAACTCTCCTGCCGCTGCGGCTGCGGCGGCCTCTTCAACCCGAGATGCGATGTACGCTATCTCCTGGTCGGTGGTGTCCCGTGTCAGCTCCCGGGTCTCGTTCTTGTTCTTCGCCACCTCCACAAGGTTGTCGAAGAAACTGAGGATGTCTGATGGCTTGGGCGGAATCCATGTGCGGTCCACGCCGTGCGAATCACACGCGGGCATCATGGCGCGAAGAGGATCACAGGCCGTGCTATTGCAAAGGGGCACCACTCCTCGGGGCCCCCTGAACCATTCCGGGTGGGCCGGGTCGTGCTTAAACAGCTCCTGGACCATCCCCTTCAGCTCCAGCGACATGAAGTTAAAGTTGAGCCCGGGTCGCAACCTCATGATATCCACCGAGTTGCCGTACTCCCAGGCCGGCCTTTTCCTGTCTTGGAGAGGGGCGATGCGGCGGCGGAGGAAGTCTGTGCCTACTTCTGCGACAGACAACCTAGCTGTCCGGAGACGGAGAATCCTAATGAGGGCGACGTTGAGCTTGCCGTCGTCCGAATCCAGCTCGCTCCAGTCCCTGCCGCACACGATGGGCGTTGTGCGCGGCGCGGTGAAGGGCTGCGGCTCGTCCTCGACGATCCAACACCATTCCGCACGCCACTCCTCCCACTTGCCGCGGAGCTCCCCCGGCAAGTAGGACTCCTTCTTGTTCAGACGAAAAACCCAAGATATTCCTCCGGAGAGGGGGGCGCCGGCCTCTGCTCTAGGGGTGAAGAAGTGCCTAAACAGCGCTACGTTTGGGTGTATTCCTATATAGTTTTCGCACATGTGTGCGAAAACCGCCATTGTGAGGATGGCGTTGGGGGTGAAGTCAAGGAGATGGAGGCCGTAAGTGTGCATTATGTCACAGAAGAACTCAGAAAAAGGAGGGCTAAGACCGCAGTGGAAGAAGGCTGCGAAGAAATAGTACCCGCCGGGGTAGTTGTCCTTGGCGGCGGCCGGATAAGCTCGAGTGCGGGGGTGCGCCTTGGTTCCCTTGGACCAGAACAAGTAATACTTGTTCCAGAGCTCCCGCGCGCTGAGCCTCGGCGGGAAGACGAGGTTCCGCTTCCGATACACGGTAAGCCTCGCCGCTTGCTCCGATTTCTCCTTCTTGGCCTTCTCCGCCTTCGCCTTCTCGGTCTTCGGGGCCATAGCGGAGGCGGCGGAGGAAGGGGGATGAAGAGCCCGGCGGCGTCGGAGATGCAGACGGCGGCGGCGGAGGTGTGGAGGCGGAGCGCAAAGGGGATCTCTGGAGGAGGAAGAAGATGCAATGAAAGCGTAAGGAGGGGAACCGCTCCTGCTTCCTCTGCTTTTATGGGGAAGTGGGGGGCGTTTCGCCCTTTCCATTAAAAGAACGTGGGCACGTCCCATCCCACGACGCCGCAATCGACGCGTGCCGTTACAGGGGGATGCGGCGGATGCGGAAGTGGATTCGGCGCGCCGTGGGCCGCGTGTGCCCGTGCACTGTTTTGGGCCTGGCCCAACAGCGCTCGGCACCGTGTGTGGCCCAGGCCCGGGGGCTCCTGTCGGTGTACTAAGGTAGGGGTACCTCAGTACCCCAACTTGTGCACGGGCAGTTGCAGCTTCCCGCGGCAGGGTTTACCACGTGCTCGCCGGAGACCTTCCTGCTCCATGTCAAACCATTCAAAAACAAAGTATACAAGACAGAAGATCGAGACCCCGGCAAGCGGAGCTTGCCGGGAAGGCCGTTCCAGGCTCAAGGTTACCTCACTCACGCAAGGCCCTGGCAAGAGGAGCTTGCCAGGAAGACTAGAAGATTCCATCATAGAAGACACGCCTCGGCGCTATATGCGTCCCGGCGAGGGCCCGGGGAGCGACAAGCTTCAGAGCCCGACAAGCTCCCGGGCCCGGCAAGGTCAAGACCCCGGCAAGGTGCTTGCCGGGAGAGTTGCGCTGTGTGCCCGCGCTCCAGCTCATCAGCCCACGTGTCGCCCTGGGGCCATTCCAGGGACGCGTGGCGGATGGCTGTGCAGCCTGGGGGGCACGGTGGCACTCCACGGAGGTGAAGCCATCGCCGTGGCGAACGGAGACGCAAGGGCGGGAGCTTTTGGGGTCGACGGCGACGGGCATTAAATGCCCTTGTCCCCCACTGTCAAAGTAGGTAGCGACCACTGTTCACGCACTGTAGCTCCACTATTCCCGCACTGTTACAACCACCACCTCTTTTACATTTTTACCCCTTTCTCCTACGTTGACACCTGTCGGTGACCCCTTGCACTATAAAAGGAGGCCCATGCACAACGTGGAGGGGGTTCGGAACCTAGATCGCTCATACGCTCGGTGTAGCTAGTTCTTCAAGCTCCCGAGCTCTCCAACTCAATACACAACTAAGCAGGAGTAGGGTTTTACGCGTCCACCGTGGCCCGAACCTGGGTAAACTGCCCGCGTGCTCGCTACGATCTGCTCTTCGTGCTCCCTCCGCCCTCTTACCGCACACACAAGGGGCTCCGGTCCCATAGGTGTTCGTGGCGGACAGTTTCCCCCGACAAAGTCTACTATTGACATAAGAATAATAATACTTCAAGCATACTAACAAAGCAATCATGTCTTCTCAAAATAACATGGCCAAAGAAAGTTATCCCTACAAAATCATATAGTCTGGCTATGCTCTATCTTCATCACACAAAATATTTAAATCATGCACAACCTCGGTTTCAGCCAAGCAATTATTTCAGACTTCAATTTTTTCAAACTTTTCAACTTTTACGCAATACATGAGTGTGAGCCATGGATATAGCACTATAGGTGGAATGGAGTGGTGGTTGTGGAGAAGACAAAAGAGGAAGATAGTCTCACATCAACTAGGCGTATCAATGGGCTATGGAGATGCCCATCAATAGATATCAATGTGAGTGAGTAGGGATTGACATGCAACGGATGCACCAGAGCTATAAGTGTATGAAAGCTCAACAAAAGAAACTAAGTGGGTGTGCATCCGACTCGCTTGCTCACGAAGACCTAGGGCATTTTGAGGAAGCCCGTCATTGGAATATACAAGCCAAGTTCTATAATGAAAATTCCCACTAGTATATGAAAGTGACAAGACAAGAGACTCTCTATCATGAAGATCATAGTGCTATTTTGAAGCACAAGTGTGGAAAAGGGATAGTAACATTGTCCCTTCTCTCTTTTTCTCTCATTTTTTCTTTGGGCCTTTCTTTTAATTTTTTCTTTTTGTTTATGGCCTCTTTTTTTTCGTCCGGAGTCTCATCCCGACTTGTGGGGAAATCATAGTCTCCATCATCGTTTCCTCATTGGGACAATTCTCTAGTAATGAAGACATCACACTTTTATTTACTTACAACTCGAAGCTAGAACAAAATATGACTCTATGTGAATGCCTCCGGCGGTGTACGGGGATGTGCAATGAATCAAGAGTGACATGTATGAAAAATTATGAAGGGTGGCTTTGCCACAAATACGATGTCAACTACACGATCATGCAAGGCAATATGACAATGATGAAGCGTGTCGTAATAAACGGAATGGTGGAAAGTTGCATGGCCATATATCTTGGAATGGCTATAGAAATGCCATATAGGTAGGTATGGTGGCTATTTTGAGGAAGGTAAATGGTGGGTTTATGGTACCGGCGAAAGTTGTGCGGTACTAGAGAGGCTAGAAACGGTGGAAGAGTGAGAGTGCGTATAATCCATGGGCTCAACATTAGTCATAAAGAAATCACATACTTATTGCAAAAATCTACAAGTCCTTTCGATAAGTAAGAGTGTCGAACCAAACGAGGAGCAGAAGGAAATGATAGGCAGTTTTCAGTAAGGTATTTTCTGCAAGCACTGAAATTATCGGTAACAGATAGTTTTGTGATAAGGTAATTGGTAGCAAGTGACAAATAGTAAAAGTAAATAAGGTGCAGCAAGATGGCCCAATCCTTTTTGTAGCAAAGGACAAGCCTGGACAAACTCTTATATGAAGGAATACGCTCCCGGGGACACATGGGAATTATCGTCAAGCTAAATTTCATCACGATTATATGATTCACGTTTTGTACTTTGATAATTTGGTATGTGGGTGGACCGGTGGTTGGGTGCAGTCCTTACTTGGACAAGCATCCCACTTATGATTAACCTCTATTGCAAGCATCCGCAACTACAAAAGAAGTATTAAGGTAAACCTAACCATAGCATGAAACAAGTGGATCCAAATCAGCCCCTTACGAAGCAACGCATAAACTAGGGTTTAAGCTTCTGTCACTCAAGCAACCCATCATCTACTTATTACTTCCCAATGCCATCCTCTAGGCCCAAACAATGATGAAGTGTCATGTAGTCGACGTTCACATGACACCACTAGAGGAGAGACAACATACATCTCATCAAAATATCGAACGAATACCAAATTCACATGACTACTTATAACAAGACTTCTCCCATGTCCTCAGGAACAAAAGTAACTACTCACAAGACATAATATTGTTCATGATCAGAGGGGTATTAATATGCATAATGGATCTGAACATATGATCTTCCACCAAGTAAACCAACTAGCATCAACTACAAGGAGTAATCAACACTACTAGCAACCTACAGGTACCCATCTGAGGTTTTGGTACAAAGATTGGATACAAGAGATGAACTAGGGTTTGAGAGGAGATGGTGATGGTGAAGATATTGATGAAGATAACCCTCCCCAAGATGGAAGAGATGTTGGTGATGACGGCGGTGATGATTTCCCCCTCCCGGAGGGAAGTATCCCCGGCAGAACAGCTCCGACGGAGCCCTAGATTGGTTCCGCCAAGGTTCCGCCTCTAGACTGCGGCGTCTGGTCCCGAAAGCCTCCTTATGATTTTTTCTAGGTCAAAACACCTCATATAGGAGAAGATGGGCATCGGGGGGTCAACGGCTGGCCCAGGAGGCAGGGGCGCGCCCAGGGGGAGGGGCCGCGTGATGGCTTCTCACCCCTCGTTGGTTACCCCAAGTGGAAGGTTTGAGATGCAGTGTAGCGGAAGTTTTCCCTTGGCAAAGATACCAAGGATCAATTTCCCTGAGACTCCCAGTTTCAACAAGAAGGTGTCAACTGCTAACGGCGCCAGATATTAGCAATCAACGTGGACCTGCACACAGATACAAATAACTTTGCTCCCAACGAGTACAGAGAGGTTGTCAATCCCTCTGGCCTTGTAGTTTACAAAGGATCAAACGCAAGTGATAATAGTGATAGGTATTGCTGCAATAGTAAGTAAAAGCGTAAAGTAAATAGCGGATGTGATCAATGATGGTAATATGGACCGGGGTCCCATGATGTTCACTAGTGATGTCTCTCTCCCAAAAGACGATAAAACAGCTATGTGAGGTAAACAAATTACAGCTGGGCAATTGACAGAATTATGTGCGCAAACCAATGCTAACTATGTTACAAGAAAGGTAGAGGTTCAAAGCATGGGCGGTACGCCAAGGTAAGTAGACCGAAATCCATCTGCATCTACTACTAATCATCCACCTTGAGATATCTATCCAGAACATCTCGCTGGTATTAAGTTGCGAGTCCCGCCCATAGTATAAACTCAAAGCAACAGACAACTGCATTAAAAGATCTTTGCGTAAAGTAAACAATCCTTGCACCCGCGGGCACAAGCACCGTTGTTTTCCCCCTTGTGGCAACAGCACATCCCCTAGACTCATGTTTCTGTCACTCAAGCTAGTCATCGAGGGGCATGAACCCACAATCAAGCATAACGTTCCCTCTTGGAGTCACTACCTACTACTTGGCCAAAGCAATAAATAACAACGGGGAACATGCAAGAATTACTTACGAACATAAATATAAAAGAGGTAGATCAAATATATTACTCAAACACAATCTGAACATAATCTCACAATCCATCGGATCCCAGCAAACTCATCATAGCAACAGCATAAGGATTACATATGTGCCTCGATCATGTAGGGCAGCTCACGAGGACTAATTAGTGAAGCACAAGAAGGGGAGGAGAACATCACATAGCTACTGGTCATGGACCCATGGTCCAAGGGAGACTACTCACAACTCATCCGGGAGGCGTCCATGGTGGTGGAGAGGCTCCCGGTGGTGATCCTCCCCTCCGGCAGGGTGCCGGGAAGAGTTCTCCTGGTGCTCCCGATCTTGGAAGCGGCGGCGGCGGCAGAACAGAGATGAGATCGCGAAAAAGGGTTCCCGTCTCGAGGGTTTCGGGACACGATATAAATATATGCCAAAGGGGGGCATCAGCGGAGGCTCGGGGGCCCCAGGCGCTCCCCCGGCGCGGCCAGGGGGGGGGGGGGGCGCCACCAGGGCGCCTGGAGCCCTGGTGGCCCCCCTCCGGCTGTACTTTGGCTGCTGGGAAGCTTTTGGAACGCTGATTTTTTATATAATTTTTCCGGGATTTTTCTGGCAGTTCTCATAATGGGAAAACCTGAAATACAAAAACAGCAGTAAACAGAAACTGGCACTGGGGTGCACTAAGTTAATAGGTTAGTCCAAATATGATCAAAAGTGTATGGAAGTGTATAAATATCATAGCAATATCACCCAAAAGAGGCATGGAGCAAGCAGAAATTATAGATACGTTTTGGACGTATCAACATCCCCAAGCTTAATTCCTGCTCGTCCTCGAGTAGGTAAATGATAACAAGAATAATTTCTGTGGTGACATGCTATTAACCATATAGGACTTTTCATAGTCATATGACAAAAGCTTACTGAGACAATGAATCTGTAGTAATTAAGTTGCCTTATGAGAAAATCACAAAGAACTGGAAGTTTTACAATATGGTATTGAAACATCAAATAGATTTGTAATGAACATGGTGTGCAAATATGATAAAGTGATATCTCGCTTGCCCCCTTAAGTGAAGCAAAACATAAATGCAGGGGCACCACCAAGGTTTAAGTGATGACTAGATACAATGATTTCAGAATAAACGATATCACAATCATGCAAAAGACAATGCTACTTTGGGACAATGCACATTACACTCAGAATGACAATCATGCTCTCAGTAGTTGGTGCTTTAAAAGAAGGTGGAGACTCTCGAACCGTGGCTTTTGTTGGCAAGGTTGAACACCCGTAGTCGGAAACAAAGACAAATCATGTACCAGAGCTCTTGGTTTTAAAAACAGAGGTAATAATATTTTTTTTCTTAGATCATGCATGTTTCGTCAACGAATGCTAGCAGATAACTCAATTACTTTTTGAGATGGACAAGTTTCGAGGAACGACTCCCGAATGAGGACGATCACATCCTCTTAATCTCCTTTGTTTATCACTGCCAAAGTTTTCTGATTTCTCATGAACAAAGCGTGAAGGAGGGTTTGTTTGTTATATTAATTTTGAGCCGGGCGCACTCAATGCCAGTTCCTTCTCGTATTATGGGTTTGCACATTATACATGCAATCCCGGGGTGAAGCTTGTCCAACTTAAAAATATCATGAATTAACTACTACTTCCTCATGGACTTAAAACAGAGGCACAAAATAGGAATGCATTTTTTCTTTTTGAATAATTTCGAGATGGCACATGAAAGTCTTCGTTAGGAATGGCAGGTAAATACCATGTAGGAAGGTATGGTGGACTCACATGGCATAACTGGTTTAAAGGAATGGATGCACAAGCAGTCAGTCCGCTTAGTACAGGCGAAGGTTAGCAAAAGACTAGGAGCGACCAACTAAGAGAGCAATGACGGTCATAATCATGCAGAGCGACAAAGCAACATTGAATCAGGCATGGTAGTTATATCGCTACTCAGAAACAAAAGATCATCAAGGCTTGACAGACTTTCTTTACAGTCTTAAATATGCGTGAGCATACGCCAAGTCAATCAAAATAAATTCTTGGAGGAAGATATTACTAAACCATACCACATCATAGGCAAACAAATCATGTTGGTACTCCAATAACACATTGGAAACCCCCCAGCTATTTGAGACTAACCATAAGAAAACATGAATTACTAAGCACCATTATGCACGTAGCATCTTTATCATAGACATACCAACCAATGCAACGGAAGCAAACTCTCTTAATAAGATAATCATGATAAATAAAGAGAGTTCAAGCAACCAACTAAACAAAAGCTCTTTAAAAAGATAAGCATGAAAAATAAGAGCTGAACATGATAGTAGCTATTGAAAGACAAAGAACACACACAACAAAGATAGACATGAAAATTCTATGTTATGTTCTAGGTAGAAGTGGAGCGTGTTTCTCTCCCACATAAAGAAAGCCGAGTTCCGACTCGTTATGAAAAGCTAAAGAAAACTAAAAAGGAAAACTAAAAGCAAGACGCTCCAAGCATAGCACATATCACATGAAGTGATAAAAATATAGTGGAACGAAAGACGAACTGATAATGTTGATGGAGAAGGGGATGCACGGGGGCATCCCCAAGCTTAGACGCTTGAGTCTCCTTGAATATTTCTTGGGGGTGCATGGGGGCATCCCCAAGCTTGAGCGTTTGACACTCCTGAATCTTTTTATCATCTTCCCTCGCACACTTGAAAACTCCCTTCATACATAACTCATCATAATCTGATTAGCAAGGTTAGTACCCATAATAAAATAATTCTTCCTTGCTGGAAATAAGGATATTCTTGAAGGTCTACTGTTTCTCAAGATTGCCAAAAGGTTTTTGCAAAGAAAAAGCAAGCTCAAGGTTTGCAAAATGAAGGAAAGGCAAAACATGACAGAATCTGTGAAAAACAGAACAGCAGGTAGTAAATGATTTTTTCGGGGCACTTCTGCAACTCTAATCAAAAAACTCAAAACAGATGCATGAAAGACAATTATATAGAGCATGCTGTCGAAAACATTCAGACCAAAAAGATGATCTGGTGATTTTATACGAATTTTTCTATCCAAGGACAGAATCTGTTTCCTGGACAGCACGTCACAACTTTTCAACTTTCTTGCAATCAGAGACTACACTTGGCACAAAGTTGAAAAGCAAAGTACAATGATGATGCTACTGTAGTAACAACATCAAGACACAACAAAAGCAAAATAAAAATTTATTCATGTGGGCTGCCTCCCAAAAGCGCTTTCTTTTATGCCTTTAAGCTAGGCATAATGCATAGAGATCAAGTTTTATCAAGAGTAAAAGAATAGCTAGCCCGTACAACGGACTCAAAATGTAACTTAATCTTCTTTCTAGGGAAGTGTTCCATCCCTTTCTTGAGAGGAAACTGGAATTTTATATTCCCCTCTTTCATGTCAATGATAGCACCAACGGTGCGTAGGAAAGGACGTCCCAAAATAATTGGACAAGAAGGTTCACATTCAATGTCCATAATAGTAAAATCAACGGGAACGTAATTGTCATTGACAATGATAAGAACATCGTTGATCCTCCCCAAAGGTTTCTTTATGGAAGAATCAACGAGACGAACACCAAAAGAACAAGAATCAAAAGGTTTCAATTTAAGCATATCATATATTCTTTTGGGCATAACAGAGGTACTAGCATCAACATCACATAAATCATAGCAAGAGAAGTTATTCAACTTAATTTTAATCATAGGATCCCAACCATCTTCTAGCTTTCTAGGTATGGAGGCTTCTACTCTAAGTTTCTCCTCCCTAGCTTTGATGAGAGCATTACTGATATGCTCTGTGAAGGCAAGGTTAAGCGTGCTAGTGCGGGGATCTCTAGACATCTTGTGAAGGAAATCAATAACTTCGGTAAGAGTGCAATTATCAAAATCAAGGTCACTACTATCAAGTAAGGTGGTAGTGGTGTCCTTTAGGTTCACTTGTTTGGTAGTTTCTATAGTCATAGCATCACCATTAATAGGTCCAATGGGACCAGGAGTGCATTGGGTGCTAAGAGTTTGGATATCCTCAACAACTTGGATAGTAGCAACAGTGTGGTGGCTAGGAAGGCTCTTAATTCTATCTTCTTCCTCCCTTTCTCTAGCCCATCTCTCTTTAAGTTTAGCCAACATCCTAATGTTTTCATTAATTTGTACTTGAATAGCATTCATAGGAGTTACCTTCCTCTCCTCAAGAGGAGAAGTTCTAATTTTAAGCAATTCTACCTCATTGGCTAAATTGTCTACCTTCAAAGAGAGATCATCTAGTTTGTTTAATTTTTCTCCTACACTCTTATTAAAGGCTTTTTGGGTAGTGATGAAATCTTTAAGCATAATCTCTAGTTCAGTAGTGGAGTTCTTGGTGATAGGATAAGCATTGTTGTTCCCATAAGAATTAGAGGGGAACGGTCTAGGATTGCTACCAAAGTTACTCCTATAAGCATTGTTATTAAAATTGTTTCTAGAGATAAAGTTCACATCTACTTGTTCTTGAGCAATCAAAGAATTTAAAGGAACATCACGAGGATCAACAGAAGATTGCTTCGAAAGTAGAGACATGATCAAGTCAACTTTTTCATTTAGGGAGGAAATCTCCTCGACAGAGTTTACCTTCCTACCTGTTGGAGCGCGTTCGGTGTGCCATTGGGAATAGTTGGTCATCATCTCATCGAGAAGCTTTGTGGCAGCACCAAGTGTAGTTGACATAAAGGTTCCTCCCGCGGCCGAATCTAACAAGTTCCGCGAGGTAAAGTTCAAGCCTGCATAAAAAGTTTGGATAACCATCCAAGTAGTCAAACCGTGAGTAGGGCAGTTCTTGATAAGAGATTTCATACGTTCCCAAGCTTGGGCAACGTGTTCATTATCCAATTGTTTAAAATTCATTATGTTACTCCTTAGTTGGATAATTTTAGCTGGTGGATAGTATTTTCCAATAAAAGCATCTTTGCACTTGTCCCAAGAATCTATGCTATTTCTAGGCAAAGACTGAAACCAAATTTTAGCTCCTCCTCTCAAGGAGAAAGGAAAAAGCTTAAGCTTAACAATATTACCATCTATTTCTTGGTACTTTTGCATATCACAAAGTTCAACAAAGTTGTTTAAGTGTAAAGTAGCATCATCTCCAGCACCGGAGAATTGATCTTTCATAACTAGGTTCAGTAAAGCAGGTTTAATTTCATACGAAGGTGCTGAAGTGGCAGGTGTAGTGATAGGTGTGCAGATAAAGTCATCGTTGTTGTGACTAGTGAAGTCACACAACTTGGTGTTCTCAGTGGAACCCATAGCAGCAAGCAAGCAAGATAACTATTTTTGTGATTTTCGATAAAAGGTACTAAAGCAAAAACTGAAAGGTAAACTAACAAGACTAAAAGCAAAGGTAAAAGATAGCGTGCAACTCCCTTATCCTGAAGAGTGGAGTCCCCGGCAACGGCGCCAGAAAACTTTGCTTGATGGCTTCTCGCCCCTCGTTGGTTACCCCAAGTGGAAGGTTTGAGATGCAGTGTAGCGGAAGTTTTCCCTTGGCAAAGATACCAAGGATCGATTTCCCTGAGACTCCCAGTTTCAATAAGAAGGTGTCAACTGCTAACGGCGCCAGATATTAGCAATCAACGTGGACCTACACACAGATACAAATAACTTTGCTCCCAACGAGTACAGAGAGGTTGTCAATCCCTCCGGCCTTGTAGTTTACAAAGGATCAAACGCAAGTGATAATAGTGATAGGTATTGCTGCAATAGTAAGTAAAAGCGTAAAGTAAATAGCGGATGTGATCAATGATGGTAATATGGACCGGGGTCCCATGATGTTCACTAGTGATGTCTCTCTCCCAAAAGACGATAAAACAGCTATGTGAGGTAAACGAATTACAACTGGGCAATTGACAGAATTATGTGCGCAAACCAATGCTAACTATGTTACAAGAAAGGTAGAGGTTCAAAGCATGGGCGGTACACCAAGGTAAGTAGACCGAAATCCATCTGCATCTACTACTAATCATCCACCTTGAGATATCTATCCAGAACATCTCGCTGGTATTAAGTTGCGAGTCCCACCCATAGTGTAAACTCAAAGCAACAGACAACTGCATTAAAAGATCTTTGCGTAAAGTAAACAATCCTTGCACCCGCGGGCACAAGCACCGTTGTTTTCCCCCTTGTGGCAACAACACATCCCCTAGACTCATGTTTCTGTCACTCAAGCTAGTCATCGAGGGGCATGATGTTGGGGAACGTTGCATGGGAAACAAATTTTTTTTCCTACGTTCACCAAGATCAATCTAGGAGATGCTACTACGAGAGGAGAGTTGGATCTACGTACCGTTGTAGATCGCTAAGCGGAAGCGTTAAGAACGCGGTTGATGGAGTCGTACTCGCCGCGATTCAGATCGCTGAAGATCCAAGCACCGAAGCAACGGTGCCTCCGCGTTCTTCACACGTACGGCTCGGGGACGTCTCCTCCTTCTTGATCCAGCAAGGGGTGGAGGAGAGGTTGATGGAGAGACCGGCAGCACGACGGCGTGGTGGTGATGGTGGAGAAGGATTCCAGCAGGGCTTCGCCTAAGCACCGCGGGAGATGAAGATGTTATGGGAGAGGGAGGGCAGCACCGAGGCACAAACGTGTGTTGGCTGCCCTCCCTCTACCTCTCTATATATAGGGGGAAGGAGGAGAGGGGGGCGCCCTAGGGTTTCCCCTAGGGGGCCGGCGGCCAGGGCAGGGGGGGGCGGCGGCCAAGGGCCAGGCCCTAGGGTTTCCCCCCCTAGGTGCCTTGCCCCCCAAGCCAGGGGGGGTGCGGCAGCCCTAGGAGGGTCCACCTCCCCTTGCGCATGAGGAGAGGGCCCAGAAGGGGGCGCACAGCCCTATGAGGGCTGTGGTGTCCCCCCTTGTGGCCCATTAGGCCCAGAACCACTTCCGGGACCCCCGAAACACTTTTCGGTAATCCGCCGATTTCCCGATGCTCCCCGGAACACTTCCGGACTCCGAAACCTTTCATCCTATATATCAATCTTCGTCCCCGGACCATTCCGGAGACCCTCGTCACGTCCGGGATCTCATCCGGGACTCCGAACAACCTTCGGTAACCATGCACTGTTCTCACTAACAACCCTAGCGTCACCGAACCTTAAGTGTGTAGACCCTGCGGGTTCGGAAACCATGTAGACATGACCGAGACACTCCCAGGTCAATAACCAATAGCGGGATCTGGATACCCATATTGGTTCCCACACGTTTCTCGATGATCTCATCGGATGAACCACGATGTCAAGGATTCAGGCAATCCCGTATACAGTTCCCTTTGTCTCGTCGGTATGTTACTTGCCCGAGATTCGATCGTCGGTATCTCTATACCTAGTTCAATCTCGTTACCGGCAAGTCTCTTTACTCGTTACCGTAATACATAATCCCGTGACTAACCACTTAGTCACTTTGAGCTCATTTAGATGATGTATTACCGAGTGGGCCCGGAGATACCTCTCCGTCACACGGAGTGACAAATCCCAGTATCGATCCATGTCAACTCAACAGACACCTTCGGAGATACCTGTAGAGTACCTTTATAGTCACCCAGTTACGTTGCGACGTTTGGCACACACAAAGCACTCCTACGGTGTCAGTGAGTTACATGATCTCATGGTCATAGGAACTTATACTTGACATGCAGAACTATAGCGATAACTGATACGATCAAAAGCTATGTTTAACGTTTGGGTCTTGTCCATCACATCATTCTCCTAATGATGTGATCCCGTTATCAAATGACAACTCATGTCTATGACCTGGAAACCGCGGTCATCTTTGATCAACGAGCTAGTCCTGTAGAGGCTTACTAGGGACACAATGTTTGTCTATTTATCCACACATGTATATGAGTTTCCAATCAATACAATTATAGCATGGATAATAAACGATTATCATGAACAAGGAAATATAATAATAACTCTTTTATTATTGCCTCTAGGGCATATTTCCAACAGTCTCCCACTTGCACTAGAGTCAATAATCTAGCATTACAAGGTAATGAATCTAACACCCATAGAGTCTTGGTGTTGATCATGCTTAGCCCGTGGAAGAGGCTTAGTCAACGGATCTGCAACATTCAAATCCGTGTGTACTTTGCAAATGCTTATGTCCTCCTCCTTGACTGAATCGCGGATGGAATTGAAGCGTCGCTTTATGTGTCTAGTCCTCTTGTGAAACCTTGGTTCCTTGGCTAGAGCAATGGCACCAGTGTTGTCACAAAACAGAGTCATTGGGTTTAGTGCACTAGGCACAACTCCAAGATCTGTCATGAACTCCTTCATCCAGACACCTTCCTTTGCCGCCTCCGAGGCAGCTATGTACTCCGCTTCGCATGTAGAATCGGCTACTATGCTTTGCTTGGAACTGCACCAGCTTACCGCCCCCCGTTGAGAATATATACGTATCCGGTTTGATACTTAGAGTCATCCGGATCAGTGTCAAAGCTTGCATCGACGTAACCCTTTACGACGAGCTCTTGATCACCTCCATAAACGAGAAACATCTCCTTAGTCCTTTTTAGGTACTTTAGGATATTCTTGACCGCTGTCCAGTGATCCATACCAGGATTACTTTGAAACCTTCCGGCCATACTTATGGCAAGGCTGACATCTGGTCTTGTGCACAGCATTGCATACATGATAGAGCCTATGGCTAAAGCATAGGGGACGACACTCATCTTTTCTCTATCTTCCGCAGTCACTGGGCATTGAGTCTTACTCAACTTTGTACCTTGCAATACCGGCAAGAACCCCTTCTTGGATTGATCCATTTTGAACTTCTTCAAAACTTTATCAAGGTATGTACTTTGTGAAAGTCCTATCAAGCGTCTTGATCTATCTCTATAGATCTTGATGCCCAATATGAAAGCAGCTTCACCGAGATCCTTCATCGAAAAACTCTTGTTCAAATACCCCTTCACGCTATCCAAAAATTCTATATTGTTTCCAATCAGCAATATGTCATCCACATATAATATTAGAAACGCTATAGAGCTCCCACTCACTTTCTTGTAAATACAAGCTTCATTGTAAACTTGTATAAACCCAAACGCTTTGATCACCTCATCAAAGCGAAGATTCCAACTCCGAGATGCTTGCACCAGCCCATAAATGGAACACTGGAGCCTGCATACTTTGTCAGCATTCTCTGGATCGACAAAACCTTCCGGTTGCATCATATACAACTCTTCCTTAAGAAAACCGTTAAGGAACGCTGTTTTGACATCCATCTGCCAAATTTCATAATCGAAATATGCAGCTATTGCTAACATGATTCGGACAGATTTAAGCATCGCTACGGGTGAGAAAGTCTCATCGTAGTCAATCCCTTGAACTTGTGAAAAACCCTTTGCCACAAGTCGAGCTTTATACACGGTGACATTACCGCCAGCGTCCGTCTTCCTCTTAAAAATCCATTTATTCTGAATGGCCTTCCGCCCTTCAGGTAATACTTCCAAAGTCCATACTTTGTTTTCATACATGGATCCCATCTCGGATTTCATGGCCTCTAACCATTTGTCGGAATCCGGGCCCACCATCGCTTCTCCATAGCTCGTAGGTTCACCGTTGTCCAACAACATGACCTCCAAGACAGGGTTACCATACCACTCAGGTGCAGTGCGTACCCTTGTCGACCTACGAGGTTCGGTAGTAACTTGATCAGAAGCTCCTTGATCATCATCATTGGCTTCCTCTTCAACCTCTGCAGGCTCCACAAAAACATCTTTCTGTGCTGCGCTACTCTCTGGTTGAAGCAGAGGTTCAATAACCTCATCAAGTTCTACCTTCCTCCCACTCAATTCTTTCGAGAGAAACTCTTTCTCGAGAAAGGACCCGTTCTTAGCAACAAACACTTTGCCCTCGGATCTGAGATAGAAGGTGTACCCAACTGTTTCTTTTGGGTATCCTATGAAGACACATTTGTCCGCTTTGGGTTCGAGCTTTTCTGGCTGAAGCCTTTTGACATAAGCATCGCAACCCCAAACCTTGAGAAAAGACAACTTAGGTTTCTTACCAAACCATAGTTCATACGGTGTTGTCTCAACGGATTTAGATGGAGCCCTATTTAAAGTGAATGCAGCTGTCTCTAACGCATATCCCCAAAACGATAGTGGCAAATCGGCAAGAGACATCATAGAACGTACCATATCTAATAGGGTTCGATTACGACGTTCGGACACACCATTACGCTGTGGTGTTCCAGGTGGCGTCAACTGTGAAACAATTCCACATTTTCTTAAGTGATCACCAAACTCATAACTCAGATATTCTCCCCCTCGATCAGATCGTAGGAACTTGATCTTCTTGTTACGATGATTTTCAACTTCACTCTGAAATTGCTTGAACTTTTCAAAAGTTTCAGACTTATGCTTCATCAAGTAAATATACCCATATCTACTTAAGTCGTCAGTGAAGGTGAGAAAATAACGATATCCACCGCGCGCCGTTACACTCATCGGACCGCACACATTAGTATGTATGATTTCCAATAAGTCACTTGCCCGTTCCATTGTCCCTGAAAACGGGGTCCTTGTCATCTTGCCCATGAGGCACGGCTCGCACGTGTCAAGTGATTCAAAATCAAGAGACTCCAAAAGTCCATCAGCATGGAGCTTCCTCATGCGTTTTACGCCGATATGACCGAGACGGCAGTGCCACAAGAAAGTGGTATTATCATTATCTACTCTACATCTTTTGGCATCAATGTTATGAACATGTGTATCATCACTATCGAGATTCAATAAGAATAAACCCCTAACTTCGGGTGCATGACCATAAAAGATATTACTCATATAAATAGAACAACCATTATTCTCTGACTTAAATGAGTAACCGTCTCGCAATAAACAAGATCCAGATATAATGTTCATGCTTAACGCAGGCACTAAATAACAATTATTCAGGTTCATAACTAATCCCGATGGTAATCGAAGAGCGAGCGTGCCGACGGCGATCACATCAACCTTGGAACCGTTTCCCACGCGCATCGTCACTTCGTCCTTCGCCAGCCTCTGTTTATTCCGCAGTTCCTGTTTAGAGTTGCAAATGTGAGCAACCGAACCGGTATCAAATACCCAGGCACTACAACGAGAGTTGGTAAGGTACACATCAATAACATGTATATCACATATACCTTTGTTGTTGTTGGCCCCCTTCTTGTCCGCCAGATACTTGGGGCAGTTCCGCTTCCAGTGGCCGTTCCCCTTGCAATAGAAACACTCAGTCTCTGGCTTGGGCCCAGCCTTGGGTTTCTTCACTGGATTAGCAACTGCTTTGCCACCCTTCTTAGAGTTAACCTTCTTGCCCTTGCCATTCTTCTTGAAACTGGTGGTTTTATTGACCATCAACACTTGATACTCCTTCTGGATGTCTGCCTCAGCGACTTTCAGCATCGAAAACAGCTCGGCGATGGTCTTGTTCATCCCTTGCATGTTATACTGCTGCACGAAGCTCTTGTAGCTTGGAGGGAGTGACTGGAGAATTCTGTCAATGATAGCCTCATCCGGGAACACAAGTCCCAGATCAGCTATGCGGGTATAGTACCCAGACATCTTCAGTAAGTGCTCACTGACAGACGAATTCTCCTCCATCTTGCAAGCAAAGAATTTATCGGTGGTCTCATACCTCTCGATCTTAGCATTCTTTTCAAAGATGAACTTCAACTCCTGGTACATCTCATATGCACCATGACGTTCAAAACGCCTTTGAAGTCCTCCTTCCAAGCCGTACAACATGGCACACTGCAATATCGAATAGTCATCCGAACGTGTCTGCCAGACGTTCAAAACGTCTGCAGGGGCTGTAGGAGCGGGGGGGTCACCTAGCGGTGCATTTAGGACATAAACCTTTTGGGCAGCTGTGAGGATGATCCTCAGATTGCGGAGCCAGTCCACAAAGTTGCTCCCATCATCTTTCAGTTTAGCTTTCTCTAGGAACGCATTAAAATTCAGGGGAGCTACTGCGCGAGCCATCTACAACAAAAGATTTGCAAAGACATTTTAGACTATTGTTCATGATAAGTGAGTTATTACCTAATCAAATTAATTATAACTCCCACTCAAATTGACATCCCTCTGGTCATTCGAGCGTGACATGATCCAAATTCACCAACCCAAGTCCGATCATCACGTGAGATGAGGTGGTGTCAATGGTGAACATCAACATGTTGATCATATCTACTATATGACTCATGCTCGACCTTTCGGTCCTCCGTGTTCCGAGGCCATGTCTGTACATGCTAGGCTCGTCAAGTCTAACCCGAGTGTTCTGCATGTGCAAAACTGGCTTGCACCCGTTGTATGCGAACGTAGAGTCTATCACACCCGATCATCACGTGGTGCTTCGAAACGACGAACCTTCTCAACGGCGCACACTCGGGGGGAACACAATTTTATCTTGAAATTTTAGTGAAGGATCATCTTATAATGCTACCGTCGTCCTAAGCAAAATAAGATGCATAAAAGGATTAACATCACATGCAAATCATAAGTGACATGATATGGCCATCAACTCGTGCTTTTGATCTCCATCTCCAAAGCACCGGCATGATCTCCATCGTCACCGGCGCCACACCATGATCTCCATCATCATGATCTCCATCATCGTGTCGCCATCGGGGTTGTCGCGCGCCCACCATGCTCTTACTACTATTGCTACCGTTTAGCGATAAAGTAAAGCATTACAAAGCGCTTAATGATTGACACGCAGGTCATACAAAAATTAAAGACAACCCTATGGCTCCTGCCGGTTGCCGTATGCATCGACATGCAAGTCGATATTAACTATTACAACATGATCATCTCATACATCAAATATATCTTATCACGTCATTGGCCATATCATATCACATACATACCCTGCAAAAACAAGTTAGACGTCCTCTAATTTGTTGTTGCATGTTTTACGTGGCTGCTATGGGTATCTAGCAAGAACGCTTCTTACCTACGCAAAGCCACAACGGTGATATTCAAGTTGCTATTTAACCTTCTACAAGGACCGCCTTGTTCTATTCCGATTCAACTAAGATAGGAGAGACAGACACCCGCCAGCCATCTTATGCAACAAAAGTCACATGTCTGTCGATGGAACCGGTCTCATGTACGTGGACATGTAAAGTTGGTCCGGGCCGCTTCATCCCATAATACCGCTGAATCAAGAAAGACTAAGGAGGGCAGCAATTTAAACATCAACGCCCACAAACCCTTTTGTGTTCTACTCGAGAAAGCATCTACGCAAGAACCTGGCTCTGATACCACTGTTGGGGAACGTTGCATGGGAAACAAAATTTTTTTCCTACGTTCACCAAGATCAATCTAGGAGATGCTACTACGAGAGGAGAGTTGGATCTACGTACCCTTGTAGATCGCTAAGCGGAAGCGTTAAGAACGCGGTTGATGGAGTCGTACTCGCCGCGATTCAGATCGCTGAAGATCCAAGCACCGAAGCAACAGTGCCTCCGCGTTCTTCACACGTACGGCTCGGGGACGTCTCCTCCTTCTTGATCCAGCAAGGGGTGGAGGAGAGGTTGATGGAGAGACCGGCAGCACGACGGCGTGGTGGTGATGGTGGAGAAGGATTCCAGCAGGGCTTCGCCTAAGCACCGCGGGAGATGAAGATGTTATGGGAGAGGGAGGGCAGCACCGAGGCACAAACGTGTGTTGGCTGCCCTCCCTCTACCTCTCTATATATAGGGGGAAGGAGGAGAGGGGGGCGCCCTAGGGTTTCCCCTAGGGGGGCCGGCGGCCAGGGCAGGGGGGGGCGGCGGCCAAGGGCCAGGCCCTAGGGTTTCCCCCCCTAGGTGCCTTGCCCCCCAAGCCAGGGGGGTGCGGCAGCCCTAGGAGGGTCCACCTCCCCTTGCGCATGAGGAGAGGGCCCAGGGGGGGCGCACAGCCCTATGAGGGCTGTGGTGTCCCCCCTTGTGGCCCATTAGGCCCAGAACCACTTCCGGGACCCCCGAAACCCTTTTCGGTAATCCGCCGATTTCCCGATGCTCCCCGGAACACTTCCGGACTCCGAAACCTTTCATCCTATATATCAATCTTCGTCCCCGGACCATTCCGGAGACCCTCGTCACGTCCGGGACCTCATCCGGGACTCCGAACAACCTTCGGTAACCATGCACTGTTCTCACTAACAACCCTAGCGTCACCGAACCTTAAGTGTGTAGACCCTGCGGGTTCGGAAACCATGTAGACATGACCGAGACACTCCCAGGTCAATAACCAATAGAGGGATCTGGATACCCATATTGGTTCCCACACGTTTCTCGATGATCTCATCGGATGAACCACGATGTCAAGGATTCAGGCAATCCCGTATACAGTTCCCTTTGTCTCGTCGGTATGTTACTTGCCCGAGATTCGATCGTCGGTATCTCTATACCTAGTTCAATCTCGTTACCGGCAAGTCTCTTTACTCGTTACCGTAATACATAATCCCGTGACCAACTACTTAGTCACTTTGAGCTCATTGAGATGACGTATTACCGAGTGGGCCCGGAGATACCTCTCCGTCACACGGAGTGACAAATCCCAGTCTCGATCCATGTCAACTCAACATACACCCTCGGAGATACCTGTAGAGTACCTTTATAGTCACCCAGTTACGTTGTGACGTTTGGCACACACAAAGCACTCCTACGGTGTCAGTGAGTTACATGACCTCATGGTCATAGGAACTTATACTTGACATGCAGAAAACTATAGCGATAACTGACACGATCAAAAGCTATGTTTAACGTTTGGGTCTCGTCCATCACATCATTCTCCTAATGATGTGATCCCGTTATCAAATGACAACTCATGTCTATGACCTGGAAACCGTGGTCATCTTTGATCAACGAGCTAGTCCTGTAGAGGCTCACTAGGGACACAAAGTCTGTCTATTCATCCACACATGTATTTGAGTTTCCAATCAATACAGTTATAGCATGGATAATAAACGATTATCATGAACAAGGAAATATAATAATAACTCTTTTATTATTGCCTCTAGGGCATATTTCCAACAGATGAACCCACAATCAAGCATAACGTTCCCTCTTGGAGTCACTACCTACTACTTGGCCAAAGCAATAAATAACAACGGGGAACATGCAAGAATTACTTACGAACATAAATATAAAAGAGGTAGATCAAATATATTACTCAAACACAATCTGAACATAATCTCACAATCCATCGGATCCCAACAAACTCATCATAGCAACAGCATAAGGATTACATATGTGCCTCGATCATGTAGGGCAGCTCACGAGGACTAATTAGTGAAGCACAAGAAGGGGAGGAGAACATCACATAGCTACTGGTCATGGACCCATGGTCCAAGGGAGAATACTCACAACTCATCCGGGAGGCGTCCATGGTGGTAGAGAGGCTCCCGGTGGTGATCCTCCCCTCCGGCAGGGTGCCGGGAAGAGTTCTCCTGGTGCTCCCGATCTTGGAAGCGGCGGCGGCGGCGGAACAAAGATGAGATCGCGAAAAAGGGTTCCCGTCTTGAGGGTTTCGGGACACGATATAAATATATGCCAAAGGAGGGCATCAGCGGAGGCTCGGGGCGCCACCAGGGCACCTGGAGCCCTGGTGGCCCCCTCCGGCTGTACTTTGTCTGCTGGGAAGCTTCTGGAACGCTGATTTTTTATATAATTTTTCCGGGATTTTTCTGGCAGTTCTCGTAATGGGAAAACCTAAAATACAAAAACAGCAGAAAACAAAAACTGGCACTGTGGTGCACTAAGTTAATAGGTTAGTCCAAATATGATCAAAAGTGTATGGAAGTGTATAAATATCATAGCAATATCACCCAAAAGAGGCATGGAGCAAGCAGAAATTATAGATACGTTTTGGACGTATCAGCGCGCCCCACCCTCGTGGACAGGTGGTGGCCCCCTGGCAGATCTCTTTCGCCAGATATTTTTTATATTTTCTGAAACGATATTTCATGGAGTTTCAGAGCTTTTTGAGTTGTGCAGAATAGGTGTCCAATGTTTGCTCCTTTTTCTAGCCCAGAATTCCAGCTGCCGACATTCTCCCTCTTCATGTAAACCTTGTAAAATAAGAGAGAAAAGGCATAAGTATTGTGACATAACGTGTAATAACAACCCATAGTGCAATACATATTAATATAAAAGCATGATGCAAAATGGACGTATCAACTCCCCCAAACTTAGACCTCGCTTTTCCTCAAGCGAAAGCCGATATTGAAAAATATGTCCACATGTTTAGAGATAGAGGTGTCGATAAAAATAAAATACGGACATGAGGGCATCATGATAACAACAACACATATATATTGTCATATGACTCTTATGCTAAAGTAACAATTCATTCACAATGTCAAGTATGAATCATAAACTTCATTGAGAACTAACAAACTATGATCTCAGTCATTGAAGCAATTGCAATTTATCATAACATCAGAAAGAGTCAATATATGAGCTTTTCAGCAAGTCCACATACTCAACTATCATCTAGTCTTTCGCAATTGCTCACACTCACACAATACTTATGGGTATGGAGTTTTGATCGGACACAGAGAAAGACAGGGGCTTATGCTATTGCCTCCCAACCTTTTACCTCAAGGGTAATTTCAACAGTAATAGACCATGATAACTTACATCCAATTGGGTTTATATGTTAGGATCTTTCCAACACAATGTGCTTGCCAAAGGATAAAATGTAAAAAGGAAAGGTGATTTTCACCTTGACTCTTATATGGCAAGAATAATAAATAGGCCCTTCATAGAGGGAAGCAGAGGTTGTCATGTGCTTTTATGGTTGGATGCACAAAGTCTTAGCGCAAAAGAACGTCACTTTATATTGCCACTTGTGATAGGGACCTTTATTATGCAGTCCGTCGCTTTTATTAGTTCCATATCACAAGATCGTATAAAGCTTATTTCTTCCACACCAATAAATCATACATATTTTAGAGAGTTTGCAACCATGACAACTTACTTGAAGGATCTTACTCAATCCATAGGTAGGTATGGTGGACTCTCATGGCAAAACTGGGTGTAAGGATGTATGGAAGCACAAGTAGTATCTCTACTTGGTGCAAGGAGTTTTGGTTAGCATGAGGGGGAAAGGCAAGCCCAACATGTTGGATGATCCATGACAATATGCTTTATTTTAGATATAAGAAAACATAACCCATTATGTTGTCTTCCTTGTCCAACATCAACTCTTTAGCATGTCATATTTTAATGAGTGCTCACAATCATAAAAGATGTCCAAGATAGTATATTTGTATGTGAAACCTCTCTTTATTTATTACTTCCTATTAATTGCAACGATGACCAAAACAATGTTTGTCAACTCTCACGAACTTTTATTCATCATACTCTTTATATGTGAAGTCATTACTTCCCATAAGATCAATATGATCTCTTTGATACTTTATATTTTCTTTTATTCTATCATGACCATAGCGAGGAAATCAAGCCCTTGACTCAACACTAATATTTATTATATAGCTCACGGACTCAGTTACAAAGGTAAATATCATAAAGCAAAAAGCTCACAACTAGATCATGCTAACTTTATCCTACTAAATCAAGATATTACCAAAAGGATCGAACTAAGAAAAATGGTATAGATAGGAGTGTGATGGTGATACGATACCGGGGCAACTCCCCCAAGCTTGCCAGTTGCCAAGGGGAGTGCCCATACCCATATGATTATGTCTCCTTCTTCAGAGGTGGTGATAATGGGGTTGTTGATGATGTAGGCTTGTCGTCCATCTTCCAAGGCATGGGCTCACCATCGTAGAAGGATGATCGAGTCTCCGGGATCCTCAAATCTCCAGCCAAACTCATCTTCTTGAATCTATATTCATACTCACAGTTTTGGTTTTGCAGGTCATAGATCTGGGCCTGGAGGTGCTCGATTTTCTCTTGAAGTGGAGATAACTTCCCCAAAGATCTTGGCGTCCAGCTTGTGGTTGTTGGCGAGATCCGTGATCATCATGTGGTTGGCGTTGAGTCCTCGTTCCACCATACCTTGGCACTTGAAAACTTGCTGCTCCGTTGCTTCGAGTCTCGTCTCCACGCTTCCAGTCCTCCTTGGCCCCTCAACATCGCGGATGTGCAGCACCCCCTCACGCACCTCGATGGTTTGAGGGTGATGCAGCACCTCCGCGAGGTAGGGGTTGATGACCTTCTCAAAGAACTTGTCCTTGGGGGTGCTGGAAGACGCCATGATGATCTAGATCTGTCAGAAACAACACCTCGAAATGAAAACAAAGGATTTTTGCGTGATACGGTGGTTAAAACTTTCGGGGGAATATATAATGAATTTTTACCGACCAAAAGGAGTAACGTGCAAGAAATCAGAGTCCGGGAGGCACACGAGGTGCCCACGAGGCAGGGGGCGCGCCCAGGGGAAGGGGGCGCGCCCTCCACCCTCGTGGATGCCTCATGTCCTTTCCGGACTGCCTCTTATTTTTCTATTTTTCTAAATATTCCAAAACAGTGAAAAATTGCCATTAGAACTATTTTGGAGTTGGTTTACTTACCGTACCACATACCTCTTCCTTTTCGGAGTCTGAATCGTTCTGGAAAGTGTCCCTTATGTATTCCTCCGGGGTTACGGTTTCAATAACATTGGTTTCAATATTTATAGGGTTACCTGAGATATAATGTTTGATTCTTTGACCGTTCACCACCTTCGGATTTATGCCTTTGAAGTTGTTTATTTTTATGGCACCGGAACGATAGACCTCCTCGATAACGTCATGACCTTCCCATTTAGAGAGAAGTTTTCCTGCAAAAAATCATAAATGAAAGTTGTATAGCAAGACATAATCACATACGTTAAACTCACGCTTTTGTATCCTTTTGTCATGCCATCTCTTAACCTTTTCTTTAAACAGCTTGGCATTCTCATAAGCTTGGGTTCTCCATTCATTAAGCGAGCTAATGTCAAATAACCTCGTCTCACCGGCATGTTTTAAATCATAATTGAGCTCTTTAATAGCCCAATATGCCTTGTGTTCTAGCTCAAGAGGTAAGTGACATGCTTTTCCATAAACCATTTTATATGGAGACATACCCATAGGATTTTTGTATGCAGTTCTATAGGCCCATAATGCATCATCAAGTTTCTTGGACCAATTATTTCTAGACATATTAACTATCTTTTGCAAAATTAATTTCAGCTCTCTGTTACTTAGTTCTACTTGACCACTAGACTGTGGGTGATAAGGGGATGCAATTCTATGATTAACATCATACTTAGCAAGCATTTTACGGAAAGCACCATGAATAAAGTGTGAACCACCATCAGTCATTAAGTATCTAGGGACTCCAGACCTTGGAAAAATAACTTCTTTAAGCATCTTAATAGAGGTGTTGTGATCAGCACTACTAGTTCGAATAGCTTCTACCCACTTAGTAACGTAATCAACAGCAACTAAAATATGTGTATACCCATTAGAGGAAGGAAACGGTCCCATATAATCAAAGCCCCAGACATCAAATAGTTCAATAACAAGTGAATAATTCATAGACATTTCTTGACGTCTACTGATATTACCAATTCTTTGACATTCATCACAAGATAAGACAAATTTACGAGCATCCTTGAAGAGAGTAGGCCAATAGAAACCAGATTGCAATACCTTAGGTGCAGTTCTATCTCCAGCATGGTGTCCTCCAGAAGCTTCGGAGTGGCACTAGCGTAGGATCTGTTCCTGTTCATGCTCAGGTACACAACATCTAATATTACCATCTACTCCTTCTTTATACAGGTGTGGATCATCCCAGAAGTAATGTCTCGAATCATAGAAGAACTTTTTCTTTTGCTGGTATGTGAAACTAGGTGGTATGAACTTAGCAACAATGTAATTAGCATAACCAGAATACCATGGAGCAGTACGAGAAGTATTTATCACATCTAATTGTTCATCAGGAAAGCTATCATCAATAGGTTGTGGGCCATCAAGAATATTCTCTCGCCTAGACAAGTTGTCTGCAACGGGGTTCTCAGCTCCCTTTCTATCAATAATATGCAAGTCAAATTCTTGCAGCAAGAGAACCCATCTAATAAGTCTAGGTTTATCATCTTTCTTTTCCATAAGGTATTTGATAGCAGCATGATCAGTGTGAATAGTTACTTTAGAATCAACAATGTAAGGCCTAAACTTATCACAAGCAAATACGACTGCTAAAAACTCCTTCTCAGTAGTAGCATAATTTCTTTGGGCACTGTCTAGAATTTTACTAGCATATTGGATAACATTCAATTTATTATCAACTCTTTGTCCTAAAATAGCACCTACAGCATAATCACAAGCATCACACATAATCTCAAAGGGTAAATTCCAGTCAGGAGGCTGGACAATAGGTGCAGAGATCAGTGCTTTCTTAAGTATTTCAAATGCTTCTACACAATCATCATCAAAGACAAAAGGAACATCTTTTTGTAAGAGATTAGTCAGAGGCCTGGAGATTTTGGAAAAGTCCTTAATGAACCTCCTATAAAACCCGGCATGACCAAGGGAACTTCCTATACCTTTGATGTCCTTGGGACATGGCATCTTTTCAATAGCATCAACCTTAGCCTTGTCAACTTCAATACCTCTCTCAGAAATTTTATGTCCCAAGACAATGTCTTCATTAACCATAAAGTGGCACTTCTCCCAATTCAAGACAAGATTAGTGTCTTCACATCTCTGCAAAACTCGAACAAGGTTGCTCAAGCAATCATCAAAAGAAGGTCCGTAAACGGAAAAATCATCCATGGAAACCTCAACAATCTTTTCACAAAAATCAGAGAAAATAGCCATCATGCATCTTTGAAAGGTAGTAGGTGCATTACATAAACCAAAAGGCATATGTCTATAAGCAAAGGTACCGAAAGGACAAGTAAAAGTGGTCTTTTCTTGATCCCCTTTTGACACAAGTATTTGAGAGAAACCAGAATAACCATCTAGAAAGAAAAAATGTGTGTGTTTGGATAACCTTTCTAGCATTTGATCAATAAAAGGCAAAGGATAATGATCTTTCTTAGTGGCTTTATTTAATTTGCGGAAATCAGTTACCATCCTATAACCTGTAACAATTCTTTCCGGAATCAATTCATCTTTATCATTAGGAACAACAGTCATACCTCCCTTCTTAGGGACACAATGGACATGACTTACCCACTGGCTATCAGCAACTGGATAGATTATACCTGCCTCTAGAAGCTTTAGTATTTCTTTCCTTACCACTTCTTTCATCTTAGGATTTAACCGTCGTTGATGATCGATAACCGGTTTAGCGTCCTCTTCCAACTTTATCTTGTGTTTGCATAGAGTGGGACTAATGCCCTTAAGATCATCCAGAGTATATCCAATAGCAGCACGGTGCTTCTTCAGAGTTTTCAATAATTTTTCTTCTTCTTGCTCTGAAAGGTTAGCACTGATAATAACAGGATATATATTCTTTTCATCGAGATAAACATACTTAAGATTATCAGGTAAAGGTTTAAGTTCAAACATGGGATCACCCTTGGGTGGAGGAGGATCCCCTAGGATTTCAACATGCAAGTTGTTTTTCAATACGGGTCCCTGCTTAAAGAATATTTCATCTATTTCCCTTCTCTCATTCATATACATACCATTTTCATGGTCTAGCAGATATTGTTCTAAAGGATTGTTAGGAGGCACAACAATAGAAGCAAGACCAATAATTTCATCCTTACTAGGTAATTCTTTATCATGGGATTGTCTACAAAATTTAGCAAAGTTAAAATCATGAGACATATCCCCTAAACCAATAGTAACAATATCTTTTACGTAGTCTATCTTAGCATTGACAGTATTCAAGAAGGGTCTACCAAATATAATGGGACAAAAATCATCTTGTGGGGAACCAAGAATAAGGAAATCAGTAGGGTATTTAACTTTCCCACACAAGACTTCAACATCTCTAACAATCCCTATTGGTGAAATAGTGTCTCTATTAGCAAGCTTAATAGTAACATCAATACCTTCTAGCTCAGCGGGTGCAATATCATGCATAATTTCATCATATAAAGAAATGGGTATTACACTCGCACTATCACCTACGTCACATAAACCATGATAGCAATGATCTCCTATTTTAACAGAAATAATAGGCAAGCCTACAACAGGTCTATGTTTATTCCTAGCATCGGGTTTGGCTATTCTAGCAGCTTCCTCTTGGAGGTAAATAACATGTCCATCTAAATTTTTAACCAAGAGATCCTTAACCATAGCAACACTAGGTTAAACTTTAATTTGCTCAGAGGGTGTAGGTGTTCTAGTATTACTCTGACGAACTACAGTTGAAGCTTTAGCATGATCCTTTATTCTAATAGGGAAATGTGGTTTCTCAATATAAGCAGTAGGAACAATAGGATCAACATTATAAGTGATAGTCTTTTCTTCAACTTTAACATGTTCAACTACTTTTACTTCAATGGGAGGATGGTATTTAAACCACTTCTCCTTGGGGAGGTCAACATGAGTAGCAAATGATTCATAGAAAGAAGCTACTATCTCAGAGTCAAGTCCATATTTAGTGCTAAATTCACGAAAAACATCGGTATCCATAAAAGCTTTAACACAATCAAACTTAGGGGTCATACCTGACTCCTTACCTTCGTCGAGATACCAATCTTCAGAGTTGCATTTAATTATTTCCAATAAATCCCATTTGAATTCAATAGTCTTCATCATAGAAGAACCAGTACAAGAATTATCGAGCATGGAGCGATTATTGAGAGAAAGTCGAGCATAATTTTTTTTGAATGATCATTTCTCCTGAGAGCTCATGATTGGGGCATGAATATAACATTGACTTAAGCCCCCCCAAGCTTGAGCGATACTTTCTCCTTTGCGAGGCAAAAAATTATATATATAATTAAGATCACGATGGACCTGATGCATAGTATAGAACTTCTGATGAAATTCCAACTTCAGTCGATTGTTGTTCCATGATCCAATATCATCGCATAGCCTAAACCATGTCAATGCATCTCCCTTCAAAGATAAAGGGAAGACCTTCTTATTGATTACATCCTCGGTCATACCTGCAAGCTTAAATAATCCAGAAACTTCATCCACATAGATTATATGCAAATCGGGATGCGGTGTTCCATCTCCTATAAAGGGATTATCTAGCAGTTTCTCTATCATACCCGAAGGAATTTCAAAGAAAACATTTTCAGTAGGTTCAGTAGGTTGAGGAGAAACTCTTTGCTCTACTGGTCGGCGTGAAGATACCCCGAACAAGCCCCTCAAAGGATTATGAGCCATAGTAACAAGTGATAGTAAATTTCATCACACTATATAAATTTTTCCTTACCAAATTCCACTTACCAAAGGCGGTTCACTCCCCGACAACGGCGCCAGAAAAGAGTCTTGATGACCCACAAGTGTAGGGGATCTATCGTAGACCTTTCTATAAGTAAGAGTGTCGAACCCAACGAGGAGCAGAAGGAAATGATAGGCAGTTTTTAGTAAGGTATTTTCTGCAAGCACTGAAATTATCGGTAACAGATATGTGATAAGGAAATTGGTAGCAAGTGACAAATAGTAAAAGTAAATAAGGTGCAGCAAGATGGCCCAATCGATTTTGTAGCAAAGGACAAGCCTGGACAAACTCTTATATGAAGGAAAACACACCCGAGGACACATGGGAATTATCGTCATGCTAGTTTTCATCACGATCATATGATTCACGTTCGGTACTTTGATAATTTGGTATGTGGGTGGACCGGTGCTTGGGTGCTGTCCTTACTTGGACAAGCATCTCACTTATGATTAACCTCTATTGCAAGCATCCGCAACTACAAAATAAGTATTAAGGTAAACCTAACCATAGCATGAAACCATTAAGTGGATCCAAATCAGCCCCTTACGAAGCAACGCATAAACTAGGGTTTAAGCTTCTGTCACTCTAGCAACACATCATGTACTTATTACTTCCCAATGCCTTCCTCTAGGCCCAAACAATGGTGAAGTGTCATGTAGTCGATGTTCACATGACACCACTAGAGGAGAGACAACATACATCTCATCAAAATATTGAACGAATACCAAATTCACATGACTACTTATAGCAAGACTTCTCCCATATCTTCCGGAACAAAAGTAACTACTCACAAGACATAATATTGTTCATGATCAGAGGGATATTAATATGCATAATGGATCTGAACATATGATCTTCCACCAAGTAAACCAACTAGCATCAAGTACAAGGAGTAATCAACACTACTAGCAACCTACGGGTACCAATCTGAGGTTTTGGTAGAAAGATTTGATACAAGAGATGAACTAGGGTTTGAGAGGAGATGGTGCTGGCGAAGATGTTGATGAATATAACCCTCCCCAAGATGGGAGAGTTGTTGGTGATGACGGCGATGATGATTTTCCCCTCCCGGAGGGAAGTATCCCCGACAGAATAGCTCTGCTGGAGCCCTAGATTGGTTCCGCCAAGGTTCCGCCTCGAGACGGCGGCGTCTGGTCTCAAAAGCCTCCTTATGATTTTTTCCATGTCAAAACACGTCATATAGGAGAAGATTGGCATCGAGGGGTCACCGGCTGGCCCACGAGGCAGGGGTGCGCCCAGGGGAAGGGGGCGCGCTCCCACCCTCATGGATAGGTGGTGCCCCCCTGGCAGATTTCTTTCGCCAGATATTTTTTATATTTTCTGAAACAGTGTTTCGTGGAGTTTCGGAGCTTTTTGAGTTGTGCAGAATAGGTCTGCAATGTTTGCTCCTTTTCCAGCCCAGAGTTCCAGCTGCCGGCATTCTCCCTCTTCATGTAAACCTTGTAAAATAAGAGAGAAAGGGCATAAGTATTGTGACATAATGTGTAATAACAGCCCATAGTGCAATAAATATCAATATAAAAGCATGATGCAAAATGGATGTATCACATGGCAATATATCTCGGAATGGCTATGGAAATGCCATAATAGGTAGGTATGGTGGCTGTTTCGAGGAAGGTATATGGTGGAAGGGTGAGAGTGCGTATAATCCATGGACTCAACATTGGTCATAAAGAACTCATATACTTATTGCAAAAATCTGCGAGTTATCAAAACATAGTATTCAATGCATGCTCCTAGGGGAAGGGTAGGTAGGAGTAAACCATCGCGCGATCCCGACCTCCACACGAAGGATGACAATCAATAAATAAATCATGCTCCAACTTCATCACATAACGGTTCACCATACGTGCATGCTACGGGAATCACAAACTTTAACACAAGTATTTCTCAAATTCACAATTACTCCAGTAGCATGACTCTAATATCACCATCATCATATCTCAAAACAATCATCAAGTATCAAACTTCTCATCATATTGAATGCACTTTATATGAAAGTTTTTACTATACCCATCTTGGATGCCTATCATATTAGGACTAATTTAATAATCAAAGCACATTACCATGTTGTTCTAAAGGACTCTCAAAATAATATAAGTGAAGCATGAGAGATCAATAATTTCTATAAAATAAAACCACCTCCGTGCTCTAAAAGATATAAGTGAAGCACTAGAGCAAAGCTCAAAAGATATAAGTGAAGCACATAAAGTATTCTAATAAATTCCAATTCATGTGTATCTCTCTCAAAAGGTGTGTCCAGCAAGGATGATTGTGGCTAACTAAAAAGCAAAGACTCAAATCATACATGACGCTCCAAGAAAAACACATATCATGTGGTGGATAAAAATATAGTCTCAAGTAAAGTTACCGACAGACGAAGACGAAAGAGGGGATGCCTTCCCGTGGCATCCCCAAGCTTAGGCTTTTGGTTGTCCTTGAATTTTACCTTGGGGTGCCTTGGGTATCCCCAATCTTAGGCTCTTGCCACTCTTTGTTCCATAGTCCATCGAATCCTTACCCAAAAACTTGAAAACTTCACAGCACAAAACTTAGCAAAAATCTCATGATCTCTGTTAGTATAAGAAAATAAACCACAACACAAAGGTACTGTAATGAACTCATTATTTGTTTATATTGGTGTTAAACCTACTGTATTCCAACTTTTCTATGATTCATACCCCCCGATACTACCATAGATTCATCAAAATAAGCAAACACCACACGAAAAACAGAATCTGTCAAAAACAGAACAGTCTGTAGAAATCTGTAACTTTCGAATACTTCTGTAACTCCAATTTTTTTGAAATAAATTGGTGGACGTGAGGAATTTGTATATTAATCATATTAAAAAAGAATCAACTAAAATTCACTCTCCATTAAATAATGGTAGCTAATCTCGTGAGCGCTAAAGTTTCTGTTTTTATAGCATGATCACATAAACTTCACACAAGTCTTCCCAAAGGTTCTACTTGGCACAAACACCAATTAAAACACAAAACCACATCTAAAAAGAAGCTAGATGCAATATTTATTACTGAAAAGAAGCAAAAACAAATAAAATAAAATTGGGTTGCCTCCTAACAAGCGCTATCGTTTAACGGCCCTAGTTAGGCACGATACAAGAATGGATCTAGGTATTGCCATCTTTGTTAGGCAATCCATAAGTGGCTCTCATAATAGATTCATAAGGTAATTTGATTTTATTTCTAGGAAAGTGTTCCATGCCTTTCCTTAATGGAAATTGGAATCTAATATTTCCTTCCTTCATATCAATAATTGCACCAATCGTTCTAAGAAAAGGTCTACCAAGAATAATAGGACATGTAGGATTGCAATCTATATCAAGAACGATGAAATCTACGGGCACATAATTCCTATTTGCAACAATAATAACATCATTAATCCTTCCCATAGGTTTCTTAATGGTAGAATCCGCAAGTTGCAAATTTAAAGAACAATCATCAAGTTCATGGAAAACCGAACACATCACACAACGTTTTTGGAATAGTGGAAACACTTGCACCCAAATCACACAAAGCAAGCATTCATGATCTTTAATTTTAATTTTAATAGTAGGTTCCCACTCATCATAAAGCTTTCTAGGGATAGAAACTTCTAATTCAAGTTTTTCTTCATAAGATTGCATTAAAGCATCAACTATGTGTTTGGTAAAAGCTTTATTTTGACTATAAGCATGCAGATAATTTAGCACGGATTGCAACAAGGAAATAGAATCTATTAAAGAGCAATTATCATAATTAAATCCCTTGAAATGCAAGATAGTGGGTTCATTGCTATGTACTCTTCAATCCCACTTTTAACACTTTTAGCATCAAGATCTAAAAACTCCGAATCGTTGGGACGCCTTTTAACTAAAGTAGACTCATCTCCAGTCCCATCTTTATCAAGATTCATACTAGAAAACAAGGATTTAATAGGAGACACATCAATCACTTTTAGATCTTCATCTTTATTATCATGAAAACTAGAAGATCACGCTTTCACAAATCAATCCTTTTTAGCACGCATCCTAGCGATCCTTTCTTTGCACTCATCAATGGAAATTCTCATGGCTTTGAGAGACTCATTGATATCATGCTTAGGTGGGATAGATCTAAGTTTCAAAGAATCAAGATCAAGAGAAATTCTATCCACGTTTCTAGCCAACTCATCAATCTTAAACAATTTTTCTTCAAGCAAAGCATTGAAATTCTTTTGCGAATTCATAAACTCTTTAACTCTAGTTTCAAAATCAGAGGGCATCTTAATAAAATTTCCATAAGAGTTATTGTAGGAATTACCATAATTATTAGAGGAATTACTAGGAAAAGGCCTAGAATTAAAGTTTCCTCTATATGCGTTGTTGCCAAAATTATTCCTACCAACAAAATTCACATCCAAAGATTCATTATTATTCTCAATCAACGTGGACAAATGCATATCATGAGGATCAAAAGAAGTACTCTTAGTAGCAAACAATTTCATAAGTTCATCCATCTTTCCACTCAAAACACTAATCTCTCAATAGCATGTACTTTTTTACTAGTAGATCTTTCGGTGTGCCATTGAGAGTAATTAACCATAATATTATCTAGGAGTTTAGTAGCTTCTCCTAAAGTAATTTCCATAAAGTGCCCCCCGCGGAATCTAATAGATTTCTAGAGGCAAAATTCAAGCCAGCATAAAAGTTTTGTATAATCATCCATAAGATCAAACCATGTGTAGGGCAATTACGTACCATTAATTTCATTCTCTCCCAAGCTTGTGCAACATGCTCATGATCCAGTTGCTTAAAATTCATGATATCGTTTCTAAGAGAAATAATCTTAGCGGGAGGAAAATACTTAGAGATAAAGGCATCTTTGCACTAATTCCATGAATCAATACTATTTCTAGGAAAATAAGAGAACCAAGTTTTGCCACGATCTCTAAGTGAAAACGGAAATAGATTTAATTTGACAATATCATTATCCGTATCCCTCTTCTTTTGCATATCACACAAATCAACAAAGTTGTATAGATGGGTAGCGACATCTTCACTAGGAAGGCCAGAAAATTGATCTTTCATGACAAGATTCAACAGAGCAGCATTGATTTCACAAGATTCAGCATCGGTAATAGGAGCAATCGGAGTGCTAATAAAATCATTATTGTTGGTATTTGAAAAGTCACACAATTTGGTATTGTCTTGAGCCATAGTGACGAACAAGCAATCCAACACACAAGCAAACAAGAAGCAAGCGAAAAAAGAGGCGAACGGAAAAAGAAGGGCGAATAAAACGGCAAGGGTGAAGTGGGGGAGAGGAAAACGAGAGGCAAATGGCAAATAATGTAATGCGAGGGATAAGGGTTTGTGATAGGTACTTGGTATATGACTTTTGCGTAGATCTCCCGGGCAACGGCACCAGAAATTGGCAAGTTGACGGGAGATCAAATCTTGACTTGACTTGACATAAGTCTCCCCGGCAACGGCACCAGAAATTCGCCTTGCTACTTCTCGAGCTTGCGTTGTATTCCCTCAAAGAGGACAGGGTGATGCAGCACAGTAGCGCAAGTATTTCCCTCAGCTTTTGAGAACCAAGGTATCAATCCAGTAGGAAACTGTCGGGGAAACTGGTCGCCCACGAACACCTATGGGACCGGAGCCCATTTTCGGTACGACAAGGGAGCGGAGGGAGCACAGAGAGCAGATCGAGGGGCACACGCGAGCAGTTTACCCAGGTTCGGGCCGCACGGATGCGTAAAACCCTACTCCTGCCTTGATTTCGTTATTGAGTTCTTGACTCGGGAGCAAGAAGATCTATAGTACTAACTACACCGAGCGTGGGAGTGATCAAGTTTTCGGAACCGAACCCCCTCTACGTTGTGCATGGGCCTCCTTTTATAGCTCAAAGGGGTCACCGACAGGTGTCAACGTAGATGAGGGTAAAAGTGTAAAATTGGTGGTAGTTGTAACAGTGCATGTACAGTGTATGCACAGTGGTCTATACCTAACCCAGACGGTGGGGGACAAGGGCATTGAATGCCCGTCGCCGTCACCCCAAAAGCGCTCGTCCGGGCGTCTCCGTTCGCCACGACGGAGGCCTCGTCATCGTGGCTTGCCACTGTGTACCCCAGGCTGCACAGCCATCTGCCACGTGCCCCTGGAAGGGCCCCAGGGCGACGCGTGGCCAGATGAGCTGGAGCGCAGGCGCACAGTGCAAGCTTGCCGCGGCAAGCACCTTGCCGCGGTTGCTACCTTGCCGGGCCCGGAAGCTTGTCGCTCTCCGGGTCTTGCCGGGGCGCGCGATGCGCCACGGCATGTCTTCTGAGATGCTGTTCTCTGGCCTTCCTGGCAAGCTCCTCTTGCCAGGGTCTTGTGCTGAAGGGATGATCTTGAGCCTGGAGCGGCCTTCCCGGCAAGCTCCTCTTGCCGGGGTCTTGTTTCTTAACTTAAATACTTTGTTCTTGAATGGCTTCAAGGGATCCAGAGTGGGCCTTGGTGGGCGCGTGGTGAGCCAGACCATGGGACGCTGCTACTGCCCGTGCACAAGTCGGGATACTAAGGTACCCCTATTTTAGTACACCGACAGGAGCCCCCGGGCCTGGGCCACACACGGTGCCGAGCGCTGTTGGGCCAGGCCCAAAACAGTGCACGGGCACACGCGGCCCACGGCATGCCGTTTCCCACTCCGCAGTCGCCGCATCCCTCCCTAACGACACGCGTCGATTGCGGCATCGTGGGAGAGATCGTGGCCTGTTTCTTTAATGGGAAACTGCGGAACGTCCCCCACTCCCCCCTTAAAAGCAGAGGAAGCAGGGGCAGTTTCCCCCCCATTGCTTCATTGCGTCTTCAATCTCCAGAAACCCCCGCCGCTCTCCGCCTCCCCAAAGGTCGACAGAGAGCCGAGCTCCACCTTTCTTCCGCCGCCGCCTGCCTCCCCGGTGCTGCCGACCCCTCTCTCCGTCCCCACCATGGCCCCGAAGAGCAGCAAGGTGAAGAGCGAGAAGTCCGACAAGGCGGCGAAGCTGGCAGCAATGCGGAAGAGGATGGTGGTCTTCCTGCCGAGGCTTGGCGCGAGGGAGCTGCGGGGCAAGTATTACTTGTTCTGGGCGAGGGAGACGAAGGCTCACCCGCGCACCAGAGTCCTCCCCGCCGAAGCCTGCGACATGTACCCAGGAGGTTACTACTACTTTGCTCTGTTCTTCCACTGTGTTCTTTGTCCTCCATACTCCGAGTTTTTCTGCGACGTGATGAACACGTACGGATTCCATCTCCTCGATTTCACCCCGAATGCTGTCCTTACTATGGCCGTTTTCGCACATCTGTGCGAAAACTTTGTCGGGGTCCACACCAACGTAGCTCTCTTCCGCCACTTCTTCACACCTAGAGTAGAGTCTGGATCCCCACTCTCCGGCGGCATCTCCTGGATCTTTAGGCTCAACAGGAAAGAGGCGTACTTGATTGGAGAGCTCCGCGGCAAGTGGGAAGAGTGGAGGGCTGATTGGTGCTGGGTTATGGAAGAGGAGCCCCAACAGTTTACCTCGCCGCGCCGTACTGCAATAGTGCGCGGCAAGGATTGGAGTGACTTGGCCCCGGAGGATGAGAAGTTGAAGATTGCCCTCACTAGGATCCTTCGCCTCCGGGCCGCCAACCTTACTGTAGGTGAGGTCGGGGCTGATTTCCTTCGCCGCCGCATTGCTCCCCTGCAGGAGAGGAAGAGGCCTGCTTGGGAGTTCGGCAACGCGGCAGACCGCATGAGGCTACGCCCCGGGTTGAATTACAACTTCACCGTCTTGGAACTCAAGGGGATGATCCGCTCGCTGTTCAAGCATGATCCCAAGCATCCGGAGTGGTTTACCCCGTCGAATGGAGTAGTTCCTCTTTGCAACAACTCTGCCCTTAGTGCCATCCGCGCGGCAATGCCTTAGTGCGATTCCCACGGGGTTGACCCCACTTGGTTGATGCCTTCAGAAGAGACCGTGCAGACCTTCTTCGACAACCTGGTTGAACGGCCGCGCAACCCCGAAGAGAAGAAGGGGCTCACCCGCACGACCACCGACCGGGATGTGGCATATATAGCCAACAGGATGGAGGAGGCCACCGCAGCTGCGGCCGCGGGTGAGTTTGGGTACACCGTGGATGAAGCAGAAGCAGCGGACGCAGTGAGCCAGGCTGAGGAGGACGAAATCCTCAAACTGCTGAGGCCTGCCGGGGAGCCTGCCGGGACGGGCGAGGCTGCTGGGCAGGGCACTGAGTCCAGTGAACCCGCCGAGGATGACGCCGAATCGGGCAATTTCGACGAAGACTCGGGCGGGTCACTGAACCTCGACAATGCCTCCTCATCCTCGGAGAATTCTCCGCCACCGCCGAGTCCTCCGCCACAGCAAAAGAAGCGCCTCCGCAAGACCACCGAGACGACGAGGCAGCCGGCGCCATGACAGCAGCCGCAGCGTCGCTCAACGCGTGCCACCACGACGAGCAAGGTCGTCAAGGAGGCGCCCCGTGCCTCAGCGGCAAGCGGAGGGGGATCTTCCCGAACTGGCTCTGGCGCTCCTTCCGCCCCTCGGTCTTCGGGGACGACCGGAGCGGGGTCTTATCAACCCACGGCTCTGGAGCCCGCCAAGCGCCCGAGGGAGCCTACTCCTCCAGCTCCTCGTGCCGGGACGCGCGAGGCGGACTTTGATTTTTCCACCCTTAGCTCCGACGAGGAGGAGGAAGAGTTAGCACTTGCAACTTTCTTTTCTTCTGATTCTTGTTGCTCTTGTCTTGATTTCCCTTTGCCTGACTTTGATCTTGTTTGTCTTCCAGGACCTTGACCCAGAGGATGGCGAAGAGGGCCAAGATCCCGGTGGTTGATCTCGAGGAGGACGAGCCCGTCGCCGCGGCAGGGGATGCGCCTGCGACAGGCTTGCCGGACCAGCCTGCTGCTCCGGAGATCAGCCCCCAGCGTAAGTTTTTTTGTTTACTTCTTCGCTCGTCGGGCTCGCTCGAGCTTCTTATCCTTGCTAATGCCTTACTTGCTTGTTGTCTTGTGCAGAAGTGGAGCCGTAGCTTTAGGAGCATCAAGAGACTGCTCCCGACGAGCCGCTTGTCCCACCATCCCCGCCAAGGAGGAGCTCCGCGGTGAGGGAGGGCGCTCCGCCAAGGGCGGGTACTCCGCCAAGGGCGAGTACCCCGCCAAGAGCGAGCACCCCGACAAGGGTGGACACCCCGCCAAGGGAAGGCGCCAGCGGCCCTCCGCCGGCGGGGGCTTCTACTACGCCGCCAAGGGAGAACTCCCCGACGAGGGACCCCGTTACCGAAGAGGCCCGCGCAGGTAGCCCTTGTACTTTTCTTCTCTTGAATTCATCTTTTTGGATATTTGCTTGACGAATCTTCCTTTCTTCTTCTTCTGTCAGATCCGCCCGCCCCGGAGCCGATGGAGACGGAGACCATCGCCGAGGAGGACGTGCGTGGCAATGCTGGCGACGCCGCCACTGCTGAAGGGATGGCCGGCACCGACGAGCCAGCCGCCGGCGAGACCCCCGCGGCCACTGACGCGGTAGCTGGGGAGGCGACCGGCGACCGCACTGACGGCCCTGAGGCCGCAGGAGTGCCGGACGCTGCACCGGCCGCCGACCCCTCCGCTGCCGCGACTGGGCCGGGTATCTATCTGGAGGCCGTCAACGGGGTCTTTATTCAAGTCCCGTGGGCGTCTTCATCAAGGGAACCCGCGGAGGGGGAGAGCTTCGACGGAGAAGTCCTCGCCTCCGCCGGGCTGAGGGTTGTCGACGCGCCCGGCAGCAGCAGCGAGCCCGAAGAGGAGCAGCTCCTGCGTCAGCTGCTGGCCTTGTACCGGGCCAGGCAGGCCAAGCTGGAGTCCCGAGAGGCTCTGGCTGCCAAGGCTAGTGTCGACTTGGAGAAGCGCGCCGCCAAGCTCCGTGCCGCCAATCAAGCGGCCCTTCGAAACTTGGCGGAGGAGCGGGAGGAGCTTGCCGGAGCGCACCAGGCGTTTATCCTCGAGAAGGCCGAGGTTGAGGAGCAGCAACGACTGGCCGCCGAAGATCTGGCTCGACGGGAAGGAGCGCTTAATCAGCGGAAGGTCGACCTCGATAGCCACGAGGACGACCTCACCGCGCGTGAGTAGTCCATTGGCGGGGCTCTGCAGGAGGCGAGGGATGCCGCTGCTGCCGCAGAGACCGCCAAGAGGGACCTGGAGGCGAGGGTGGTGCAGTTGGAGACGAGCTTGAAGACGAGCGAGGATAGGATTGCTGCGCTCAACTTGGCGCAGGAGAAGGACGCCCACACCAACTCGGAGCTGCAAGTCCGTCTCTCCGAGAAGGGCAATGAGCTCAATGACGCCAAGGATTCCATTGCAGACTTGGAGCTGAAGGTTTCCACCCTCACTGACTCGCTTGACGCCGCCCGGAACCGCGAGACGAAGCTGAAAGAGGATCTCCGCGCCGAGAGGGCATTGCTGGATAGCGCCGCCGTCTCGCAAAACAACTTCAAGGAGATGGTGGAGCAGTGGACCGAGGGGCTCGTCGCCGCCGCCGCCAACATCGACAAGGAGATGGTGGCGTTGGGGACGGAGCACCTCGTGTATTCTCCCGACGAGAACCTCCCCCACAGCGCCAAGCTGAGCTTGTTCTTCAGAGGAGTGGTGCTGGCCCTCGCGCAGCTACGGGAAAGGGTCCCCTTGCAGCTGGCAAACGAGGCGCGTAGGCTCTGCACGGGTACCATGGAGCGAGTGTTGTCGAAGATCGTCTACCGCAACCCCGGGATCAACCTCGACAACGTCCTCCGGACCCTGCCGCCCGAAGCTGACCAGGAGGCGTTGAAGGCGCGCATCGCCCACATCGTGGCCAAGGTGGGCAAGATCAAGAGGGTTGACGGCGACCGTGGTGACTAGGTTACTTTCTTTCTGCTTCCCATGCCGCTGCCAATTAAGTCATAGACAGTAGTTTGTTAGAACAGCGGCAAGTCTTCTTGTAATATAACTTTATTTTGGATAGTCAATGCAGTGTTATCTCCCTTGCTTGGTTCCTTCACTTTGTATGCTTCTCACCCTACGCTTCTAGGGAACTTGCCGGCAAAGGGACCCTTGCCGCGAGCGCTGAGTGCGGGACTTCAGCTGCCTGCTGGCAATGCTCTTGCCGGCAAGAAACCTTGCCGCAGCTAGTCGCAACACACTTAGATTGTTGAGCGAACTCGAAAATGAAGTAAGGGCGCGACACTTGTCGCAGCTCACTTAAGCCGTTGAGCGTGCTCGAAACAAAGTAAGGGCGCGGCTAGCCATGGGTAGGTTCCTCCGCGCACAGGTTTTCCATACAAAGTGTGGTCGTTCAAGGAAGACAACTGAGATTTTAAAAATTTAAATTGCTCAAACTTTGGCAACTTATCTTTTGTGTGCCGTCTGCTTCGCGACAAGGCTTTTCTTTCTTGAACATCACTTGGTCCATACCACTGTCTCCTTCCCCCCGGCAAACTTGTGCGCGAGGAACACTTCTTCTGCTTAAGTGAGAAGGGAAAAGGGAGGAAACACAGATATGGAGCCTTGCGGCTTGTTACTGCTTACCGGGGGTGTGTGCTGCACAAAATGTCAGATAACACATGCAATGAAAACAAGAAAGCATGAAATGACAAGCCGTGCGAAGCACAAAAGGTTTTACTGATGCACGGGGTCTGCGCCCGGCTTTGTACAAAGGTTTACATGCAACAGCGGCAAGACTTGTACAAAAGGTGGTTGCCGGAGCGGATCACGGCAACCGCGCCTCATGGGTGAAACTTGCGAAGATGCTCAATGTTCCAGGAGTTGCTCACCGGTAAGCCTTCTTCGGTCTCAAGGCGGACAACGCCGGGCCTTGTGAAGGTCTTGTTGGAATTCCCACTTCGGCATCAACTTGTTGGAATTCTTGGCGGACTGAACGCGCCGAAGAACAAGGTCGCCTTCCTCGAGACTCCTGGTTTTGACTTTGCGGCTATGATAGCGGCGCAAAGCTTGCTGATATCGAGCAGCTCGTACAGCAGCCTGGAGGCGGTCCTCCTCGAGGAGCAGTGCATCATCTTGCCGCACTGCTCTTGCTCGAGCTCATCGTAAGCGAGCACTCGAGGAGACCCGTAGACGAGTTCCATGGGGAGAACTGCCTCTGCTCCATAGACAAGAGCAAAGGGTGTCTGTCCGGTGGCTCGATTTGGTGTCGTTCTGATCGACCAAAGAGCCGCCGGCAACTCCTCGATCCAGTTTCTTCCGCATTTGTGCAGCCTATCGAAAGTTCCTGTCTTGAGTCCACGCAGCACTTCAACATTAGCCCTCTCCGCTTGACCGTTTCTCCTCGGGTGAGCAACAGAAGCGAAGCAGAGCTTGGCGCCAAGGTCTTGGACGTACTGCATGAAGGTGCGACTTGTGAACTGTGTGTCGTTGTCGGTGATGATCCTGTTAGGGATTCCGAAACGGCAAACAATTGACCTGAAGAACTTCACTGCTGACTGTGCGGTCACCTTTCTCACTGGTTCCACTTCTGGCCACTTCGTGAACTTGTCGATAGCACCGTACAAGTACTCAAAGCCCCCGACAGCCCGGGGAAAAGGGCCGAGGATGTCGAGCCCCCAGACCGAGAAGGGCCAGGACAAAGGGATCGTCTGGAGAGCTTGAGCTGGCTGGTGTATTTGCTTGGCATGGAACTGGCACGCTTCACACTTGGTTACTTGTGCAGTTGCATCTTGGAGGGCTTCTGGCCAAAAGAAACCTTGCCGGAACGCCTTCCCGGCAAGCGCTCTTGCGCGAATGTGGTGACCACATATGCCTCCGTGTATTTCTGCCAACAGCTTCTGTCCATCTTCCCGAGAAATGCATTTCAACCTGACACCATTGAGTCCTCTTCTGTATAGTTCATTGCCGATGAACCAGTACATACTTGACTGCCTGGTTATTCTCTCTATCTCTTCTGGCTCTTAGGGAAGTTCCCCAGTTTGAAGAAAACGGACGATTTGCTGTGCCCATGCTGGAGCCTGAGGCTCAACAACAAGGACTAAAGGCATCAATGCTGCTGCGGGAACGTCAGCTTCTACGGCAAGAACCTGCGGCTCTGCCGGAGCTTGTCGTCCCCCGGCAAGCCTGCCGGGGCAAGACTTGTCGGGAACGCCTGCTTCGACTGTACAGACCCTTGGGTCTGCAGGAGCAGACTATTCCTCAGCAACTTTGTCGTCGATCTTGGGGACCTTGGCGGCGGCTTCAGGGAGATCCGCCGGCAAGTAGTCGCCGGAGACCAACTTTCTCTTCTTGCTTTGCCCAACTGATGGTGTAACGGATGGTTGAGTTAGCTTGAAGATGAAGGTCCCTAGTTCCACAGGTAGCTTCAATGCAGCACACTTTGACAGGCCGTCTGCGATATCATTTTGAGCTCTTGGAACGTGCTCCATCTGCAGGCCTTCAAAGTGTTCTTCAAGCTTCCTCACTTCATCGACGTAGGTTTCCATCAAAGGACTCTGGTAGCTCTTGTTTACTTGTCGGACCACCAACTGCAAATCTCCCCGCACGATCAGCTTCTTGATCCCAAGTTCGTCCGCAATTCTGAGGCCGACAAGCAAACCTTCATACTCAGCAGTATTGTTTGTCGCTTGTTCCTTGGGGAAGTGCATTTGGACAACATACTTGAGGTGCTCCTCGGTGGGTGCGACAAGCAGCACACCAGCACCGACGCCTTGCAGCGAGAAGGCACCATCGAAGTACATTATCCATTCTTTGCTCGCTTCCTTGACGGGGATGCTTGTCTCTGGGACCTCTTCGTCTGGTGTTGGTGTCCATTCTACTATGAACTCTGCCAATGCTCGGCTCTGGATAGTTGAAGTACTCTCAAACTTAAGACCAAAACTTGACAGCTCTAGTGCCCACTCGACAATCCTTCCTGTTGCTTCTGGATTTTGCAATATCCTCTTCAACAGAAAGCGAGTGACCACCGTTATCTCGTGTGCTTGGAAGTAATGGCGCAACTTTCTCGAGGCCATGAGGAGGCCGAAAAACAACTTCTGCACTCCAGAGTATCTTGACCTAGCCCCTCTGCAAGAGGGAACTTACAAAATAAACTGGGCGCTGCACCATCTTCTTTCGCACTTCTCCTTGTTCCTGCGCAGACTTGTCCTTGTCGGGGCCAGAGCTTGTCGGGGAAGCCCCCTGCTTGTCGCTGGATGCGCTTGCCGGGGATGTGGGTTCCTCATCTGCCTCCCTTTCCGCTACCAACGCAGCACTAACCACTTGATTGGTTGCCGCTAAGTACAGCAGCAACTTCTCTTGTGGCCTAGGTGCGACAAGTATTGGAGTGGAGGACAGGTATCCTTTCAAGTCCTGCAGTGCTGCCTCCGCTTCCGGGGCCCATTTCATAGGACCTGCCTTTTTCAAGATTTTGAAAAACGGCAGGGCGCGTTCTGCAGACTTAGAAATGAACCTGCTGAGGGCAGCCACACAACCAGCAAGCCTCCTTACGTCCTTGACGCGCTTCGGGGCTTCGATCTGCTCGATGGCCTTGATCTTGTCGGGATTGGCTTCAATCCCTCTCTGGGACACAAAGAACCCGAGAAGCTTGCCGGAGGGGACTCCGAAGACGCACTTCTCGGGGTTGAGCTTGAGTTGTATCTTGCGCAGATTTGCAAAAGTCTCGTCCAGGTCTTGGATCAGGGTATCCTTGTCCTTGCTCTTGACCACTATATCATCCATGTAAGCTTCTACATTCCTGTGGATCTGTGGCTCAAAAGCAGTGTGGACCACCCTTGCAAATGTTGAACCCGCATTCTTCAATCCAAAGGGCATACATATGAAACAATAAGTGCCACACGGAGTAATGAATGCGGTCTTCTCCTCATCTTCCTCAGCCATAAATATCTGGTGGTATCCGGAGTATGCATCGAGAAATGAAAGCAACTCACATCCAGCCGTGGAGTCAACTATCTGGTCAATGCGCGGCAAGATAAATGGATCCTTGGGACAAGCTTTATTCACATCAGTGAAGTCTATACAAAGTCTCCACTTCCCATTAGCCTTGCGCACGACAACTGGATTGGCCAGCCACGTGGGATGAAGTACACCTCTAACAAGGCCTGCTGCTTCCAACTTCTTGATCTCTTCAGCTATAAACTCTTGGCGCTCCACTGCTTGCTTCCTGACCTTCTGCTTGACGGGCCGCGCGTGAGGACAAACAACAAGCTTGTGCTCAGTTACCTTCCTGGGAACGCCGGGGATGTCAGACAGTTGCCATGCAAACATGTCGACATTCGCCCGCAGGAAGGCAACGAGCGCGCTTTCCTATTTGGAGTCGAGCGTAGCACTGATGGTGAAAGCACCACCAGTGCCGTCCTCCTTGGCGGACACCTTCTTGGTTGCAGGTGGAGCTACCATTCCTTTCTTGCACTTGCCGGTGGAGGTCGATGGTGCGTCCTCGACGGCAGCGCAGCACTCCGAAGAGGTGCGCTTGCCGGAGTGGGCTCCACAGCTCTTGCCGGACTTGGTCTTGGTCTTCCCCCCGGGAGCTTCATCGGCAAGTGTCTTGTTGTCTGCCGCGGCTGCTGCGTCCCGGTAGATCTTGTCGGCGCAAATGAGCGCGTCCTTCTTGTCGCCGGGGACAGAGATGATGCTTATTGGCCCCGGCATCTTGAGCATGTTGTATGCATAGTGAGAGGCTGCCATGAACTTGGCGAGCGCAGGACGGCCAAGTATCCCATTGTATGGTAATGGGATATCGCCAACGTCGAACGTGATCCTCTCGGTCCTGAAGTTTAGCTCTCCACCAAAGGTCACTGGCAGTGTGATCTTCCCCTTCGGCTTGCTCCTTCCCGGGTTGATTCCTTGGAACGACCCGGTTTCTTCGAGCTCGCTGTTGGGGATCTGCAGTTTCCGGATCATAGCGGAGGATATCAAGTTGAGGCCGGCCCCGCCGTCAACCAACATCTTGGTGACCTTGAGGTTGCGGATGGTTGGTGATACCAACATCGGCAAGCACCCGACCGCAGTTGTGCGGTCAGGGTGGTCCTCAAGGTCGAAGATGATGGGCGTGCTGGACCACTTCAAAAGTTTGCGCGACTCGACGGGTGGCTCCGCTGCATTCACTTCCCGCACCCATTGCTTGAGTTGGCGGTGGGAAGTGTGCATAGAGGCACCTCCATCGACGCACAGAACTTCTGTGGCCTTCTGGAACTCCTGCTCGCTGTTGTCTCCGTCATCCATGTCCTCGTCATCGTCTTTGTCTTCATCCTTGTCGCGGCCGCGGGGAGGTCTGTCTCCTTGCCGCTGCTTGGCCTTGCCGCGGCGTCCTCCCCGGCCATTGAATGGCCGCTTCTTGCCGGACTCTCCTCCACCTCCCTGGGCCTTCTCCTTGTCGCGACGCTCGTATTCAGCCTTCTGCTGCTCTACGAGGTATTCGACCCTCTTGCAGTTCTGGAGATCGTGGCCCTTGGTGCGGTGGATCTTGCAGTACTACTTGTCGGAGCCGTCCTGCTTGTCGGCGGCCGCTATAGGGGTGGCCACCTTGCCGGAGCCACCAGCCTGTGTTTTCTTGGCGGCAGCCTCCTTGCCGGACTGCTCGACAACCAGTACCTCCTCCTTCTTCTTCTTCTTCTTCTTGTTGTTCTGCCGCCGACCTTTCCTTGCCGGGGCGGCATCCTCGCTGTCTGTTCCCCCTGCTCCAGTATCCTCTCCGGGGAGTCTCCTTCCCTCTTTAGTGCGCGCACACTTGTCAGCCAGAGCGTAAAGCTCGCTGACGTCCCGGATCTTGGTCATCGCCATCTCCTCCCTCATCCGGCGGTTGCGCACGTTCTGATGGAACGCGCTGATAACCGCGGCAGGGTGGAGATCCGGGATGTTGTGCTGGACGCGGCTGAACCTCTGGATGTACTTTCGGAGGGACTCTCCCTCCTTCTGGCTAGAATGTGAAGATCGCTCTCCTGGCCGTGGGGCTTGTGGCCGCTCGTGAAGGCGCCGACAAACTGGTGGCATAGGTCTGCCCAAGAAGAGATGGAGTTCTCCGGCAAGTGCATGAGCCAAGATCTGACATTAGGCTTGAGCACAAGCGGGAAGTAGTTTGCTAGAATCTTCTCATCTCATCCCCCGGCAGCCTGCACCGCAATGGTGTAGATGCTAAGGAACTCTGAGGGATGGGTCTTGCCGTCGTACTTCTCGGGAACGTCGGGCTTGAAGTTCTTCATGTTGGGCCACTGGACTTGCCGCAGCTCTCGGGTGAACGCAGGGTAACCTGCGCGTACGGCAAGTCACCTGGTTCACCGGGCGCGTGCATGTCGACAGCGGTCCCAGCGCGCTGGTCGGACTGTCGTCGTGCTTCTCTTCGATGCTCGATGCGAGTTCGAGCGTCCTCTTGTCGCCTGTCCTCGAGGACTTGGCGCTGATCGCGGCGAGCTCGCGGGTCCGACGACGCCGTGGAGTCGTCGTCGACGTTGATCCGACGAGTCGGCGATTTCTGCTTCCGCTGCGGGGAGTGCACGGTTGTCGCACCCCCGGCGGTATTGTCCCCATCGGCCTTCGCTTGGCTGACTTGCCGCGGCCGCGATGTTGCCGGCTGCTGCGGCGTGTCGTTGTTGGCGAAGGCGATGAGGCTTTGAATGGTGGCCCTCCAGTCTTCGGCCTTGTCCGCCGCTGGAGGGAAGTCGAGGAGCAGCTGAGCTCTGGCTAGAGCTTCTGCTGGAGAGGAGGGAAGTGGTGGTGAGCGGTGCGAGGAGCGAGATATGCTCGGACTTCTAACCGCGTTAGAAGGAGCAGGTTCTCGCCCCGACGACCGCGCCTTGCTCGTGCCAGCACGTTGGCCTTGAGCATCCCGCGACCCGCCAGCTTGGCTACGTCCCAGCAAGCGTATGGTACCCTGGGTACCACGTCGCTGCTGGCCCGGCACCTCTTGAGAAGGACGTGGTGCGTGTACGGACACCGAGGTCTTGGAGTGGGCTCGGTCGTCCGTCTTGTCCTTGGACTTGGCGGCGCCGTGAGTGTCCTCGCCGGCGTCCACCCTTCCGCCCGCGTCTACCCCACCAACCGTTGGTTCTGGTGGTGGTGGGATCGACGCAGACGGGCCTCCGACCTCCGAAGCTTTCTTCTTCGGCGGCATGTTGATGTAGTGGATGAGGTTGATGAAGCTGCTGAAAATTACGCCCGCGTGAATGCCGGATCAGGTTCGCACAACCTCGACGCCCCCTACCTGGCGCGCCAAAGATGTCGGGGAAACTGGTTGCCCACGAACACCTATGGGACCAGAGCCCCTTTTCGGTACGGCAAGGGAGCGGAGGGAGCACAGAGAGCAGATCGAGGGGCACACACGAGCAGTTTACCCAGGTTCGGGCCGCACGGATGCGTAAAACCCTACTCCTGCCTTGGTTTTGTTATTGAGTTCTTGACTCGGGAGCAAGAAGATCTACAGTACTAACTACACCGAGCGTGGGAGTGATCAAGTTTTCGGAACCGAACCCCCTCTACGTTGTGCATGGGCCTCCTTTTATAGCTCAAAGGGGTCACCGACAGGTGTCAACGTAGATGAGGGTAAAAGTGTAAAATTGGTGGTAGTTGTAACAGTGCATGTACAGTGTATGCACAGTGGTTTATACCTAACCCAGACGGTGGGGGACAAGGGCATTGAATGCCTGTCGCCGTCACCCCAAAAGCGCCCATCCGGGCGTCTCCGTTCGCCACGACGGAGGCCTCGTCATCGTGGCTTGCCACTGTGTACCCCAGGCTGCACAACCATATAGTACGTGCCCCTGGAAGGGCCCCAGGGCGACGCGTGGCCAGATGAGCTGGAGCGCAGGCGCACAGTGCAAGCTTGCCGCGGCAAGCACCTTGCCACGGTTGCTACCTTGCCGGGCCCGGAAGCTTGTCGCTCTCTGGGTCTTGTCGGGGCGCGCGATGCGCCACGGCATGTCTTCTGAGATGCTGTTCTCTGGCCTTCCTGGCAAGCTCCTCTTGCCAGGGTCTTGTGCTGAAGGGATGATCTTGAGCCTGGAGCGGCCTTCCCGGCAAGCTTCTTCTTGCCGGGGTCTTGTTTCTTAACTTAAATACTTTGTTCTTGAATGGCTTCAAGGGATACAGAGTGGGCCTTGGCGGACGCGTGGTGAGCCAGACCACGGGACGCTGCTACTGCCCGTGCACAAGTCGGGATACTAAGGTACCCCTATTTTAGTACACCGACATAAACCACACACGAGTCCCTCCCACATGCATAAACAAATAAGAACCTTGCAACCAACACGATAAGGGGTTGTCAATCCCTTCACGGCCACCTGCAAAAGTGAGATCTGATAGATATGATAAGATGATGTTTTTGGTAATTTTATTATAGATTAAAAGTAAAGGAAACAAAATAAAACAACGGCGACAGAAATTGGTAAGTTGATGGGAAACTAATATGATGAAGATAGACGCGGGGGCCATAGGTTTCACTAGTGGCTTCTCTCATGATAGCAGATTTCTACGGTGGGTGAAGAAATTACTGTCGAGCAATTTATAGAAAAGCGCATAGTTATGAGAATATCTAGGCATGATCACTGTATATAGGCATTATATCCGTGATAAGTAGACCGAAACGATTCTGCATCTACTACTATTACTCCACACATCGACCGCTATCCAGCATGCATCTAGAGTATTAAGTTCATAAGAACGGAGTAACGCCTTAAGCAAGATGACATGATGTAGAGGGATAAATCAAGCAACATGATATAAACCCCATCTTTTTATCCTCGATGACAACAATACAATACGTGCCTTGCTGCCCTTGCTGTCACTCGGAAAGGACACCGCAAGATTGAACCCAAAGCCAAACACTTCTCCCATTGCAAGAACTATAGATCTAGTAGGCCAAACCAAACCGATAATTCAAAGAGACTTGCAAGGATATTTAAATCATACATAAAAGATTTCAGAAAAGAATCCAATATTGTTCACAGATAATCTTGATCATAAACCCACAATTCATCGGATCTCGACAAACACACCGCAAAATTAATTACATCGAATAGATCTCCACGAAGATCGTGGAGAACTTTGTATTGAGATACAAAGAGAGAGAGGAAGCCATCTAGCTAATAACTATGGACCCGAAGGTCTGTGGTAAAGTACTCACAACTCATCGGAGAGGTTATGGTGTTGATGTAGAAGCCCTCCGTGATCGATGCCCCCTCTGGTGGAGCTCCGGAACAGGCCCCAAGATGGGATCTCACGGGAACAGAAGGTTACGACGGTGGAATTAGGGTTTCGTGGCGCTCCTCGATAGTTTCAGGATGCGTAGGTATATATAGGAGGAAGAGGACGTCAGGGAAGCAATAGGGGGCCCACGAGGGTGGGGGCGCGCCTACCCCCCTGGGCGCGCCCCTGCCCTCGTGGCCGCCTCTCTCACTTCCAGGCGTGTAGTCCAAGTCTTTTGTGTTGATATTGTTCCAAAAATAACTTTCCCGAAGGTTTCATTCCGTTTGGACTCCGTTTGATATTCCTTTTCTGCGAAACACTGAAATAGGCAAAAAACAACAATTTGCACTGGGCCTTGGGTTAGTAGGTTAGTACCAAAAATAATTTAAAAGTGTATAATAAAGCCCATTAAACATCCAAAACAGAATATATAATAGCATGGAACAATAAAAAATTATAGATGTGTTGGAGACGTATCATACATCACCTTGTGACTAACTCCTTAGTCGTTTGCTTGCATGCTTATGATGTGTATTACCGAGAGGGCTCAGAGATACCTCTCCGATACTCGGAGTGACAAATCATAATCTCAATCTATGCCAACTCAACAAGCACCTTCGAAGATACGTGTAGAGTATCTTTATAATCACCCAATTATGTTTTGACGTTTGATAGCACACAAGGTATTCCTCCGGTATCCCGGAGTTGCATAATCTCATAGTCGAAGGAATATGTATTTGACATGAAGAAAGCAATATCAATAAAACTGAAGGATCATATGCTAAGCTAACGGATGGGTCTTGTCCATCACATAATTCTCACAATGATGTGATCCCGTTATCAAATGACCACTCATGTCCAGTAGAGGCTTACCAGGGACACAATATTTGCTTATGTATTCACATATGTATTTTGGTTTCCAGTCAATATAATTCTAGCATGAATAATAAACCTTTACCATGAATAAGGAAATATAAAATAATAACTACTTTATTATTGCCTTTAGGGCCTATTTCCATCAGTGTCCCACTTGCATTAGAGTTAATAATCTACATTACATTGTAATGAATCTAACACCCATGGAGTCGTGGTGTTGATCATGTTTTTCTCGCGGAAGAGGCTTAGTCAATGGGTCTGCAAAATTCAGATCCGTATGTACTTTGCAATTTTCTATGTCTCCATCCTTGACCAATTCACGGATGGAGTTGAAGCGTCTCTTGATGTGTTTTGTTCTCTTGTGAAATCTGGATTCCTTGGCCAAAGCAATTGCCCTAGTGTTGTCACAAAAGATTGTCATTGTACCCAATGCACTAGGTATTACACCTAGATCGGATATGAACTCCTTCATCTAGACTCCTTCATGTGTTGCTTTCAAAGCAGCCATGTACTCCGCTTCACACGTAGATCCCGCCATGATGCTCTGGTTAGAACTACACCAACTGACAGATCCACTATTCAATATAAATATGTATCCGGTCTGTGACTTAGAGTCATCCGGATCTGTGTCAAAGCTAGCATTGACGTAACCCTTTACGATGATCGAGTTCTTCATCACCTCCATAAATGAGAAACATATCCTTTGTCCTTTTCAGATACTTCAGGATGTTCTTGACCGCTGTTCAGTGATCCACTCCTGGATTACTTTGGTACCTCCCTGCCAAACTTATGGCAAGGCACACATCAGGTCTGGTACACAACATAGCATACATGATAGAACCTATGGCTGAGGCATAGGGAATGACATTCATTTTCTCTCTATCTTCTTCAGTGGTCGGGCATTGAGTCTGACTCAATTTCACACCTTATAATACAGGCAAGAACCCTTTCTTTGACTGATCCATTTTGAACTTTTTCAAAACTTTGTCAAGGTATGTGCTTTGTGAAAGTCCAGTTAAGCATCTTGATCTATCTCTATAGATCTTGATGCCTAATATGTAAGCAGCTTCACCGAGGTCTTTCATTGAAAAATTCTTATTCAAGTATCCTTTTATGCTATCCAGAAATTCTACATCATCTCCAATCAAGTCATCCATATATAATATCAGAAATGCTACATAGCTCCCACTCACTTTCTTGTAAATAGAGGCTTCACCGTAAGTCTGTATAAAACCATATGCTTTGATCACGTCATCAAAGCGTATATTCCAACTCCGGGATGCTTGCACCAGTCCATACATGGATTGCTGGAGCTTGCACACTTTGTTAGCACCTTCAGGATTGACAAAACCTTCTGGTTGCATCATATATAACTCTTCTTTCAGAAATCCATTAAGGAATGCAATTTTGACATCCATTTTCCAAATTTAATAATCATAAAATGCGGCAATTGCCAACATGATTCGGACAGACTTAAGCATCACAACGGGTGAGAAAGTCTCATCGTAGTCAACTTCTTGAACTTGTCAAAAACCTTTCGCAATAAGTCGAGCTTTGTAGAAAGTGATATTACCATCAACGTGTGTCTTCCTCTTGAAGATCCATTTATTCTCAATGGCTTGCCGATCATCTGGCAAGTCCACCAAAGTCCACACTTTGTTCTCATACATGGATCCTATCTTAGATTTCATGGCCTCAAGCCATTTATCGGGATCTGGTCTCATCATAGCTTCTTCGTAGTTTGAAGGTTCACCATTGTCTAACAACATGACTTCTAGGACAGGGTTACTGTACCACTCTGGTGCGGTACGTGTTCTGGTCGACCTCCGAGGTTTGGTAGTAAGTTGATCTGAAGTTTCATGATCATTATCATTAGCTTCTTCTCTAGTTGGTGTAGGCATCATGTGAACGATTTTATCTGATGATATACTTTCCAATTCGAGCAAAGGTACATTTACCTCATCAAGTTCTACCTTCCTCCCACTCACTTCTTTCGAGAGAAACTACTTCTCTAGAAATGATCCATTCTTAGCAACAAAGATCTTGCCTTCAGATCTATGGTAGAAGGTGTACCCAACAATGTCTTTTGGGTATCCTATGAAGACGGACTTCTTTGATTTGGGTTCGAGCTTCTCAGGCTAAAGCTTTTTCACATAAGCATCACAACCCCAAACTTTAAGAAATGACAACTTTGGTTTCTTGCCAAACCATAGTTCATACGATGTCGTCTCAACGGATTTAGATGGTGCCCTATTTAACGCGAATGCAGCTGTCTCTAATGCATAACCCCAAAATGATAAAGGAAAATCGGTAAGAGACAACATAGAACGCACCATATCCAGTAGAGTATGGTTACGACGTTCGCACACACCATTACGCTGTGGTGTTTCAGGTGGCGTGAGCTGTGAAACTATTTCACATTGTTTCAAATGAAGACCAAACTCATAACTCAAATATACGCCTCCGCGATCGGATCACAGAAACTTTATTTTCTTGTTACGATGATTCTCTACTTCACTCTGAAATTCTTCGAACTTTTCAAATGTTTTAGACTTGTGTTTCAATAAGTAGCTATACCCATATCTTGTCAAATCATCTGTGAAGGTGAGAAAATAACGATACCCGCCGCGTGCTTCAAAACTCATCGGACCGCACACATTGCTATGTATAATTTCCAATAAGTCATTAGCTTGCTCCATTGTTCTGGAGAAAAGAGTTTTAGTCATCTTGCCCATGAGGCATGTTTTGTAAGTATTAAATGATTCATAATCAAGTGATTCCAAAAGTCCATCAACATGGAGTTTCTTCATGCGCTTTACACCAATATGACCTAAACGGCGGTACCACAAGTATGTTGCACTATCATTATCAATTCTGCATCTTTTGGCATCAATATTATGAATATGTGTATCTCTACAATCAAGATTCAACAAGAATAGATCATTCCTCAAGGGTGCATGACCATAAAAGATATTACTCATATAAATAGAACAACCATTATTCTCTGAATTAAGTGAATAACCGTCTCGCATTAAACAAGATCCAGATATAATGTTCATGCACAACGCAAGCACAAAATAACAATTATTCACGTCTAAAACTAATCCCGAAGGTAGAAGTAGAGGTAACGTGCCGACGGCGATCACATCGACCTTGGAACCGTTGCCGACATGCATCGTCACCTCGTCCTTAGCCAATCTTTGTTTAATCCGCAACTCCTATTTCGAGTTACGAATATGAGCAACCAAACCAATGTCAAATAACCAGGCGCTGTTACGAGCATTAGTAAGGAACACATCAATAACATATATATCAAATATACCTTTGTTCACTCTGCCATCCTTCTTATCCGCCAAATACTTGGGATAATTCTACTTCCATTGACCACTCCCTTTGCAGTAGAAGCACTCAGTTTCAGGATTAGGATCAACTTTGGGTTTATTCGTGGGAGTGGCAACCTGTTTTTCGTTCTTCTTGAAGTTCCCCTTCTTTCCCTTGACCTTTTTCTTGAAACTAGTGGTCTTGTTAACCATCAACACTTGATGCTCCTTCTTGATTTCTACCTCCTCTAATTTCAGCATTGCGGAGAGCTCGAGATTTGTCTTATCCATCCCTTGCATATTATAGTTCATCACGAAGCCTTTGGAGCTTGCTGGCAGTGATTGAAGAACTCTGTCAATAACACTCTCGGGTGGAAGGGAAATTCCCAACTGAGTCAAGTGGTTATGATACCCACACATTTTGAGTATGTGTTCACTGACAGAACTATTATCTCCATCTTGCAGCTATAGAACTAGTTGGAGACTTCGTATCTCTCAACCCGGGAATTAGCTTGAAATATCAACATCAGCTCCTGGAAAATCTCATATGCTCCATGACGTTCAAAATGTCTTTGAAGTTCTGGTTCTAAGCTGTAAATCATGGCACACTGAACTATAGAGTAGTCATCACTTCGCGCTTGCTAGATGTTCACAACATCTAGGTTAGCGGGAGCGGGTGGGTCACCTAGCGGTGCATCAAAGACATAATTCTTCTGTGCAGCAATGAGGATAATCCTCAAGTTCCGGACCCATTCCGTATAGTTGCTACCATCATCTTTCAACTTAGCTTTCTCTAGGAACGCATTAAATTTCAAGGGAACGGTGGCACTGGCCATTGATCTACAACATAGATATGCAAATACTATCAGGACTAAGTTCATGATAAATTATGTTCAATTAATAAAATTACTAATGAACTCCCACTTAAATTAACATGCCTTAGGTTATCTAGGTGAAACATGATCCAAATCAACTAAACCATGACCGATCATCACGTGAGATGGCGTAGTCATCAGTGGTGAACATCTCTATGTTGATCATATCTAATATATGACTCATGTTCGACCTTTCAATCTCTAGTGTTCCGAGGCCATGTATGTACATGCTAGGATCGTCAAGTTTAACCAATGTATTCCGCATGTGTGAAACTGTCTTACACCCGTTCTATGTGAATGTAGAGTCTATCACACCCGATCATCACGTGGTGTCTCGAAACGACGAACTGTAGAACCGATGCATACTCGGGGAGAACACTACTATCTTGAAATTTAGTGAAGGGATGATCTTATAATGCTACCGTCGATCTAAGCAAAATAAGATGCATAAAAGATAAACATCACATGCAATCAAAAATATGTGAGATGATATGGCCATCGTCATCTTGTGCTTTTGGTCTCCATCTTCAAAGCATCATCAGGATCTCCATCTTCACCAACTTAACACCTTGATCTCCATCCTTGCATCGTGGTCGTCTCGCCAACTATTGCTTCTACGACATTGCTAACTCATAGCAATACAGTATAGCAATTACATGGCGCTTGCATTTCATACAATAAAGAGACAACCATAAGGCTCCTGCCGGTGGCCGATAATTTACAAAACATGATCATCTCATACAATAACATATAACTGATCACGTCCTGACCATATCACATCACAACATGCCCTGCAAAAACAAGTTAGACGTCCTCTACTTTGTTGTTGCAAGTTTTATGTGGCCGCTACGGGCTTCTAGCAAGAACCGTTTTTACCTATGGCACACAACCACAACGGTGATTTATCAAGTTTGCTGTTTTAACCTTAAACAAGGACCGGCCGCAGTCAAATTTGATTCAACTAAAGTAGGAAAAATAGACACCCGCCAGCCACCTTTATGCAAAACAAGTTGCACGTGACGGTGGAACCGGTCTCATGTACGTGGACATGTAATGTTGGTCCGGGCCGCTTCATCTTACAATGCCGCCGAATCGAAATAAGACGTTGGTGTTAAGCAGTATGATGATCACAGCCCATAACTCTGTGTGTTCTACTCGTGCATATCATCTACGCATACAGCTGGCACTTGATGCCACTATTGGGTAGGTTGCATGGAAAACAAAAAAAAAATGTGTGCACACGCAATGATCTATCTGTGGAGATGCATAGCAATGAGGAGGAGATTGTGTCTACGTACCCTCGTAGAACGTAAGCGGAAGCGTTTCACAACGCGGTTAATGTGGTCGAACTTCTTCGTGCCTCAACCGATCAAGTACCGAACGCACGACACCTCCGCGTTCTGCACATGCTCAGCTCAATGGCGTCCCTCGCCTTCTTGATCCAGCAAGACGGCGAGGTAGTAGATGAGTTCCGTCATCACGACGGTGTGGTGACGGTGATGGTGAAGTGATCTCCGCAGGGCTTCGCCTATGCACTACAAACATATGACCTGGTGTGTAAACTGTGGAGGGTGGCGCCGCACACGGCTAAGCAATTGTTTGGGGTGTGCTAGGGCGCCTCCCCCCAAATATATATAGGTGGGAGGGGGATGGGAGAGGCCAGGAGGTGCCCCAAGTAGGACCAAATCCTACTTGGGCTCCTCCCAAGTTGCGTGCCCCCCTGCCATATATATCAGAAGGTGAAGGAAAGAGGGGGAGGAGGAAAGGAAGGGGGAATCCTATTCCCTTTCTTTCCTTTCCTTCTCCACCTTGGCCGGCCGATATGGGGGGCGCACCAGCCCCTTATGGCTGGTGGGTTTCCCCTCTTGGCCCATAAGGCCCATATCTTTTGCCGAGGGTGTAACACCCCCAGTGTCATGCTACAGTAATCCCCTGTTAATGGTGCCATGTCATCAACATTACTGTTGCTAATCTTCACTTGATCCAAATCACAATTCAATTTCAAATCCAATCTAAAATCAAAATGCATATTTGTCAGACATGAAATCAAAAATGTTCATCTTGTGGCATATATTCCATAACTAATTATGGTGGTGAACCAGTATTTTTATTAAGTGGGTTAATGCCCTAAACTAATTTAATCAGTGCTAGAACAACATATTTAAATGCCTTTACTTTTATGAAAAATTCAAAAAATAATACTCAAAAGCCTTCCAAACGTTTTGTGGTTGTCCTAGATAATGCAAGGTATTTATGTGGCCAAGTCCTACATTTTAATAAATACATTGGCTAGCTAAGAGAAAATGCAACAGAAAACATTAAAGGAAACAGTTTTAAAAAGAAAGGAAAGGGACAAGGGAAAACTCCCCTCTGCACTTAGCCCATCCCTCCTACTGTACCAGGCCCAACCCACCACCAGGGCCTTTCCTCAACCTGTGTACAGAGGGAGGCAGAGGCCATGGCGTGGCAACCATCCGACGGCGCCATGGCCGGATGGCCACCATGTCACCTCCCCCGGCTTATAAAGGCGTCCATCGAACCCTAGCCCCGTCTCAATCATCCCCCCCTCGATCCCCATCGAACCCCCTTCCCTCTAGATCGAATCAAGCTCGTGGGATCCTGCGGTGACCGCTGACCCGTTGTCGTTGTAACGGCCGCTGGCATCTCCGGTGTGCGGGAGGACGTCCAGGAGCTCCTCCGTGTCCTACTACGTCGACTACGTCGTCTACGAGGTTGGATCGGCCCGGATCGCGCCTGCATCGACGCCACCGCGTCGTCTTCTTCCCGATGGCCCCGCCACTACCTCGCCGTCGTTCTACTACTCCGGTACCTCCCCCGAGCCTACTTAGCTCACCTGCAGGGCTCGATGAGCATCTCCTTTCGTTCCCTTCTCTGTTTCGAGCTCGAGCTCCACGCTCCTGCTGCCGCCAAGTTGCTCCTCCGCAACTACCTACCTCACCGCCGCACACGTAGCCGCGTTCCCACGCGCTCTCCCGTGTCGTCCCTGCTGTGCCCGGCCGTCCGCACGCACCGCTCACCGCTGCTCCCCCTGCCGCTCACCGCCGGCTGTCTCTGCCACTCCCTGCCGTGCCCGGCTCCCCGCGCATCACCACCGCCGCACGCTCCGTCCCGCTCGCCCTGCTGGCACGCACGCCCGCCCTGGCCCCGTCCACCACCGTCGTGCCCACCTACACCCCGCGCCACTGCCGCCGCTCGGCCGCTCCCGTGTAGCTCCGGCCCGCCGCTCTCCATCGCCGTCGTCCAGCCACAGCCCCGCCTGCTCTCCGCGCTCGGCGCCCGCCGTCCCGCGCGTTAACTCGCGCCCGACCATGCCTGCGTCGCCCGCGGCTGCTGCGCTCCCGAGCGGCGCTCGCGGACGCCCCAGCGCCCTCTGCTTCCCACGCGGCAGTGCTCTGGCCGCCCCGCCTCCTCGCGACGCTAAAGCCGCGCCCGCTCGCCCCTCCTCTATTGCGTGGCCGATCCGGCCCCGCCGCTCGCCGGCGCTGGCCGGCCCTTCCCCTACCTCGCCGGCGGCCAGCGGCTCGGCGCGTTCCCCTCGCTGAGTCAATTCGGGCAGGCGCCCACGGCGCCCCGCTCCACTCGCCCGCTAAGGCCCCTAGTGGGCCACTGACCACTGGGCCCGCCCCTTAAGGTTAAAAAAGGATTTTAAAATAATAAAAATAATAAAAAATATATTAAAATAATAATTAATTAATCAGTTAAACTATATATTAACTTAATTAATTAGTCTTAATTAATCTAATTAACTAGTTAGTTAACCTATCAGTATGACAGGTGGGCCCCCTAGGCCCAGTTGACCAGTCAACTGGTCAACAGTTGACCTGGTCAACGGGGCCGCTGTGAGCCTCTGGTGGCCTGCTGTGTGCACTCAGCCTTGTGCACATAGCATTTTCACCTTTTATTTTTGAATTATATAATTATAGAATATTGTTAAATCTTTGAAAATTCATAGAGAATAATCTGTATCTCGGATGAAAAAGTTTTATACATGAAAGTTGCTCAGAATTGCGAGACGTATCCGAATACGTAGTCCGTTCGTCCGCCACACGTCTCTACCATACCGAACATGCAACATTCCTCCTCCGATTCATCTGTCCGAAAACACAAAACACCGGGGATACTTTCCCGGATGTTATCCCCCTTCGCCGGTATCGTGTAGCACCACGTTAGAGCACCCTAGCACTGCGTGTTGACGTGTCGTGCTTCTTTGTTGCATTTGTATGCTTTGTATTTGTTGTTTCTTCCCCCCTCTTCCCTCCGGTAGACCGCGATACTGATGCTACCTCGGTGATCGACTGCATCGACGACGACCCCTACTTCTCGTCTGAGCAACCAGGCAAGCCAACCCCCTTTGATCATTTCGATATCGCCCATTCCCCTTCTCTCTTATGCTTGTATTAGAACTGCTACAGCTTTTGTATGATCCTATTCTGATGCATAGCCTGTTGCTGATACCTGCTTTCATACCTTACATGTTTATACTAAACTACTTAGTAGAGGCTGGTTAGAGATCCATCAGAGACCCCCCCACTTTGTCCTGTCTGCCCCGCTGGATTATCAGAAGACCCGATCAACGGGATCGAAGACCAGGCCCCGGCACCGCACATCACTTCCCCTTAGTTACTCGACACTACTGGGTTACTATCGAGTGCCGAGGGTGAGACCTCATCAACACTTCTGATGTTAACCTTGTAGGTTAGTTCATCGGTTATGGTCATCGAGGGTGATTTCCTTCTTCTCCACTCCCGATAACGACACTGTCATGCAACTCCTCAAGAGTGGACCTCGAGGGTGACTCGCCCTTCGTTCACCTTGACGATACACATTAGGTGGAATTCCATCGAGGCTGATTTCCTCAGGTTTCCCTTTGGTGTTAGACACACAATTACTATGGTTACTATGATTTTACACTAAACGTTGTTACTAAAGACAGGTCGACCCTGAGGGGTACCCGCGCGAGATTAATTGCGAGTGACGTGTAGTCGGGTTCACCTGGAAGGTGCCCGCGAGATAATTACGAGGCGTGGCCGGGCATTCTTAGCCTTTGCCGCAAGTCCTCGAGACGGAGCGATGGGGTCACATGATCGTGAGTGTATGCTCGTTACCGTGCGTTCCCAAGACACTAAACCGTTTGGATATTTGATCCAAGGGGCCTCTGGCCTGATAGCGCTAACCATCACGTGGGCATAGTATGGGCGTTCTGCATCGTATACATCAGCCGAAGCTTAACTGACATCATGCGACTGAGCGGCACGCGTCGGGTTGGACTGGTTATGCACCTACCTTTTTAAGGAGGTAGCTAGGTCTGCTCACCGGCCGCGTACGCAATGTGAAGGAGTTCCCGGGGCATTGGCCCATGACCCCTGTGGGCATAGGTTTAGTCTGGCATGCATGACCTCTCTATTAAGCCTAGGTCGGGTTGCGGCGTATTGATTGGCCAAGGCCGAGCATGACCTGATGGTGTGTCCGGCCGGAGTTAAGCGAGCATGGTGGGTAAGTTGGTGCACCCCTGCAGGGAAGAAAACATCTATTGATAGCCTGTCCTACCGTAACGGACACTTGGAGTTGTATCCCGATCACTACAACTAGAACTGGATGCTGATGCATGATTTGGATATGTTGCTTCGGGAGTCGAGAAAGGATCCCGGAGCGTTGAAACAACAATATAAATATGACTTATGCTATACTATATACTACTCTACTCCTCCCTGTTGCTGCAAGACGGTGGTTTCCAGAAGATGCTAGTCTTCTGTAGGACTAGCTTCCCCCCTCATATTATGGCATTCTGCAGCTTAGTCCACAGATACTACCCTTTTCATTGAAACCGATGCATATGTAGTGTTGATCCTTGCTTGCGAGTACTTTGGATGAGTACTCACGGTTGCTTTGCTACCCCTTTTCCCCCTTCTTTCTTCTTTCTGGTTGATGCAACCAGATGGTGGAGTCCAGGAGCCAGAAGCCACCTTTGACGACTGCTACTACCCCGATGGAGGCTACTACTACGTGCAGACTGCCGATGACCAGGAGTAGTTAGGAGATCCCAGGCAGGAGGCCTTGCCTTTTCGATCGTTGATGTTTTGTGCTAGCCTTCTTAAGGCAAACTTATTTAACTTATGTCTGTACTCAGATATTGTTGCTTCCACTGACTCTTGTGTATTCGAGCTTATGTATTCGAGCCCTCGAGGCCCCTTGCTTGTAATATAAAGCTTGTGTTATTTTAATTTGTGTCTAGAGTTGTGTTGTGATATGTTCCAGTGAGTCTCTGATCTTGGTCGTACACATTTGCGTGCATGATTAGTGCACGGTTAAATCGGGGGCGTCACAGGGGGTGCCCGGAAGTCCTTCCGGTGATCCGATATGTACCCGGTACCCTTCGGAACACTTCCGGTGTCCGAATACCATCGTCCTATATATCAATCTTTACATCTCGACCATTTCGAGACTCCTCGTCATGTCCGTCATCTCATCCGGGAATCCAAACAACATTCGGTCACCAAATCGCATAACTCATATAATACTATATCGTCAACGAACGTTAAGCGTGCGAACCCTACGGGTTCGAGAACTATGTAGACATGACTGAGACACCTCTCCGGTCAATAACCAATAGCGGAACCTGGATGACCATATTGGCTCCTACATATTCTACGAAGATCTTTATCAATCGAACCGTTATGACAACATATGTAATTCCCTTGTGACATCAGTATGTTACTTTCCTGAGATTCGATCGTCAGTATCTTCATACCTAGTTCAATCTCGTTACCGGCAAGTCTCTTTACTCGTTCCATAATACATCAACTTGTGAATAACTCCTTAGTAGTTTGCTTGCAAGCTTATGATGTGTATTACCGAGAGGGCCCAGAGATACCTTTCCGATACTCGGAGTGACGATTCCTAATTTCGATCTATGCCAACTCAACAAACACCTTCGGAGATACGTGTAGAGAATATTTATAATCACCCAGTTACGTTGTGATGTTTGATAGCACACAAGGTATTTCTCTGGTATCCGGGAGTTGCATAATCTCATAGTCAAAGGAATATGTATTTGACATGAAGAAAGCAATAGCAATAAAACTGAACGCTCATATGCTAAGCTAACGGATGAGTCTTGTCCATCACATCATTCTCACAATGATGTGATTCCGTTATCAAATGACAACTCATGTCCATGGTTAGGAAACCTTAACCATCTTTGATTAACGAGCTAGTCTAGTAGAGACATGGTATTTGCTTATGTATTCACACATGTATTTAGGTTTCCAGTCAATACAATTCTAGCATGAATAATAAACCTTTATCATGAATAAGGAAATATAAAATAATAACAACTTTATTATTGCCTCTAGGGCATATTTCCATCAGTACATGCACTCTCGGAGCTCATCGGTGTTTGTGGAAGAAATGTGTGCCTTCTCCAACCTGGCCCTCGTGTCCTAGAAGTGGGAGCTGAAAGGGAGCTTCGCGACTCCCTCCTCCTTCGGGCTATCAATGAACTTTCTAACCAGAAACTGTAACACCACGATCATCGACCCCTTAGAATTTTCCTATCCAAAATTGCTCATAACATGGTAGTTTGATGGAGGATTTTTCATTTGTTGATTGATGGATTCATATGATAATAAAGGGATAAAGAGGGTGAAGCTAACTGAACCATGACACGGAGAAACCAAGACAGTGGTGGCCCTTATCTTTTGGTGCCAACTTTCGCTCTTGTTTCTTCTTCCAGACACGTACATGTCCCCAATGAAATTAATAAGAAAACTAATGACGCATGAGGCTGACCCTATAGAAGAGCATGAGTCAAGTCTCCCCACGAGCCTTAGGATATGATGATCCTGGAGAAGTGCCAGCCGCTAGAGTGGAAAGCGGAGATGGAGTGGAACGGCATGAACACACACTCCATGGGAGGCCATATTAGGTGTTTTGAACTTTTGTTCAAACTTCAGCTGGATCTGACCCATGTTTGAAAATCATTGGGATTTGACCCTTTTACCTACCACCAGGGTACACGGCGGTAGGATTGTACAGGTTACCGCCAAGGAGAGTGGCGGTAGCCTACTCATCCATGCCAGCCTCAAGTAAATGGAATCGTCTCCTGCCGTCCACCCTACTACTAGAGGCCATGGCGGTAGGCTATGGAAACCTACCGCCAAAGACCTCAGCAATAGCCGCCAACAGTTATAATCCTCAGGGGGTGGGCGTGGGACCCACCCATGAACCCCAGCCCCATCT
>LR738711.1:773596022-773614028 GCA_902687465.1 Secale cereale | reverse complement strand
ATCGCATTCCCCTCCGGCGTAGTGCCGGAAAAGGGCTATAGATTAGATCTCGTGGTTCTAGAACTTGCGGTGCCTGGAACAAAAATACATCGACTCCCCTAGGGTTTTTGGAGGTAGGAGGTATTTATAGAGCAAAGATGCGGTGCGGTAGGCCACCGAGGTAATGCAAAAGAATGATGGCATGATGTATACAAGATCTATTCATGTAGGAATAGACCCCATCTTTTTACCCTTAACAGCAATGATACATGCGTGCCTTGCTGCCCCTTCTGTCACTGGGAAAGGACACTGCAAGATCGAACCCATTACAAAGCACCTCTTCACATTGCAAGATAAATAAATGAAGTTGGCCAAACAAAACCTAAATATCGAAGAAGAAATACGAGGCTATAATAATCAAGATTGGATATAAAATCAAGGCGATCATAAACTCACAATTCATCGGATCCCAACAAACACACCGCAAAAAGTCATTACATCAAATAGATCTCTAAGAGACCGTTATATTGAGATACAATGAGAGAAGAAGCCATCTAGCTACTGCCTACGGACTCGTAGGTCTGTGGTAAACTACTCACGCATGACCGGAGAGGCACCAATGATCATGATGAACACCTCCGTGATCGTGTTCCCCTCTGGCAGAGTGCTGGAAAAGGGCTATAGATTGGACCTCATGGTTCTGGAACTTGCGGCGACTAGAATAAAACTTTGTCGACTCCCCTAGGGTTTCTGGAGGTAGGAGTTATTGATAGAGCGAAGAGGCGGTGCGGGAGGCCACCGAGGTGGGAACAACCCACCTGGGCGCGCCTGGGTGCCCAGGCACGCCCTGGTGGGTTGTGCCCCCATCGAGGCACCCCCAGGTGCTTCTGTGGCCCATCTAGTGTCTTCTGGTCCAAAAAAGTCCACAAAAGTTTTGCTGCATTTGGACTCCGTTTGATATTGATTTTCTATGATGTAAAAAAACAAGGAGAAAACAACAACTCGCATTTGGCACTATGTCAATAGGTTAGTCCCAAAAAATGATATAAAATGATTGTATAATGATTGCAAAACATCCAGGAATGATAATATAACAACATGGAACAATAAAAAAATTATGGATATGTTGGAGACGTATCAAGTAGTACTGGTCAGTGGTCTCAACTCTCAGCGAACATGAAATAACCAAGTTGTGCCATTTCTTGGGTTCTGCTTGTTATGACATGTTGCCCTTGCTGTCTACGTCTTCTCCAAGTCGCGCCCTAGCGCCGATATCCTCTACTCGACCATGTTCATGTTGCTGGGAGGCATTCTTAAGTAAGGCGAGAGGACATGGGCGCTTAAGTGCACATGCATGGAAAACCTGCAGAGCGGGATGGTCACCACGTCGGACCCGGGCCCCAACTACGCCAAGTTCATGGAGGAGTATCGCTTCACACGTGAGGTAAGGCTCCAGGAAGAGATCATCATCGAGCCAGAGCGAGGTCACCGCTCCGGCAATCACAGAGGAGACCTTGCCTTACGCCACGGTCATCACCTAGGCGTGGTGCTACTTCGTGACCTTGAAGCGCCTATTCGTGAACCTCATCCTCAGTTTCCATGACCGTACCATGAGCTAGGCCATGTTTCTACGGCTGATGCCTGCTAGTTGTGATCCGCGTTGGTATTTCCCTGAAGAGGAGGGGATGATGCAGCACAACAGGGATATGTATTTCCCTCAGTTATGAAACCAAAGTTATCAATCCAATAGGAGAACCAAGCAACACTATGTAAACAACACCTGCACACAAACAACAAATTTTGCAACCCAACACTTAAAGGTGTTGTGATTCCCTCAACGATATTTAGATATGGTAAATAGATAGGTTGATAGATGCTAATAAGATAAAAGCAAATAAAACTCACCAGAGTATTTTTTGGGGCTTTTGGTCGAATAGATCTGAAAATATATGATAAGAAATAGACTCGGGGGCCGTCGATTTCACTAGTGGCTTCTCTCAAGAAAATAGCATATGGTGGGTAAACAAATTACAATTGAGTAATTAATAGAAAAGCAAATAATTATGACGATATCCAAGACGATGATCATGTATATAGGCATCACGTCCAAGATTAGTAGACCAAAACAATTCTGTATCTACTACTATTACTCCACACATCGACCGCTATCCAGCATGCATCTAGTGTATTAAGTTCGTAGAAAAATAGAGTAATGCAATAAGAATGAGGAGATGATGTAGACAAGATCTATTCATGTAGGAATAGACTTCATATTTTCTGTCACTAAGAGTGAGCACCGCAAGATCGAACCTATTACAAAGAACCTCTTCCCATGGTAAGATAAATCGATCTAGTTGGCCAAACCAAACCAAAATATCAAACAAGAAAATGCTATAATAATCATTTATGGAGAGATCTGATCACAAACTCACAATTCATCGGATTCCAACAAACACACCACAAAAAAGAGTTACATCAAATTGATCTCCGAGAACATCGGGGAGAACATTGTATTGAAGATCAAAAAGAGAGAAGAAGCCATCTAGCTACTAACTACGGACCCATAGGTTTGTGGTAACCTATTCATGCATCATCGAAGGAGCACTAATGAGTATGATGAACACCTCTGTGATCGTTACCCCCTCTGGCAGAGTGCCGGAAAAGGCCTCTAGAATGGATCTAGTGGTCCTGGAACTTGAGGCGGCTAGAAAAGTATTTCGTTGAGTCCCCTAGGATTTTTGGAATATTAGAGTATTTATAGAGCTGGAGGTTGGTGGAAAGGACCCCGTGGGCTCCACTACCCACGAGGGTGCGCCTGGGCTTCCTGGCGCACACTAGTGCCTAGTGGGCCCCACGGGCCTCCCCTCGTGTGCTCCCTTGGCTCCCTGGGTGTCTTCTGTCCAGAAAAAAATCTCCAATAAGTGTTGTGGCATTTGGACTTCATTTGATATTGATATTCTGCAAAGTAAAAAAAGAGCAGAAAACAACAACTGGCAATGGGCACTATATCAATAGGTTAGTCCCAAAAAATGATACAAAGTTGCTAAAAATGTATATAAAACATCCAAGATTGATAATATAACAACATGGAACAATAAAAAAATTATAGATACGTTGGAGACGTATCACCATCCCCAAGCTTAATTCCTGCTCGTCCACGAGTAGGTAAATGAGAAAACCAAGTTTTCTGAAGTGGAATGCTGCCTAATGATACGTCTCCAACGTATCTATAATTTTTTATTGTTCCACGCTATTATATATTCTGTTTGGGATGTTTAATGGGCTTTATTATACACTTTTATATTATTTTTAGGACTAACCTACTAACCAAGGCCCAGTGCAAATTGTTTTTTTTGTCTATTTCAGTGTTTCGCAGAAAGGAATATCAAACGGAGTCCAAAAGGAATGAAACCTTCAGGAGATTTATTTTTGGAACAATATCTTCATGAGAGACTTGGAGTATAAGTCAAAGAAGAAACAAGGTGCCCACGAGGGGGCAGGGCGTGCCCAGGGGGAGTAGGCGCGCCCCCACCCTCATGGGCCCCACGTTGCTCCACCGACGTACTTTTTCCTCCTATATATACCCATATACCCTGAAAACATCGAGGAGCAAGAAGAAACCCTAATTCCACCACCGCAACCTTCTGTTCCCTTGAGATCCCATCATGGGGCCGGTTCCGGAGCTCCACCGGAGGGGGCATCGATCACGGAGGGCTTCTACATCAACACCATAGCCCCTCCGATGAGTTGTGAGTAGTTTACCACAAACCTTCGGGTCCATAGTTATTAGCTAGATGGCTTCTTCTCTCTCTTTGGATCTCAATACAAAGTTCTCCTCGATCTTCGAGGAGATATATTCGATGTAATCTTTTTGCGGTGTGTTTGGCGAGATCCGATGAATTGTGGGTTTATGATCAAGATTATCTTTGAACTATATTGGATTCTTTTCTGAAATCTTTTATGTTTGATTATAATATCCTTGCAAGTCTCTTCGAATTATTGGTTTGGTTTGTCCTACTAGATCTATAGTTCTTGCAATGGGAGAAGTGCTTGGCTTTGGGTTCAATCTTGCGGTGTCCTTTCCCAGTGACAATAGGGGCAGCAAGGCACGTATATTACTGTTGCCATTGAGGATAAAAAGATGGGGTTTATATCATATTGCTTGAGTTTATCCCTCTACATCATGTCATCTTGCTTAAGGCATTACTTTGTTCTTATGAACTTAATACTCTGGATGCATGCTGGATAGCGGTCGATGTATGGAGTAATAGTAGTAGATGCAGAATCGTTTCGGTCTACTGTCGGGGGAAACTGTCCTCCCACGAGCACCTATGGGAACGGAGCCCCTTCTACGTTGCGGTAAGGGAGCGGAGGGAGCACGGAGAGCAGATCGAGGAGCGCACGCGGGCAGTTTTACCCAGGTTCGGGCCGCGCGGACGCGTAAAACCCTACTCCTGCTTAGGTTGTATTGAGTTCTTGAGCTCGGGAGCTTGAAGATCTACAGTACTAGCTACACCGAGCAAGAGAGTTGTCTAGGTTTCGAACCCCCTCTACGTTGTGCATGGGCCTCCTTTTATAGCTCAAAGGGGTCACCGACAGGTGCCAACGTAGAGGAGGGTAAAAGTGTAAATTTGGTGGTAGTTGCAACAGTGCATGAACAGTATATGCACAGTGGTCTTCACCTAACTTTGACAGTGGGGGACAAGGGCATTAAATGCCCATCGCCGTCGCCCCCAAAAGCGTCCGTCCATGCTTCTCCGTTCGCCACGGCGGTAGCCTCGTCACCGTGGCTTGCCACCGTGTGCCCCAGGCTGCACAGCCGTCCGCCACGCGTCCCTGGAAAGGCCCCAGGGCGACGCGTGGGCAGATGAGCTGGAGCGCGGGCACACAGCGTAGGTTTCCCCGGCAAGCACCTTGCCGGGGTCGTAGTCTTGCCGGGCCCGGAAGCTTGTCGCTCTCCGGGTCCTGCCGGGGCGCATGATGCGCCGAGGCATCTCTTGAGATATATATTCCTTGGCCTTCCTGGCAAGCTCCTCTTGCCAGGTTCTTGTGCTAAAGTGATAACTTTGAGCCTGGTGCGGCCTTCCCGGCAAGCTCCTCTTGCCGGGGCCTTGATCTTCTGACTTGTATACTTTGTTCTTGAATGGCTTCATAGGGACCAAAACGGTTCTTGGCGAGCACGTGGTAAGCCCTGCCACGGGAAGCTGCTACTGCCCGTGCACAAGTTGGGGGTACTAAGGTACCCCTATCTTAGTACACCGACAGGAGCCCCCGGGCCTGGGCCACACACGGTGCCGAGCGCTGTTGGGCCAGGCCCAAGACAGTGCACGGGCACGCGCGGCCCACGGCAAGCCGTATCCCCTTCCGTATCCGCCGCATCCCTCCCTAACGGCACGCGTCGATTGCGGCATCATGGGAGAGATCGTGGCATGTTCTTTAATGGGAAATGCGGAACGTCCCCCACTTCCCCCTTAAAAGCAAAGGAAGCAGGGGCAGTTCCCTCCATCGTTTTCATTGCGCCTTGATTCTCGAGAAACCCCCGTCGCCCTCCGCCTCCCAAAGGTCGACAGAGAGCCCAGCCCCTCCCTTCCTCCGCCATCTCCCGCATCCGCGGCACCGTCGACCTCCTCGCCTCTTTCCTCGCCGCCCCCGCCATGGCTCCGAAGAGCGACAAGGCGAAGAGTGACAAGGCCAAGAAGGAGAAGTCCGAGTAGGCGGCGAAGCTGGCAGCCCTGCGGAAGAAGTGTGTGGTCTTCACGCCGAGGCTTGGCGCGAGGGAGCTGCGGGACAAATACTATTTGTTCTGGGCGAGGGAGACCAAAGCTCATCCCCGCACCATAGTCCTCCCCGCCGTCGCCGCCGACATGTTCCCCGGCGGGTACTTTTTCTTTGCCGCATTTTCCATTGTGGTCTGTGCCCTCCGTACACGGAGTTCCTTTGTGATGTAATGAATACGTATGGCCTCCAGCTCCTAGATTTCACCCCCAACGCCATCCTTACGATGGCCGTTTTCGCACATCTGTGCGAAAACTATGTTGGGGTTCATCCAAATGTAGCTCTTTTCCGCCACTTCTTCATGCCTAGAGTAGAGTCCGGTGCTCCCCTCTCCGGCGGCATCTCCTGGATCTTCAGGCTGAACAAGAAAGATGCATACTTGAAGGGAGAGCTCCGCGGCAAGTGGGAGGAGTGGAGAGCCGATTGGTGCTGGGTGCTGGAAGCTAATCCTGAGCCCTTTACCTCGCCGCGCAAGACTGCCATAGTGCGCGGCAGGGATTGGAGTGAATTGGCCCCGGAGGACAGCAAGCTTCACATCGCCCTCATTAGGATCATTCGTCTCCGGGTCGCCAATCTGACTGTTGGAGAAGTTGGAGCAGATTTCCTCCGCCGCCGCATCGCCCCTTTACAAGAAAGGAAGAGGCCCGCCTGGGAATTCGGCAATGCGGCAGACATCATGAGGCTGCGCCCTGGATTGAACTACAATTTCACCGTCTTGGAGTTGAAGGGGATGGTCCGGGAGCTCTTTAAGCATGACCCCGCCCACCCGGAGTGGTTCAGACCTTCCCGGGGAGTGGTCCCGCTGTGCAACAGCACTGCCCGCGACTCCATACGCGCGATGATGCCCGAGTGCGACGCCCATGGCGTCGTCCCCACTTGGCTGGAGCCTCCACCGGAGACCGTGCTGACCTTCTTCGACAACTTGGTCGAGAAGCCCCGCAATGCCGAGGAGAAGAAGGGCCTCACCCGGGACACTACTGACCGGGATGTAGCTTACATCACCTCCAGGATGGAGGAGGCCGCCACAGCTGCGGCTGCGGGTGAATTTGGATACACTGTGGAAGAGGCAGAGGCCGCGGACGCAGTGAGTCAAGCAGAAGAGGCGGAAATCCTCAAGCTGCTGAAGACTGCGCCCGAAGAGTTTGCCGGGGAGCCTTCCGTGAAGCTTGCCGGGACGAGCGAGGTTGCCGGGGGGAGCGAGGCCGCCGGGCATGGCACTGAGTCCAGCGGGCCTGCCGAGGAGGAGGAGGACGCCGAGGCTGGAGATTCCGATGAAGACTCTGGTGGATCTCTGAATCTTGACGACGATGCCTCCTCATCCTCGGAGAACTCTCCGCCTCCGCCAAGCCCTCCGCAGCAACCGAAGAAGCGCCTCCGCAAGGCAGCTGAGACGGCGAGGCCACAGGCACCTCGACAGCAGCCGACGCGCCGTGCGACGCGCGCCACCAAGACGAGCGAAGTCGTCAAGGAGGCGCCCCGTGCTCGAGCGCCAAGCGGAGGGGGATCTTCTCGGAGCGGAACGGGTGCTCCTTCTGCTCCTCGGTCCTCGGCGACGACGGGGGCCGGGTCTTCACAGCCCACAGCCCCGGAGCCCGCCAAGCGCCCGAGGGAGTCTTCTCCTCCAGCTCCTCGCGCGGGAGCACACCAGGCGGAGTTTGACTTCTCCGCCCTCAGCTCCGACGAAGAGGAAGAGGAGTAAGTACTTGCAATTCTTTTAGTTTCTTTGATTTTGTCTTGGTTTTCCTTGCTTGGTTCTGATCTTGCTTTTGTTTTGCTTCGCAGGACCTTGACCCAGCGGATGGCGAAGAGGGCCAAGATCCCTGTGGTCAATATCGAGGACGACGAGCCCGTCGCAGCGACGAGCGATGCGCCGGCGACGAGCTTGCCGGATCAGCCTGCTGCTCCGAGGAGCAGCCCCCAGCGCAGCCCCCAGCGTAAGTCTGGTATTTATCTTTCTGCTTGACGGGCCGCGCGTGAGGACAAACAGCAAGCTTGTGCTCCATTACCTTCCTGGGAACGTCGGGGATGTCAGACGGTTGCCATGCAAACACGTCGATATTCGCCCGCAGGAAGGCAAAGAGCGCGCTTTCCTATTTGTGGTCGAGTGTAGCACTGATGGTGAAGGTACCACCAGTGTCGTCCTCCTTGGCGGACACCTTCTTGGTTGCCGGTGGAGCTGCCATCCCTTTCTTGCACTTGCCGGTGGAGCTCGATGGCGCGTCCTCGATGGCAGCGCAGCACTCCGAGGAGGTGCGTTTGCCGGAGTGGGCTCCAAAGCTTTTGCCGGACTTGGTCTTGTTCTTCCCCCCGGGAGCTTCAGCGGCAAGTGTGTTGCTTTCTGCTACGGCTGCTGCATCCCGGTAGATCTTGTCGGCGCAGATAAGCGCGTCCTTCTTGTCGCCAGGGACAGAGATGACGCTTATCGGCCCCGGCATCTTGAGCATGTTGTATGCATAATGGGAAGCTGCCATGAACTTGGCGAGGGCAGGACGGCCAAGTATCCCATTGTATGGTAATGGGATATCAGCAACATCAAACGTAATCCTCTCCGTCCTGAAGTTGAGCTCCCCGCCAAAGGTCACTGGCAGCATAATCTTCCCCTTCGGCTTGCGCCTTCCCGGGTTGATCCCTTGGAACGACCCGGTTTCCTCGAGCTCGCTGTCAGGGATCTGTAGCTTCTTGATCACAGTTGAGGAGATCAAGTTCAGGCCGGCCCAGCCGTCCACCAACATCTTGGTGGCCTTGAGGTTGCGGATAGTTGGTGAGACCAACATCGGCAAGCACCCGACCGCCGTTGTCCGGTCAGGATGGTCCTCAAGGTCAAAGATGATTTGCGTGCCGGACCACTTCAGCAGCCTGCGTGACTCGACGGGCGGCTTAGCTGCATTCACTTCTCGCACCCACTGCTTGAGCTGGCGGTGGGAAGTGTGCAGAGAGGCACCTCCATCGACACACAGAACCTCCGTGGCCTTCTGGAACTCCTGCTCGCTGTTGTCTCCTTCTTCCATGTCATCATCGTCATCTTCATCATCATCCTTGTCGCGGCCCCGGGGAGGTCTGTCACCTTGCCGCTGCTTGGCCTTGCCGCGGCGTCCTCCCCGGCCGTTGAACGGCCGCTTCTTGCTGGGCTCTCCTCCGCCTCCTTGGGCCTTCTCCTTGTCGCGACGCTCGTATTCAGCCTTCTGCTGCTCTACGAGGTACTCGACCCTCTTGCAGTTCTGGAGGTCGTGGCCTTTGGTGCAGTGGATTTTGCAGTACTTCTTGTCGGAGCCGTCCTGCTTGTCGGCTGCTGCTACAGGGGCGGGCTCCTTGCCGGAACCGCCAGCCTGTGCCTTCTTGGCGGGAGCCTCCTTGCCGGACTGCTCGACAACCAGCACCTCCTTGCTCTTCTTCCTTCTGTTATTCCGCCGCCGGTTTTTCCTTGCCGGGGCGGCATCTTCGCTGTTGCTTCCTCCTGCGCCAGTATCCTCTCCGGGGAGTCTCCTCCCCTCTTCAGCGCGCGCGCACTTGTCAGCCAGAGCATAAAGCTCACTGACATCCCGGATCTTGGTCATGGCCATCTCCTCCCTCATCCGGCGGTTACGCACGTTCTGGTGAAACGCGCTGATAACCGCGACAGGGTGGACGTCGGGAATGTTGTGTTGGACGTGGCTGAATCTTTGGATGTATTTGCGCAGGGACTCTCCCTCCTTCTGGGCGAGGATGTGGAGATCGCTCTCCTGGCCGTGGGGTTTGTGGCCGCCCGTGAAGGCGCCAACAAACTGGTGGCACATATCTGCCCATGAGGAGATGGAGTTCTCCGGCAAGGGCATAAGCCAAGACTGGACGTTAGGCTTAAGCACTAGCGGGAAGTAGTTGGCTAGAATCTTCTCGTCACGTCCCCCGACAGCCTGCACCGCAATGGTATAGATGCTGAGGAACTCCGAGGGGTGTGTCTTGCCGTCGTACTTCTCGGGTACGTCGGGCTTGAAATTCTTCATGCTGGGCCACTGGACTTGCCGCAGCTCACGGGTGAACGCAGGGCAACCTGCCGCGTACGACAAGTCGCCTGGTTCACCGGGCGCGTGCGCGTCGACAGCGGTCCCAGCGCGCTGATCTGACTGTCTTCGGGCCTCTCGTCGATGCTCGATGCGAGTCCGAGCGTCCTCTTGCCGCCTGTCGTCTAGGACTTGGCGCTGATCGCGGCGAGCCCGCGGATCCGACGACGCCGTAGAGTCGTCGTCGACGTTGATCCGGCGGGGTGGCGATTTCTGCTTCCGCGGCGGGGAGTGCACGGTGGTCGCACCCCCGGCGGTCTTGTCGCCATCGGCCTTCGCCTGGTCGACTTGCCGAGGCCGTGACGTTGCCGGCTGCTGCGGCGTGTCGTTGTTGGCGAAGGCGATGAGGCTCTGGATCGTAGCCCTCTAGTCTTCGGCCTTGTCCACCGCTGGAGGGAAGTCGAGGAGCAGTTGAGCTCTAGCTAGAGCTTCTGCTGGAGAGGAGGGAAACGGTGGCGAACGGTGCGAGGAGCGGGACACGCTCGGACTTCTAACCATGTTAGAAGGAGCATGTTCCCGCCCCGGCGACCGCGCCTTGCTCGTGCTAGCACGCTGGCCTTGAGCATCCCGTGACCCGCCGGTCTGTCCACGCCCCAGCAAGCGTATGGTAACTCCTGTACCACGGCGCTGCTGGTCTGGCACCTCCTGAGAGGGACGTGGTGCGTGCACGGACGCCGAGGCTTTGGAGTTCGCCCGGTCGTCCGTCTTGTCCTTGGACTTGGTGGCGCCGCGAGTTTCCTCGCCGGCGACCACCCTTCCGCCGGCGTCTCCTCCACCAACCGTTGGTTCTGGTGGCGGTGGGATTGACGCAGACGGGCCTCCGACCTCCGAAGCCTTCTTCTTCGGAGGCATGTCGTTGAAGCTTATGAAGTTGATGAAGCTGGAGAGGTTGCTGAAGGTTGCGCCCGCGTGAGCGCCGGATCAGGTTTGCACAACCTCGACGCCCCCTACCTGGCGCGCCAAAGATGTCGGGGGAAACTTTCCTCCCACGGGCACCTATGGGACCAGAGCCCCTTCTACGTTGCGGTAAGGGAGCGGAGGGAGCACAGAGAGCAGATCGAGGAGCGCACACGGGCAGTTTTACCCAGGTTCGGGCCGCGCGGACGCGTAAAACCCTACTCCTGCTTAGGTTGTATTGAGTTCTTGAGCTCGGGAGCTTGAAGATCTACAGTACTAGCTACACCGAGCAAGAGAGTTGTCTAGGTTTCGAACCCCCTCTACGTTGTGCATGGGCCTACTTTTATAGCTCAAAGGGGTCACCGACAGGTGTCAACGTAGAGGAGGGTAAAAGTGTAAATTTGGTGGTAGTTGCAACAGTGCATGAACAATATATGAACAGTGGTCTTCACCTAACTTTGACAGTGAGGGACAAGGGCATTAAATGCCCGTCGCCGTCGCCCCCAAAAGCGTCCGTCCATGCTTCTCCGTTCGCCACGGCGGTAGCCTCGTCACCGTGGCTTGCCACCGTGTGCCCCAGGCTGCACAGCCGTCCGCCACGCGTCCCTGGATAGGCCCCAGGGCGACGTGTGGGCAGATGAGCTGGAGCGCGGGCACACAGCATAGGTTTCCCCGGCAAGCACCTTGCCGGGGTCGTAGTCTTGCCGGGCCCGGAAGCTTGTCGCTCTCCGGGTCCTGCCGGGGCGCATGATGCGCCGAGGCATCTCTTGAGATATGTATTCCTTGGCCTTCCTGGCAAGCTCCTCTTGCCAGGGTCTTGTGCTAAAGTGATAACTTTGAGCCTGGTGCGGCCTTCCCGGCAAGCTCCTCTTGCCGGGGCCTTGATCTTCTGACTTGTATACTTTGTTCTTGAATGGCTTCATAGGGACCAGAACGGTTCTTGGCGAGCACGTGGTAAGCCCTGCCACAGGAAGCTGCTACTGCCCGTGCACAAGTTGGGGTACTAAGGTACCCCTATCTTAGTACACCGACATCTACTTGTTACGGAGGTGATGCCTATATACAATGATCATGCCTAGATATTCACATAACTATGCGCTTTTCTATCAATTGCTTGACAGTAATTTGTTCACCCACCGTAGAATTCTCCTATCATGAGAGAAGCCACTAGTGAAACCTATGGCCCCCGGGTCTATCTTCATCATATTATTTCCCTTCAACTAGCCAATTTCTGTTGTCGTTACTTATATGCGTTATTTACTTTATGTTCTTATACCAAAAATATTATCCTATCGTATCTATCAGATCCCACTTTCGTAAGTGACCGTGAAGGGATTGACAACCCCTTATCGCGTTGGCTGCGAGGTTCTTATTTGTATGTGCAGGTGCAAGGGACTCGTGCGTGGCCTCCTACTTGATTGATACGTTGGTTCTCAAAACTGAGGGAAATACTTAAGCTACTGTGCTGCATCACCCTTTCCTCTTCGAGGGAATACAACGCAAGCTCGAAAAGTAGCAAGAAGAATATCTGGCGCCGTTGCCGGGGAGATACGCAAAAGTCGTATACCAAGTACCTATCACAAAACCTTATCCCTCGCATTACATTATTTGCCTCATGTTTTCCTCTCCCCCACTTCACCTTTGCCGTTTTATTCGCCCTTTTTCCGTACGCCTGGCTGTTTGCTTGTGTTGCTATGTGCCCTCTATTAGCTTGCATCTTCGCTTCCTAAATTATGGATCCTCATCCACTTGCTAATCTTTTTAAGAGATCCAATTATGATGAACCAATTTCTAATGAGTTGCGTGCACTAGATTATCTTTATGATGTTTTGCTTGAAATTCGTGAGTCCAAAAATTGTGATGAAGTGTTGAAAGAAGAAGATTATAAAGTGATTCACTATATCTCCTTGAATGAAAAGCATGATTGCAATGATGCTCTTATAAATTCTATTAATGTCAATTGTGCTAATGATATCTAAAACCCAAAGCTTGGGGATGCTAGTTGTGCTATCTCCACTACTTGTTGCAATGATCATGATTAGGGTGATGCTTCTTACGATCTTGAAAACTTATTTAAGCCCCATGATATATATGAGATTGATAATAATGTTTGCAATCGTATTGAAAGTGGGTTTGCAAGAGTGTCAACTTTAGATCCCACATATTTGGAGAAATTTCAATCTTATGAAATTTTTGATAAAAGTGGGCTTGGAGAGATCATGACTTTAGTTAATGATAATCCCAGTATTTCGGAAGAGTGTCAACTTTGCACGCATGTGGATCATGTTGAGAATATTTTATGTGATAGTTATATTGTTGAATTTGATTATGATCCTACATGCAATTATTATGAGAGAGGAAAATATGGTGGTAGAAATTTTCATGTTACTAAATACCTCATGTTATGTTGAGATTGCTATTGTTCATGTCTTCTTCCTTGCATATGCTAGTTTTTGCTTGCCTTAATAATTTTTTTTCTTATAAGATGCCTATGCATAGGAAGTATTTTAGACTTAGATGTGTTTGTCACATGTTTTATGATGCTCTCTTTGTGCTTCAATTCTTGTCTTTCATGTGAGCATCATTGAAATCTCAATGCCTAGCTAGGGGCGTTAAATGATAGCGCTTGTTGGGAGGCAACCCAATTTTAGTTTCTTTGTTTTTGCTTATGTTTAGGAATAAATATTGCATCTAGCTTCTGTTTAGATGTGGTTTTGTGTTTTAATTAGTGTTTGTGCCATGTAGAACCTTTGGGAAGACTTGTGTGAAGTTTATGTGATCATGCTGTAAAAAACAGAAACTTTAGCGCTCATGAGACTAGCTGCCGTATTTTACTGGAGAGTGCTTTTTAGTTGATTCTTTTTGCAGATGATTAATAGACTAATTCCTCACGTCCACCAATTTATTTTATTTTTTTAGAGTTACAAAATTATTTGAAAGTTACAGATTACTACAGACTGGTCTGTTTTTGACAGATTCTGTTTTTCGTGTGTTGTTTTCTTATTTTGATGAATCTATGAGTAGTATCGGGGGGTATGAATCGTAGAGAAGTTGTAATACAGTAGGTTTAACACCAATATGAGTTCATTACAACACCTTTGAGTGGTGGTTTGTTTTCTTATACTAACGGAGCTCACAAGATTTTTGGCTAAGTTTTGTGTTGTGAAGTTTTCAAGTTTTGAGTATGGATTTGACGGACTATGGAACAAAGAGTGGCAAAAGCCTAAGCTTGGGGATGCCCAAGGCACCCCACGGTAAAATTCAAGGACAACCAAAAGCCTAAGCTTGGGGATGCCCCGGGAAGGCATCCCCTCTTTCGTCTTCATCTATCGGTAACCTTACTTGAGACTATATTTTTATTCACCACATGATATGTGTTTTGCTTGGAGCGTCATGTATGATTTGAGTCTTTGCTTTTTAGTTTGCCACAATCATCCTTGCTGGACACACCTTCTGAGAGAGATACAAATAAATTGGAATTTATTAGAATACTCTATGTGCTTCACTTATATCTTTTGAGCTAGATAGGTTTGCTCTAGTGCTTCACTTATATCTTTAAGAGCACGGTGGTGGTTTTATTATGTAGAAATTATTAATCTCTCATGCTTCACTTATATCTATGTGAGAGTCTTTTAGAAAAGCATGTTAATGTGCTTTGGTTATAAAACTAGTCCTAATATGATAGGCATCCAAGATGAGTATAGTAAAAAACTTTCACTTAAAGTGCATTGAATACTATGAGAAGTTTGATACTTGATGATTCTTTTATGAGGATGGTGATATTAGAGTCATGCTAGTAGAGTAGTTGTGAATTTGAAAAATACTTGTGTTGAGGTTTCCAAGTCCCGTAGCATGCACGTATGGTAACCACTGTGTGACAAATTTGAAGCATGAAGTATTTCATTAAGTGTCATCCTTTGTGTGGAGGTTGGGATCGCGCGATGGTTAACTCCTACCAACCCTTCCCTTAGGAGCATGCGTGTAGTACTTTGTTTTGATGACTTGTAGATTTTTGCAATAATTATCTGAGTTCTTTATGACTAACGTTGAGTCCATGGATTATAGCACTCCCACCGTTCCACCATTGCTAGCCTCTCTTGTACCGCGCAACTCTCACCGGTACCATACACCCACCTTATACCTTCCTCAAAACAGCCACCATACCTACCTATAATGGCATTTCCATAGCCATTCCGAGATATATTGCCATTCAATTTTCCACCATTCCGTTTGTTATGACATGCTTCATCATTGTCATATTGCCATGCATGATCATGTAGTTGACATCGTATTTGTGGCTAGGCCACCATGCATAATTTTTCATACATGTCGCTCTTGATTCATGGCACATCCCGGTACATCGCCGGAGGTATTCATATAGAGTCATACTTTGTTCTAGTATTGAGTTGTAATATCGAGTTGTAAATCAATATAAGTGTGATGATCATCATTATTAGAGCATTGTCCCAACGAAGAAAAAAGAAGGAAAGGCCAAAAAAGGCCCAAAGAAAAAAGAAAAAAAAAGAAAAAAAATAAAAAGAAAAAGAAAAGAAAAGGGACAATGCTACTATCTTTTTCCACACTTGTGCTTCAAAGTAGCACCATGATCTTCATGATAGAGAGTCTCTTGTTTTGTCACTTTCATATACTAGTGAGAATTTTCATTATAGAACTTGGCTTGTATATTCCAACGATGGGCTTCCTCAAATGCCCTAGGTCTTCGTGAGCAAGCAAGTTGGATGCACACCCACTTAGTTTCCTTTGTTGAGCTTTTATACATTTATAGCTCTAGTGCATCAGTTGCATGGCAATCCCTACTCACTCACATTGATATCTATTGATGGGCATATCCATAGCTCATTGATACGCCTAGTTGATGTGAGACCATCTTCCTCTTGTCTTCTCCACAACCACCACTCTATTCCACATAAGTGCTATGTCCATGGCTCACGCTCATGTATTGCGTGAAAGTTGAAAAAGTTTGAAATTTTTTAAGTATGAAACAAGTGCTTGGCTGAAACTGGGGTTGTGCATGATTTGTGTATTTTGTGTGACGAAGATGGAACATAGCCTGACTATATGATTTTGTAGGGATGAACTTTCTTTGGCCATGTTATTTTGAGAAGACATGATTGCTTTGTTAGTATGCTTGAAGTATTATTATTCTTATGTCAATATAGACTTTTGTCTTGAATCTTTCGGATCTGACCATTCATGCCACAATAAAGAGAATTAAATTGAGAAATATGTTGGTTAGCATTCCACATAAAAAAATCTATTTTTATCATTTACCTACTCGAGGACGAGCAGGAATTAAGCTTAGGGATGCTTGATACGTCTCCAACGTATCTATAATTTCTGATTTTTCCATGCTATTATATATTCTGTTTTGGATGTTTAATGGGCTTTATTATACACTTTTATAGTATTTTTGAGACTAACCTACTAACCCAAGGCCCAGTGCAAATTGTTGTTTTTTGTCTATTTCAGTGTTTCGTAGAAAAGGAATATCGAACGGAGTCCAACCGGAATGAAACCTTTGGGAGAGTTATTTTTGGAACAATATCTTCACGAGAGACATGGAGTACAAGTCAGAGAAGAAACGAGGTGCCCACGAGGGGGCAGGGCGCGCCCAGGGGGGGTAGGCGCGTCCCCACCCACGTGGGCCCCATGTTGCTCCACCGATGTACTTTTTCCTCCTATATATACCCATATACCCTGAAAACATCGAGGAGCACGAAGAAACCCTAATTCCGCCGCCGTAACCTTCTATTCCCGTGAGATCCCATCTTGGGGCCTGTTCCGGAGCTCCGCCGGAGGGGGTATCGATCACGGAGGGCTTCTACATCAACACCATAGCCCATCCGATGAGTTGTGAGTAGTTTACCATAGACCTTCGGGTCCATAGTTATTAGCTAGATGGCTTCTTCTCTCTCTTTGGATCTCAATACAAAGTTCTCCTCGATCTTCGAGGAGATCTATTCGATGTAATCTTTATGTGGTGTGTTTGTCAAGATCCGATCAATTGTGGGTTTATGATCAAGATTATCTTTGAACAATATTGGATTCTTTTTTGAAATCATTTATGTATGATTATAATGTCCTTGCAAGTCTCTTCGAATTATTAGCTTGGTTTGGCCTACTGGATCTATAGTTCTACGGTACGGCAAGGGAGCGGAGGGAGCACGGAGAGCAGATCGAGGAGCACACGCGGGCAGTTTACCCAGGTTCGGGCCGCGCGGACGCGTAAAACCCTACTCCTGCCTTTAGTTGTATTGAGTTCTTGGGCTCGGGAGCTTGAAGATCTACAGTACTAGCTACACCGAGCGTGGGAGTGATCGAGTTTCTGGGATCCAACCCCCTCTACGTTGTGCATGGGCCTCCTTTTATAGTTCAAAGGGGTCACCGACAGGTGTCAACGTAGAGGAGGGTAAAAGTGTAAATTTGGTGGTAGATGGAACAGTGCATGAACAGTGTATGTACAGTGATCTTTACCTAACCCAGACGGTGGGGGACAAAGGTATTGAATGCCCGTCTTCGTCACCCCAAAAGCGCCCGCCCGGGCGTCTCCGTTCGCCACGACGGTGGCCTCGTCACCGCGGCTTGCCACCATGTCCCTCAGGTTGCACAGCCGTCCGCCACGTGCCCCTGGAAGGGCCCCAGGGCGACGCGTGGGCAGATGAGCTGGAGCGCAGGCACACAGTGTTAGCCTTCTCCGGCAAGCACCTTGCCGGGGTCGCTATCTTGCCGGGCCCGGGAGCTTGTCGCTCCCCGGGTCCGGTCGGGGAGCGCGAGGCGCCACGATGTCTCTTCTGAGGGGCTGTTCCTTGGCCTTCCTGGCAAGCTCTTCTTGCCAGGGTCTTGTGCTGGAATAACTTTGAGCCTGGCACGGCCTTCCCGGCAAGCTCCTCTTGCCGGGTCCTTGTTCTTCTGACTTGTATACTTTGTTCTTGAATGGCTTCAAAAGGGGCCAGAGTGGGCTTTGGCGGGCGCGTGGTGAGCCAGACCACGGGAGGCTGCTACTGCCCGTGCACAAGTCGGGATACTAAGGTACCCCTACTCTAGTACACCGACAGGAGCCCCGGGCCTGGGCCACACACGGTGCTGAGCGCTGTTGGGCCAGGCCCTAAACAGTGCACGGGCACACGCGGCCCACGGCACGCCGTTTCCCACTCCGCTTCAGCCGCATCTCTCCCTAACGGCACGCGTCGATTGCGGCGTCATGGGAGAGATCGTGGCCTGTTTCTTTAATGGGAAAATGCGGAACGTCCCCCACTTCCCCCTTAAAAGCAGAGGAAGCAGGGGCAGTTCCCCCCCC
>LR738711.1:773574625-773595945 GCA_902687465.1 Secale cereale | reverse complement strand
CCCCCCCCCATCGCTTTCATTGTGTCTTCAATCTCCAGAAACCCCCGCCGTCCTCTACTTCCGCAAAGGTCGACAGAGAGCCGAGCTCCACCCTTCCTCCGCCATCTCCAGCATCCGCAGCGCCGTCGACCTCCCTCGCCGTCCCCGCCATGGCCCCGAAGAGCGACAAGGCGAAGAGCGACAAGGCGAAGAAGGAGAAATCCGAGAAGGCGGCGAAGCTGGCAGCCATGCGGAGGAGGATGACGGTCTTCCCGCCGAGGCTCGGTGCGAGGGAGCTGCGGGACAAGTACTACTTGTTCTGGGCGAGGGAGACGAAGGCTCACCCTCGCACCAGGGTCCTCCCCGGCGTAGCCGTCGACATGTTCCCCGGAGGTTACCACTTCTTCGCTTTATTCTTCCACTGTGGCCTCTGCCCTCCGTATTCAGAGTTCTTCTGTGATGTGATGAACACGTACGGATTCCATCTCTTAGACTTTACCCCGAATGCCGTCCTCACTTTGGCCGTTTTCGCACATCTGTGCGAAAACTATGTCGGGGTCCACCCAAACGTAGCTCTCTTCCGCCACTTCTTCACACCTAGAGTAGAATCTGGATCCCCACTCTCCGGCGGTATCTCCTGGATCTTCAGGCTCGGCAAGAAGGAGGCGTACTTGATTGGAGAGCTACACGGCAAGTGGGAAGAGTGGAGAGCTGACTGGTGCTGGGTCCTGGAAGATGCACCCGAACCGTTTACCTCGCCGCGCCGGACTGCAATAGTGCACGGCAAGGATTGGAGCGAATTGGCCCCGGAGGACGACAAGCTGCAGATTGCCCTCACTAGGATCCTTCGCCTCCGGGCCGCCAACCTGACTGTGGGTGAAGTTGGGGCTGATTTCCTCCGCCGCCGCATTGCCCCTCTGCAGGAAAGGAAAAGACCCGCTTGGGAGTTCGGCAACGCGGCAGACCGCATGAGGCTGCGCCCTGGGCTGAACTATAACTTCACCGTCTTGGAACTGAAGGGGATGGTCCGGGAGCTGTTCAAACACGACCCCAGGCACAAGGAGTGGTTCACCCCGTCCCTGGGAGTAGTTCCGTTGTGCAATAATACCGCCCTTAGTGCCATCCGCGCGGTGATGCCTGAGTGCGATTCCCACGGGGTTGTCCCCACCTGGCTGGTGCCTTCAGCGGAGACCGTGCAGGCCTTCTTCGACAACCTGGTCGAAAAGCCACGCAACACCGAGGAGAAAAAGGGCCTCACCCGGACGACCACCGACCGGGATGTGGCCTACATAGCTAGCAGGATGGAGGAGGCCGCCGCGGCTGCGGCCGCAGGTGAATTTGGGTACACTGTGGATGAAGCAGAGGCAGCGGACGCAGTGAGCCAGGCCTAGGAGGAGGAAATCCTCAAGCTGCTGAAGATTGCGCCCGAGGAGTTTGCCGGGGAGCCTGCCGGGACGGGCGAGGCTGCCGGGCAAGGCACTGAGTCCAGTGAACCCGCCGAGGAGGACGCCGAATTGGGTGATTCCGACGAAGACTCAGGCGGGTCACTAAACCTTGATGACGACGCCTCCTCATCCTCAGAGAACTCTCCGCCGCCGCCAAGTCCTCCGCCACCGCAGAAGAAGCGCCTCCGCAAGTCCACTGAGACGACGAGGCCACCGGCGCCCCGACAGCAGCCGAAGCGCCGTGCGGCGCGCGCTCCCGCGACGAGCAAGGTCGTCAAGGAGGCGCCCCGTGCTCGAGCGACAAGCGGAGGGGGATCTTCCCGGAGCGGCTCTGGCGTTCCTTCCGCCCCTCGGTCTTCGGGGACGACCGAAGCGGGGTCTTCACAACCCACAGCTCCGGAGCCCGCCAAGCGCCCGATGGAGCCTTCTCCTCCAGCTCCTCGCGCTGGAGCACGAGAGGCGCAGTTTGATTTCTCCGCCCTCAGCTCCGATGAAGAGGAGGAAGAGTAAGTACTTGCAATTTTCATTTCCTTTGATTTGCATCACTTTTGTCTTGATTTCTCTTGCTTGGTTCTGATCTTGTTTGGCTTTCAGGACCTTGACCCAGAGGATGGCGAAGAGGGCCAAGATCCCTGTGGTTGACCTTGAGGACGACGAGCCTGCCGCAGCGACGGGGGATGCGCCAGCGACGAACTTGCCGGACCAGCCTGCTGCTCCGGAGAGCAGCCCCCAGCGCAGCCCCCAGCGTAAGTCCTTTGTTCATTTTTCTGTTTGTCGGGCACGCTTGAGGTAGTTATCCTTATCAATGTTTTGTTGTCTTGTGCAGAAGTGGAGCCACAGCCGCAGGAGCACCAAGAGGTCGCCCCCGACGAACCGCTTGTTCCACCCTCCCCGCCAAGGATGAGCTCCCCGGCAAGGGACAGTGCTCCGCCAAGGATGGGTACTCCGCCAAGGGCGAGCACCCCGCCAAGGGCGAGCACCCCGACAAGGGTGAACTCCCCGCCAAGGGAAGGCGCCAGCGGCCCTCCGCCGGCGGGAGCTTCTTCTACGCCGCCAAGGGAGAACTCCCCGACGAGGGACCCCGTTGTTGAAGAGGCCCGCGAAGGTAACCCTTGTAATTTCTTCTTCTTCGATTCATCTTTTTTGGATATTTGCTTGATGATTTTTCTTTTCTTTTTCTTCTGTTGTCAGACCCGCCCGCCCCGGAGCCGATGGAGACGGAAACCATCGCCGAGGAGGAGGTGCGTGGCGACGCTGGGGATGCCACCGCCGCAGAGGGAACGGCCGGCGCCGATGAGCCAGCCGCCGAGGAGACCGCCCCGACCGCTGACGCGGCAGCTGGGGAAGGGACCGGCGACTGCACTGCTGGCCCTGAGGCCGCAGGAGCGCCGGACGCTGCACCGGCCGCCGACCCCTCCGCCCCCGCGGCTGGGTCGGGCGTCTATCTGGAGGCCGCCAACGGGGTTTTTATCCAAGTCCCGTGGGCGTCCTCATCAAGGGAACCTGCGGAGGGGGAGACCTTCGACGGAGAAGTTCTCGCCTCCGCCGGGTTGAAGGTTGTCGACGCGCCCGGCAGCAGTGACGAGCCCGAAGAGGAGCAGCTCCTGCGTCGACTCCTGGGTTTGTACCGGGCCAGGCAAGCCAAGCTGGAGTCCCGAGAGGCTCTGGCTGCCAAGGCCGGTGTTGATTTGGAGAAGCGTGCTGTGGAGCTCCGTGCCGCCAACCAGGCGGCCCTCCGAAACTTGGCGGAGGAGTGCGAAGAGCTTGCCGGAGCACACCAAGCGTTCCTCCTCGAGAAGGCCGAGGTGGAAGAGCAGCAGCGACTGGCCGCCGAGGATCTGTCTCGGCGGGAGGGAGAGCTCAACCAGCGGAAGGTCGACCTCGACAGCCACGAGGACGACCTCACCGCTCGTGAGCAGGCCATTGGCGGGGCTCTGCAGGAGGCGAGGGATGCCGCCGCTGCCGCAGAGACCGCCAAGAGGGATCTGGAGGCCAGGGTGGCGCAGATGGAGTCGAACTTGAAGGCGAGCGAGGACAGGGTTCTCGCGCTCAATGTGGCGCGGGAGAAGGACGCCCACACCAACTCTGAGCTGCAAGTCCGCCTCTCCGACAAAGGCAAAGAGCTCACCGACGCCAGGGACTCCATCGCTGACTTAGAGCTGAAGGTTTCCACCCTCACTGATTCGCTTGACGCCGCCCGGGACCGCGAGACGAAGCTGAAGGACGATCTCCATACTGAGAGGGCCTTGCTGGAAAGCGCCGCTGTCTCGGAGAACCACTTCCAGCGGACGGTGGAGCAGTGGACCGAGGAGCTCGTCGCCTCCGCCGCCAACATCGACAGGGAGATGGTGGCGTTGAGGGCGGAGCACCTCGTGTACTCCCCCGACGAGAGCCTCCCCCATAGCGCCAAGCCGAGCCTGTTCTTCAGAGGGGTGGCGCCGGCGCTCACGCAGCTACGGGAGAAGATCCCCGCGCAGCTGGCTGACGAGGCACGCCGGCTTTGCATGGGTACTATGGAGCGGGTGTTGTCGAAGATTGTCTACCGCAACCCCGGGATCAACCTCGTCAACGTCCTCCGGACCCTACCGCCCGAAGCCGACCAGGAGGCGTTGAAGGCACAAGTCGCCCATATCGTAGCCAAGGCGGGCAAGATCCAGAGGGTCGACGGAGACCGTAGAGACTAGGCTCCCTTCTTCCCTCGCCGCTGTCGATTAAGTCATAGGTAGTAGTTGGTTAGAACAGTGGCAAGCTATCTTGTTGTATAACTTTATTTTGGATAATCAATGCAGTGTTATCTCCCTTGTTCAGTCCTTTCACTTTGTATGCTTTCCACCCTACGCTTTTAGGGAGCTTGCCGGCAAAGGGACCCTTACCGTGAGCGCTGAGTGCGGGACTCTTAGCAGCCTGCTAGCGATGCCCTTGCCGGCAAGAAACCTTGCCGCAGCTAGTCGCAACACACTTAGATTGTTGAGCGAACTCGAAAACGAAATAAGGGCGCGACACTTGTCGCAGCTCACTTAAGCCGTTGAGCGCGCTCGAAACAAAGTAAGGGTGCGGCTAGCCACGGGTAGGTTCCTCCGCGCACAGGTTTCCCATACAAAGTGTGGTTGTTCAAGGAAGACAACTAAGAAGTTTAAAAATTTGAATTGCTCAAATTCTGGCAACTTAGCTTTCATGGATTGTTTCCTTCCCGGCAAGGCTTCCCTTTCTTGAACAGCACTTGGTCCATACCACTGTCTCCTCCCCCCGGCAAACTTGTGCGCGAGGAACACTTCTTCTGTTTAAGAAAGAAAGGAAAAGAGGAGGAAACATAAGTACGGAGCCTTGCGGCTTGTTACTGCTTACCGGGGATGTGTGCTGCACAAAATGTCAAATGATACATGCAAGTAAAAAAGAGGAGCATGAAATGACAGACAGTGTGAAGCATAAAAGTTTTACTGAAGCACGGGGTCTGCGCCCGGCTTTGTACACAGGTTTACATGCAACAGTGGCAAGACTTGTACAAAAGGTGGTTGCCGGAACGGATCACGGCAACCGCGCCTTACGGGTGAAACTTGCGAAGATGCTCGATTTTCCAGGAGTTGCTCACCGGTAAGCCTTCTTCGGTCTCAAGGCGGACAGCGCCGGGCCTTGTGACTTGTCTCACCCGATAAGGGCCTTCCCACTTCGGCGTCAACTTGTTGGAGTTCTTGGCGGACTGAACGCGCCGAAGAACAAGGTCGCCTTCCTCGAGACTCCTGGCCTTGACCTTGCGGCTATGATAGCGACGCAAGGCTTGCTGGTATCGAGCAGCTCGTACAGCAGCTTGGAGACGTTCCTCCTCGAGGAGCAATGCATCATCTTGTCGCAGTTGCTCTTGTTGGAGCTCGTCGTAAGCGAGCACTCGAGGAGACCCGTATACGAGTTCCGTGGGGAGAACTGCCTCTGCTCCATAGACAAGAGCAAATGGTGTCTGTTCGGTGGCTCGATTTGGTGTCGTCCTGATTGACCAAAGAGCCGCCGGCAACTCCTCTATCCAGTTTCTTCCACACTTGTGCAGCCAGTCGAAGGTTCTTGTCTTGAGCCCGCGCAACACTTCAGCATTGGCCCTCTCCGCTGGACCGTTACTCCTTGGGTGAGCAACAGAAGCAAAGCAGACCTTGGCGACAAGGTCTTGGACGTATTGCATGAAGGTGCGACTCGTGAACTGTGTGCCGTTGTCGGTGATGATCCTGTTAGGGATCCCGAAACGGCAAACTATTGACCTGAAGAACCTGACTGCTGACTGTGCCGTCACCTTTCTCACTGGTTCCACTTCTGGCCACTTTGTGAACTTGTCGATTGCAACGTACAAGTACTCAAAGCCCCCGACTGCGCGGGGAAAGGGGCCGAGGATGTCGAGCCCCCAGACCGAGAAGGGCCAGGACAAAGGGATCGTCTAGAGAGCTTGAGCTGGCTGGTGAATTTGCTTGGCATGGAACTGGCACGCTTCACACTTGGTTACTTGTGCAGTTGCATCTTGGAGGGCTTCTGGCCAAAAGAAACCTTGCCGGAACGCCTTCCCGGCAAGCGCCCTTGCGCCAATGTGGTGGCCACATATGCCTCCGTGTACCTCTGCCAACAGCTTCTGTCCATCTTCCCGGGAAATGCACTTCAACATGACACCATTGAGTCTTCTTCTGTAGAGTTCGTTGTCGATGAACTGGTACATACTTGACTATCTGGTTATTCTTTCTATCTCTTCTGGTTCTTCGGGAAGTTCTCCAGTTTGAAGAAAACGGACTATTTGCTGTGCCCATGCTGGAGCCTGAGGCTCAACAACAAGGACTAAAGGCATCAGTGCTGCTGCGGGAACCTCAGCTTCTACGGCAAGAACCTGCAGCTCTGCCGGAGTTGAGGGTTCCCCGGCAAGCCTGCCGGGGCAAGGCTTGTCGGGAACGCCTGCTTCAACTGTACAGACCCTTGGGTCCGCAGGAGCAGACTGTTCCTCAACATCTTGGTTGTTGATCTTGGGGACTTTGGCGGCGGCTTCAGGAAGATCCGCCGGCAAGTAGTCGCCAGAGACCAACTTCCTCTTCTTGCTTTGTCCAACTGATGGTGTAACGGATGGTTGAGTTAGCTTGAGCACGAAGACCCCTGGTTCCACAGGTAACTTCATGGCAGCACACTTTGACAGGCCATCTGCAATATCATTCTGAGCCCTCGGAACATGCTCCATCTGCAGACCTTCAAAGTGTTCTTCAAGCTTCCTCACTTCATCGACATAAGCTTCCATCAACGGACTCTGGTAACTCTTGTTCACTTGTGGGACCACCAACTGTGAATCTCCCCGGACAATCAGCTTCTTGATCCCAAGTTCGGCCGCAATCCTGAGACCGGCAAGCAAACCTTCATACTCAACAGTATTGTTTGTCGCTTGCTCCTTGGGAAAGTGCATTTGAACAACATACTTGAGGTGCTCTCTGGTGGGTGCTATGAGTAACACGCCAGCGCCGACGCCTTGCAGCGAGAAGGCACCATCGAAGTACATTATCCACTCTATGCTTGCTTCTTGGACGGGGATGCTTGTCTCTGGAACTTCTTCATCCGGTGTTGGTGTCCATTCTGCTATGAATTCTGCCAAAGCTCTGCTCTGTATAGTTGAAGTACTCTCAAACTTGAGACCAAAGCTTGACAGCTCCAGTGCCCACTCGACGATCCTGCCTGTTGCTTCTGGATTTTGCAATATCCTTTTCAACGGAAAGCGAGTGACCACTGTTATCTCGTGTGCTTGGAAGTAATGGCGTAGCTTTCTTGAGGCCATGAGGAGGCCGAAAAGTAACTTCTGCACCCCAGAGTATCTTGATCTAGCCCCCTGGAAGAGGGAACTTACAAAATAAACTGGGCGCTGCACCATCTTCTTCCGCACCTCTCCTTGTTCCTGTGCAGACTTGTCCTTGTCGGGACCAGAGCTTGTCGGGGAAACCCCCTGCTTGTCGCTGGATGCGTTTGCCGGGGATGTGGGTTCCTCATCTGCCTCCCTCTCCGCTACTAACGCATCACTAACCACTTGATTGGTTGCCGCTAGGTACATCTGCAACTTCTCTTGTGGCCTAGGTGCGACAAGTATTGGAGTGGAGGACAGGTATCCTTTCAAGTCTTGCAGCGCTGCCTCCGCTTCCGGAGTCCATTTCATAGGACCTGCCTTTTTCAAGATTTTGAAGAAAGGCAGGGCGCGTTCTGCAGACTTTGAAATGAACCTGCTGAGGGCAGCCACACAACCAGCAAGTCTCCTTACGTCCTTGACGCGCTTTGGGGCTTCAATCTGCTCGATGGCTTTTATCTTGTCGGGATTGGCTTCAATCCCCCTCTGGGACACAAAGAACCCGAGAAGCTTGCCGGAGGGGACTCCAAAGACGCACTTCTCGGGGTTCAGCTTGAGTTGTATCTTGCGTAGATTCTCAAAGGTTTCTTCTAGGTCTTGGATCAGGGTATCCTTGCTCTTGCTCTTGACCACTATATCATCCATGTAGGCTTCTACATTCCTGTGAATCTGTGGCTCAAAAGCAGTGTGCACCACCCTTGCAAATGTTGAACTCGCATTCTTCAATCCAAAGGGCATGCGTATGAAGCAGTATGTGCCACATGGAGTAATGAATGCAGTCTTCTCTTCATCTTCCTCAGCCATGAATATCTGGTGGTAACCTGAGTATGCATCGAGGAATGAAAGCAACTCACATCCAGCCGTGGAGTCAACAATCTGGTCGATGCGTGGCAAGGGAAAAGGATCCTTGGGACAAGCTTTATTCACATCAGTGAAGTCTATACAAAGTCTCCATTTCCCATTAGCCTTTCGCACGACAACTGGATTGGCCAACACTGTAGGATGGAGTACGCCTCTAACCAGGCCTGCTGCTTCCAACTTCTTTATCTCCTCGGCAATGAATTCTTGGCGCTCCACAGCTTGCTTCCTGACCTTCTGCTTGACGGGCCGCACGTGAGGACAAACAGCAAGCTTGTGCTCTATTACCTTCCTGGGAACGCCGGGGATGTCAGACGGTTGCCATGCGAACACGTCGACATTCGCCCGCAGGAAGGCAACGAGCGCGCTTTCCTATTTGGGGTCGAGCATAGCACTGATGGTGAAGGTACCACCAGTGCCGTCCTCCTTGGCGGACACCTTCTTGGTTGCCGGTGGAGCCGCCATTCCTTTCTTGCACTTGCCGGTGGAGCTCGATGGTGCGTCCTCAACGGCAGCGCAGCACTCCGAAGAGGTGCGTTTGCCGGAGTGGGCTCCAGAGCTCTTGCCGGACTTGGTCTTGGTCTTCCCCCGGGAGCTTCAGCGGCAAGTGCCTTGCTGTCTGCCACGGCTGCTGCATCCCGGTAGATCTTGTCGGCGCAGATAAGTGCATCCTTCTTGTCGCCGGGGACGGAGATGACGCTTATCGGCCCCGGCATCTTGAGCATGTTGTATGCATAGTGGGAAGCTGCCATGAACTTGGCGAGCGCAGGACGGCCAAGTATCCCATTATATGGCAATGGGATATCGGCAACGTCGAACGTGATCCTCTCCGTCCTGAAGTTCAGCTCTCCTCCAAAGGTCACTGGCAGTGTGATCTTCCCCTTCGGCTTGCTCCTTCCCGGGTTGATCCCTTGGAACGACCCGGTTTCCTCGAGCTCGCTGTCGGGAATCTGCAGTTTTTTGATCACAGCGGAGGAGATCAAGTTGAGGCCGGCCCCGCCGTCAACCAACATCTTGGTGACCTTGAGGTTGCGGATAGTTGGTGAAACCAACATCGGCAAACACCCGACCGCCGTTGTGCGGATAGTTGCCGGACCATTTCAGTAGCCTGCGTGACTCGACGGGTGGCTCAGCTGCATTCACTTCCCGCACCCATTGCTTGAGTTGGCGGTGGGAAGTGTGCAGAGAGGCACCTCCGTCGACACACAAAACCTCTGTGGCCTTCTGGAACTCCTGCTCGCTGTTGTCTCCTTCATCCATGTCCTCGTCATCGTCTTCATCTTCATCCTTGTCGCGGCCCCGGGGAGGTCTGTCTCCTTGCCGCTGCTTGGCCTTGCCGCGGCGTCCTCCCCGGCCATTGAACGGCCGCTTCTTGCTGGGCTCTCCCCCGCCTCCTTGGGCCTTCTCCTTGTCGCGTCGCTCGTATTCAGCCTTCTGCTGTTCTACGAGGAACTCTACTCTTTTGCAGTTCTGAATATCATGGCCCTTGGTGCGGTGGAACTTACAGTACTGCTTGTCGGAGCCGTCCTGCTTGTCGGCTGCCGCTACAGGGGCGGACTCCTTACCGGAGCCACCAGCCTGTGTCTTCTTGGCGGGAGCCTCCTTGCCGGACTGCTCGACAACCAGTACCTCCTTGTTCTTCTTCTTCTTGTTGTTCCGCCGCCGGTTCTTCTTTGCCGGGGTGGCATCCTCGCTGTCTGTTCCTCCTGCTCCAGTATCCTCTCCGGGGAGTCTCCTCCCCTCTTCAGCACGCGCACACTTGTCAGCCAGAGCATATAGCTCGCTGACGTCCCGGATCTTGGTCATCGCCATCTCCTCCCTCATCCGGCGGTTACGCACGTTCTGGTGAAACGCGCTGATAACCGCGGCAGGGTGGACATCGGGGATGTTGTGCTGAACGCAGCTGAACCTCTGGATATACTTTCGCAGGGATTCTCCCTCTTTCTGGGCAAGGATGTGGAGATCGCTCTCCTGGCCGTGGGGCTTGTGGCCGCCCGTGAAGGCGCCGACAAACTGGTGGCACAATTCCGCCCAAGAAGAGATGGAGTTCCCCGGCAAGTGCATAAGCCAAGACCTGACGTTTGGCTTAAGCACGAGCGGGAAGTAGTTCGCTAAGATCTTCTCGTCGCGTCCCCCGGCAGCCTGCACCGCAATGGTGTAGATGCTGAGGAACTCCAAGGGGTGCGTCTTGCCGTCGTACTTCTCGGGTACGTCGGGCTTAAAGTTCTTCATGCTGGGCCACTGGACTTGCCGCAGCTCTCGGGTGAACGCAGGGCAGCCTGCCGCGTACGGCAAGTCGCCTGGTTCACCGGGCGCGTGCATGTCGACAGCAGTCCCAGCGCGCTGGTCAGACTGTCTTCGGGCTTCTCTTCGACGCTCGATATGAGTTCGAGCGTCCTCTTGTCGCCTGTCGTCCAGGACTTGGCGCTGATCGCGGCGAGCCCGCGGATCCGACGACGCTGTGGAGTCGTCATCGACGTTGATCCGGCGAACTGGCGATTTCTGCTTCCGCGGCGGGGAGTGCACGGTAGTCGCACCCCCGGCGGTCTTGTCTCCATCGGCCTTCGCTTGCTCGACTTGCCGCGGCCGTGATGTTGCCGGCTGCTGCGGCGTGTCATTGTTGGCGAATGCGATGAGGCTCTGGATCATCGCCCTCCAGTCTTCGGCCTTGTCCGCCGCTGGAGGGAAGTCGAGAAGTAGCTGGGTCCTAGCCAGGGCTTCCGCTGGAGAGGAGGGAAGCGGCGGCGAGCGGTGCGAGGAGCGAGATATGCTCGGTCTTCTAACAGGGTTAGAAGGAGCAGGGTCTCGCCCCGGCGATCGCGCCTTGCTCGTGCCAGGATGCTGGCCTTGAGCGTCCCGCGACCCGCCGGTTTGGCCACGTCCCAGCAAGCGTATGGTACCTCCGGTACCACGTTGCTGCTGGTCCGGCACCTCCTGAGAGGGACGTGGTGCGTGCACGGACGCCGAGGTCTTGGAGTTCGCCCGGTCGTCCGTCTTGTCTTTAGACTTGGCGGCGCCGCGAGTGTCCTCGCCGGCGTCCACCCCTCCGCCAGCGTCTACCCCACCAACCGTTGGTTCTGGTGGTGGCGGGATCGACGCAGACGGGCCTCCAACCTCCGAATCCTTCTTCTTCAGAGGCATGTTGATGTAGTCGATGAGTTTGATGAAGCTGGAGAGGTTGATGAAGACTGCTCCCGCGTGAGCGCCGGATCAGGTTCGCACAACCTCGACGCCCCCTACCTGCCGCGCCAAAGATGTCGGGGAAACTGACCGCCCACGAACACCTATGGGACCAGAGCCCCTTCTACGGTACGACAAGGGAGCGGAGGGAGCACGAAGAGCAGATCGAGGAGCACACGCGGGCAGTTTACCCAGGTTCGGGCCGCGCGGACGCGTAAAATCCTACTCCTGCCTTTAGTTGTATTGAGTTCTTGGGCTTGGGAGCTTGAAGATCTACAGTACTAGCTACACCGAGCGTGGGAGTGATCGAGTTTCTGGGATCCAACCCCCTCTACGTTGTGCATGGGCCTCCTTTTATAGTTCAAAGGGGTCACCGACAGGTGTCAACGTAGAGGAGGGTAAAAGTGTAAATTTGGTGGTAGATGGAACAGTGCATGACCAGTGTATGTACAGTGATCTTTACCTAACCCAGATGGTGGGGGACAAAGGTATTGAATGCCCGTCGCCGTCACCCCAAAAGCGCCCGCCCGGGCGTCTCCGTTCGCCATGACGGTGGCCTCATCACTGCGGCTTGCCACCGTGTCCCTCAGGCTGCACAGCCGTCCGCCACGTGCCCCTGGAAGGGCCCCAGGGCGACGCGTGGGCAGATGAGCTGGAGCGTAGGCACACAGTGTAAGCCTTCTCCGGCAAGCACCTTGCCGGGGTCGCTATCTTGCCGGGCCCGGGAGCTTGTCGCTCCCCGGGTCCTGTCGGGGCGCGCGAGGCGCCACGATGTCTCTTCTGAGGGGCCGTTCCTTGGCCTTCCTGGCAAGCTCTTCTTGCCAGGGTCTTGTGCTGGAATAACTTTGAGCCTGGCGAGGCCTTCCCGGCAAGCTCCTCTTGCCGGGGCCTTGTTCTTCTGACTTGTATACTTTGTTCTTGAATGGCTTCAAAAGGGGCCAGAGTGGGCTTTGGCGGGCGCGTGGTGAGCCAGACCACGGGAGGCTGCTACTGCCCGTGCACAAGTCGGGATACTAAGGTACCCCTACTCTAGTACACCGACACAAGGCACGTATAGTATTGTTGCCATCGAGGATAAAAAGATGGGGTTTATATCATATTGCTTGAGTTTATCCCTCTACATCATGTCATCTTGCTTAAGGTGTTACTCTGTTCTTATGAACTTAATACTCTAGATGCATGCTGGACAACGGTCGATGTGTGGAGTAATAGTAGTAGATGCATAATCGTTTTGGTCTACTTGTTTCGGACGTTATGCCTATATACAATGATCATGCCTAGATATTCACATAACTATGCGCTTTTCTATCAATTGCTCGACAATAATTTGTTCACCCACCGTAGAATTCTGCTATCATGAGAGAAGCCACTAGTGAAACCAATGGCCCCCGGGTCTATCTTCATCATATTATTTACCCTTCAACTAGCCAATTTCTGTTGCTGTTACTTATTGGCTTTATTTAGTTTCTGTTCTTATACCAAAAATACCAAAAATATTATCCTATCATATCTATCATATCTCACTTTCGTAAGTGTTCGTGAAGGGATTGGCAACCCCTTATCGTGTTGGCTGCAAGGTTCTTATTTGTTTGTGCAGGTGCGAGGGACTCGTGCGTTGTCTCCTACTGGATTGATACCTTGGTTCTAAAAGCTGAGGGAAATACTTTAGCTACTATGCTGCATCACCCTTTCCTCTTCAAGGGAATACAACGCAGGCTCGAGAAGTAGCACCTAACGTATTCATCATATTATTTTCTTTGTGGAATGGACATTTGGACTTTAGATGATTCAAGGCAATAGTCTATAATTTTACATGGAGACGTCAATACTCAAGCACATCAACAAGCAACCATGTCTTTCAAAATATCAATGCTAAAGAAAGTTATCCCTATCCCATTATGCTCAATCATTGATCCATTCATGAAACACACTCAAATATTACCTACATCCAATTCACAAGTATGATAATAGTGTTTCTAGTTGGTGCTTTATAAGAGACGATGGAGACGCAAGAAAAATAAAATTTGCATAAAAGTGAATAGATAGGCCCTTCGCAAAGGGAAGTAGAGATTTGTAGAGGTGCCAGAGCTCAAAGCTTAAATTGAGAGATAAAATTGTTTTGAGAGGCATGCTTTTCCTGTCAACGAAAACGACCGAGAATTACCAATATCTTCCATGCTAGGTAAATCATAGGCGGTTTCCAAACATTAAATAAAGTTTATTTCCTTTCCACCATTCTTTCACAATCCATGGCCAGCCGTATCCACGGATGGCTTCCATACCAACACATACCGAGGAATTTATTATCATATTTTTTTGCATTTCGGGACTGGGCATCCCTATTAGCTGCCACACTCTCGTGCAATGACAAGTGAATGAACACTCATCTTGAGAATAACATACCTAGCATGAAAAATATTGGCCACCTCTCGCGCTTTATGAGCGGTACGGGCATACAAAATATAAATTCATTTTGAAAATTAGAGTTGGCACATACAATTTTACTTGGAATGGCATAGAAATACCGCAAATAGGTAGATATGGTGGACTCATTTGGCATAACTTGAGTTTAAGGAGTGGGATGCACTAGCAGTGTTCTCGCTTAGTATAAATGGAGGCTAGCAAATAGATTGAGAAGCGACCAACCATGAAACAAAAATGATCATAAATGAGCATCAAACATAACTAACACCGAATAATGCACCACATGATATAAATTCCTGGCAACTGGCATAACTATTGACTTTGCGTGTATGCATATGGAATAACAAACCTTAACATTAATATTTTTACTAAAGCATAATTACTCACCAACATGACTCACATATCACTATCTCCATATCGCAAAACTATTGCAAGGAATCAAGTTTAGTATCCAATGATCTTCATAAAGTTTTTATTATATCACTACACCATGAACCCAACTATAGCTACGCATTCCCTCCAACAAATAGCTGTGTGTTGCTGGGACCGCAACCACTTCCCATGACTATTAACCACTTCTACGACAATCAAGGACTTATCATTTTTCCAACATAAAAATAGAAGGAAACAACCCACTTCCTCATGATGAGTAGGCACAGGCCCCCGCCGCCTACCTTCGTCCTATCGTGTGATCCCTGATCCGAATTCCTCCAGTTCGCCTCCATCCTCCACACTCGGCCACCTCAATTGCACCCCGTGATCGTGATGTCGAGGACTTCCCCAACTCTCCAACATCTCCCCTCCCACCCAGGAGAATCTCGACATCCCCCCAAATGGCAATCCCGCGGCATCGGAGGAGCGTGAAGATGTTGACTGTGTCGGCGGTGGAAGATGGCGAGGCGGCGATTTGCCACACCGGATGGTGCGGAGCCTTCTGGAGCAAGAGAGTTTTCATTGGCGACGAGGCCACCTACAACTCCTTCATCTCAACCCTCTCAGCCACTGTCCGCTTGTCCGTGCATGTCATCTCCATGGATTCCACAAGTACTACATCCTCCCCAAGGGCTTCCCCAACCCCAACACCATGGTAATTTTTTTATTTTCTCCCCTCTCTCCTTGCTTCTCGTCAGTTCACTCGATTGGCCCAATTCGTATTTGCAAGACAAACAGACACTCATGAAGGCTATTAAAAATGGAGATTTCCAATTCTGGGTGTTCTTGTGGGTATGCGGTACAAATTTCTCATATGTGGCTGGTTGATGGAACATGTATATTCCCGATTCTTTGGATAGATATTCTACTTGTGCTTTAGTAATATGGTGGTGATTTCATCTTATACCTTCCCTGGAAGGTCACAACAGAAGATAAGGTCTGTGACTAGTGGAAAATAAGTGTGTTCTTTGGAATTTTTTGTTTTTATATGTTCTGCTGATGACCCACTTTCAGCAAATATTAAGGTGTATATGTTGTCGAAAAAGCTAACAATTATTTAACAATTTCCTTTGAAGTATTATATTCGATCCACCGTTATGGGTGCTGGCTTGCACCCATGTACTCCTTCTATAAACAATTTTTTTAAAGGAGGCAAAAGACTTGCCTCATTAATTAATTAAGAGGCAAAAGACTCCTTCTGTAAACAAATATAAGAGCGTTTAGATCACTACTTAGGCCTTGTTTGATGGAGTACATGCTAACGGCCGGCTGGCCGCAACTAATTACTCATTAGGCCATATGTTAATAACTAGCACCAAATTAGAGAATCCCAAAGCCAACAGGCAATACCCCATGTCGATCGTGGCTGGCTTATTTTGATCGACGAATCGATCAGATGGTGACCTATGTATGTGTATGTTCTGCACTTTCACCGGCTAGATATAGTAACTTCGAATCAGACTTGATTGTCGCCGTCATATCCTAGAGCATAGTAGCAGCTGTTGCTAGCAACCTAACGCTTGTGCATTGGTCATCACAACAGTGTGTTTGGTGCATGTTGTCTTCCATGACGCATTTATCCTTGGAGTCTTTGAACCTGGCATCACAACTCATGCGATTGAAACCTATACTTAAGGTTTCACAACAGTGTGTTTGGTGCATGTTGTCTTCCACGACGCATTTATCCTTGGAGTCTTTGAACCCGGCATCACAACTCATGCGAGTGTAACCTAAACTTAAGGTATATCATTACAAATTAATTGTTGTAACTTGTTAGACATTTAAAGAGTGTTGGTTAGTAGTTTTGTTAGATCTACTTAAATGTGCTTCCAAGTGCTTAATGAATCCATCATTATTTACAGGATCAAAATTTCTTAATTATTCATCTTTGGGAAAAAGTTCAAGGTAGTGCTACTGCTGTAGAAGGAGGTACGTCTGCATGAATAATGTTGGCTTGTAAAGCTGTAGGTGATATTAGTTACATAATCTGCAATGTAATTTCGAAACTCATGTTGAAAAGATTGTGTATTCACTATTCAGATTAGCATTATTGTCAAGCATGTATATAAATCAAAATCACTAGAAAACACACTTGTCAACATTTAATATAGCCACCTGATTTAGCTTTGTGCGAATTATTTTCTATCAACTTCCAGTTTTTTTGGAATTTTTTAATCTCTGCATTTCTATGCACTATTTTGTTAACTACATATGTGTGTTTGCAATGAAGCATGCTCTGTTTGTTGGCGCACATATTTTTTGGGCATGTACCTCCATGTATCTTCATTATATTCTTTATAAGGTGTTTATTAACGCAAATTACATATGAATGGTCTATTCATAAGGCTCCCTTTTCTCTATCTGTAAAGTTGGGTGCTATAGCTGGGACTGTAAAGAAGTGTTCAAATTATGATATATCAAAGCCCTTCAGAGGTGATGATGTACGTTGGATGATGCAACAATTATTGTGGTGCTTGCTTTGACTTGGGTGTTCGGAGAAGTAAAACTTCAACTAATGTGTTTAGTGAAGCAACATATTGTATCTGAAGTGACACTTTCTCTATTATATGGAGATGTGAGCATTAAACAAACATCCATCTAAATGTTAGGTATGCTCATTTCTCTAATGTTTGGAATTCAACATGGCTGAGCAACATTCTATTATTGATCATTCTTTTTGCAATATGAATGCTTATTGTATCTCCTGCTTAGCTTGGGAAATCTGAACAAGAATGTTGCTCTTGCTACACGCCAAAGTACCGACCTAGAATGTAAAACAAAAATTAAGGGTGTTGAACTTGGTAATTGATTCTTGGTTGATAGGACCACTAAAACAAAATTGTTGGTCATATAGAAAGATTAACTCTCACATGGCCTTCAACCTTTGTATGTTGCTCTTTGTTTAAATTTTACTACCCTATTGACTTGATTTTCTTTTATGGCACCTTATTTTCTCATTTCCTTGTTGTTCTAGATTGCCAAGATAAATCGATGATGCATGGCTCAGGAGTTGATTGCAAGATCAAGGAGGTGGCTACTACTAGATAGTTTTAGATTAGGTTTTAGAATGTCATTCAGGTCAACATTTCATACATTATGTTTTAGATGGCTGACACGTGGATTGCAAGGTTGAGAATCAGACAACTAGTAGATTGTTTTACATATTGTAATTCTTGTATAATGTTCTTTGTAAAGCAACAGAGTTGAGTTAATATATGTGACCTTTCTAATTATTATGTTTGTCTCCTATGCATTATCAACATTGGCATAACAATTTACAATGTTGATATACAAAATACCATTAATTGTCCAAGCAATGCCACAATTTTTCTAGTAATTATAAGGATCCTCTTATGTGCGAGTCACCAACGCATATGAAGTGTTGTTACCCTCTAGCTATATACGTTGTTGTCTTACAACACATATTCACACCAATTACCAAGACATTTATATATGTTGTTGTAGACCGTTGCAACACCACCAATGACAACGCATATAAATCCTTTGGTGTAGACCTTAGCAACGCTTATATGGACATACAACAACGCATCGATGCGTTGCTGAAGGGGGGTTCTCGTTGTTGTGTATCCATCTTGAATATCTATCACTTTGGGACCAAATTAAAATTTAAAGCATATTGCCATTGCTAATAACAATCTTTCAAACAAATTTAAGTGAAGCACGAGAGCATAAATATTTCTTCAAAATTTCCAACTCTCAAAATAATATAAGTGAAGCATGAGATGATTTCTTCAAAAACTATACTAACTCTCAAAATGATCTAAGTGAAGCACGAGAGCATATTTATTTAAAATAATAGCACCACCACGTTCAAAAAGATATAAGTGAAGTACTAGAGCAATTCCATAGCTCAAAAATTTAAGTGAAGCACATAGAGCAATTCTAACAAATGAAGATATCATTATGGCTCTCTCAAATAGGTGTGTACAGAAAGGATGACTGTGACAAACTTAAAATCAAAACAAGGAAAAACTCATATAATACAAGACATCCCAAGCAAAACTCATGATATGTGACGAATGAAATTATAGTCCCAAGTAAAATTACCGATGATTGTTGGAAGAGAGAGGAGATGCCTTCCGGGGCATCCCCAAGCTTATTAGTTGCTTGGTTCTCCTTAAATATTACCTTGGGGTGCCATGGGCATCGCCAACCTTAGTCTCTTGACACTCCTTATTCTATCATCCATCATGATCTCACCCAAAACTTGAAAACTTCAATCACACAAAACTTAACAAAACCTTGTGAGATCCGTTAGTATAATAAAACCAATCTCTACTTTAAGTACTATTGCAAACCCATTCATATTTATTTATTAGATTGTATCTACTGTATTCTAACTTTACCATGGCTTATACCCCTCGATACAATCCATAGATTCATCAAAATAATCACATAATGCAGCAAAAACAAAATCTGTAAAAAACAGAACAGTCTGTAAAGACGTAATTTTTAGTTATACTTATGTAACTATTATAATCCTAGGATTTTTTTTAAAATTTGTATATAAATCATGTGGAAAGATTTTAGAAATTGTTCATGCTCCAGCAATTGCAAACAATTCTGCTACTGGACGCGACAGTTTCTGTTAAGGCACATGATCAACAACTATCGCCCAAATCAACCCAAAGGCTTTACTTGGCACAAACACTAATTAAAACACCAAAACACAATCACAATAGTAGCATAATTGTGTAATTGTTAAAAAAATAGAAAGAAAAGTAAAAATTAAAAGATAACTATTTGGTTGCCTCCCAACTAGCGCTATTGTTTTACGCCCCTAGCTGGGCATAATGCATAGATTCAAGTATTGTAATGTTTGTATTTTGCTCTCTTTGTAAGGGTTTTCTCAAACCCGGGAGGCTCATTACACTTCCCATCATTCTCATGAGGAGATACCATCTTGAGATCAAAAAGATCACGCCGCTTATTATAAAGAGCAATCAAAGTGTTCGTGCGATTGAGGTTCCCACTAATATTTTTGAGAGGTTCGTTAGACTTTTGCAATTCAAAAAAAATGTATGTCACCCAACTTGCCTAATATTTGAATCCCCTCTTGAGTGAAAGTAAATCCCTTTTGTGGTAATGGAACTCCCAATATGCCCTCTATTATTTCATATGCAACATTAGCATCAATCTCAACAAAATTCCCTTTAGCGGAAAAATACAAAAGTTTGTCTATGTTGCATGGACAAACCTATATAAAAATCGCGAAGCAATTTTTTTGCATCTCCTTTAATAGAACAAACACGGTAAGATTCCTATAGCCTATACCAGGCATCTTTAAGATTTTCTCCTTGTTTCTATTTGAAGTGAAGAACTTCAAAGTCTGGAGGCAAAGGAGGTATAGTTGTTCCCATCATGTTGGCAAAACAAGCGATCTAGCACACTAGCGAATGAAAGGCAAACGGAACGGAGGAAAATATTTTTGTGTTTTCAGAAAACATTTTAGAAGCGGGGAGACGAAAATGAGAGGCAAATGACGAATAATATAATTGCAAGGAGATGATAGTTTATGCGTAGGTACTTGATAGATGTTGATGATGTCTCCCCGACAACGGTGCTAGAAATTCTTCTTGCTACTTGCGATCCACGTTGGTATTTCTCCGAAGAGGAGAGGATGATGCAGAACAACAGAGGTAAGTATTTCCCTCAGTAATAAAATCTAGGTTATCAATCAAGTGGGAGAACCAAGCAACACTATGTACAAAAAAAATCTTGCAACCCAACGCGTAAAGGGGTTGTCAATCCCTCAACGGTATTGAGATATGATAAATAGATAGATTGATAGATGCAAATAAGATAAAAGCAAATAAAACACAACGAAGTATTTTTTGGGTTTTTTGGTTGAATAGATCTGAAAATATATTGTAGGAAATACACCTGGGGGCCGTAGATTTCACAAGTGGCTTCTCTCAAGAAAATAGCATACGATTGGTAAACAAATTATTGTTGGGCAATTGATAGAAAATAAAATAATTATGATGATATCCAAGAAGATGATCATGTATATAGACATCACTTCTAAGATTAGTAGACCAAAACGATTCTGCATCTACTACTATTACTCCACACATCGACCACTATCCAGCATGCATCTAGTGTATTAAGTTCAGGGAAAAAAATGGAGAAATGCAATAAGAACGATGACATGATGTAGACAAGATCTATTCATGTAGGAATATACACTACTACAAAAAGGGTTGTTAATGGCGCACCGGTTTTGCCCATTAATGGCGCACTACCGGTGCGCCATTACTAGCACGCCATTAGTAGTTGGATACTAATGGCGCACCTCTGGTGCGCCATTAGTATCACCACTGGTGCGCCATTAGTATCTGGCATACTAATGGCGCACTACGTAGAAGTGCGCCATTAGTATTTTTTTTTCAATTTTTTTTCAATTTATTTTTAAATTTTTTTTCAAATTTTTTTCTTTTTTTTATTTTTTTCTTAATCTCAGATCATTATGGCTTAATCTGGGGTCAATTTGCTTAATCTCAAGTCAAATTGCACTCTGTGGTCAAACTTCCCATAAGGTCACCCATCCTCACACTACTCCAGCCCGAGCACGCTTAACTTTGTAGTTCTATCCAACCCCAGCACCAGCTCACTTCACACGCACTTGTTGATATATCTATCATATCAATCCTATTAACCTTTCTTGATGTCTAGGAGTTTGTTAATGTTCATGAGTATGATGAAATTTTGAAAATATATTTCAAACTTCCCGGTCATATTACGTATCATATTTCACACGCACTAGTAAGTTTGAATTTTTTTGAATTTTTTTGCCTGTAGATCTTAAAAGCCCCGTAACTTTTTTTCTGTTAGGTTTTTGGGGATTTAGAAAATGTGTAACGGCGTTCCCCCAGTTAAATTCGGATGTAACTTTTCGAGTAGATGATTTTTCATATAAAAACTTTTTAATCCGAGTTCGTATGCAAAAGTTATACCCGTTTTACTAAATTCCAGAGATATTTTGCAAATAAAGTCAAAATTCATATTTGTAAATTTTCCCAACAAGTAGACCACATATCACATGGGAAACTTATTTTCTTTTATTTTTTTGACATTTACATCATTTTCTTTTATTTATTTTTTAACTGAAAAAGGCGGTCCACGGGGGGGGGGGGGGG
>LR738711.1:773563717-773574587 GCA_902687465.1 Secale cereale | reverse complement strand
AATGGCCAAGTTACTAATGGCGCACCGTGGTGGTGGTGCGCCATTAGTATTTTTTGAAAAAAAAATAAAAAAAATTAAAAACAAAATATTAAAAAAAATACTAATGGCGCACCGTGGGAGTGGTGCGCCATTAGTAAGTTGAACTACTAATGGCGCACCACTCCCACGGTGACTAATGGCGCACCGTGGATGTGGTGCGCCATTAGTAGTTGAACTACTAATGGCGCACTACCCACTGGTGCGCCATTAGTAGTTTTGAGAAAAATATGAAAAAAAAAATTTGTTACTAATGGCGCACCACGTCAACGGTGCGCCATTAGTATTTGGATACTAATGGCGCACCAACACATGGTGCGCCATTAGTATATACTAATGGCGCACCGCATGTCTGGTGCGCCATTAGTGTCAATTCCATCTATAGCCCTTTTCCTAGTAGTGATACCCAATATTTTTATCCTGAATAGCAATGATACATGCGTGTCATGTCTCTTTCTGTCACTGAGATTGAGCACCGCAAGATCGAACCCATTACAAAGCACCTCTTCCCATGATAAGATAAATCAATCTAGTTGGACAAACGAAACCAAAATATCATAATACGAGGCTATAATAATCATGTATGGATAGATCTGATCATAAACTGACAATTCATAGGATACCAACAAACACACCGCAAAAAGAGTTACATCAAATAGGTCTCCATACATATAGATCTATTAATGTAGGACAAGATCTATTCATGTAGGAATAGACCTCATCTTATTATCCGTAATAGCAACGATACATGCGTGTCATGTCTGTTTTTTTTCACTAAGATTTAGCACTACAAGATCGAACCCATTACAAAGCACCATTTCACAGGCAAGATAATTCAATCTAGTTGGACAAACCAAACCAAAATATCGAAGAAGAAATATGAGGCTATAATAATCTTGTATGGATAGATCTGATCATAAACTGACAATTCATAAGATACCAACAAACACACCGCAAAAAAGAGTTATATCAAATAGATCTCCAAGAACATCGGGGAGAACATTGTATTGAAGATCAAAAAGAGAGGAGAAGCCATCTAGCTACTAACTACGGACCCGTAGGTCTATGGTAAACTACTCACGCATCATCGGAGGAGCACCAATGAGGCTGATGAACCCCTCCATGATCGTTACCCCCTCCGGCAGAGTGTTGGAAAAGTCCTCTAGATTGGATATCATGGTTCTGGAACTTGCGGCGGCTGGAAAAGTATTTTGTCGATTCCCCTAGGGTTTCTAGAATATTAGAGTGTTTATAGAGCCGAACGTCGGTGGAAAGCGTCCCCGTGGGGCTCCACTGCGCACCAAGGCACGCCTAGGCCTCCTAGTGCACCCTGGTGCCTAGTGGGCCCCACGGGCCTCCCCTCATTTGCTCGCTTGGCTGTATGGGTGTCTTTTGTCCAGAAAAAATATCCAACAAGTTTCATGGAATTTGGACTTCCTTTGATATTGATATTCCGCAAAGTAAAAATAAGCAAAAAAACAACAATTGACACTTGTCACTATGTCAATAGGTTAGTCTCAAAAGATGATATACAATTGCTAGAAAATGTATATAAAACATCCAAGATTGATAATATAATAGCATGGAACAATAGAAAATATAGATACGTGATAATCCACAAGTATAGGGGATCAATTGTAGCCTCTTTCGAAAAGTAAGAGTGTCGAACCCAACGAGGAGCTAAAGGTAGAACAAATATTCCCTCAAGTTCTATTGACCACCGATACAATTCTACGCACGCTTGACATTCGCTTTACCTAGAACAAGTATAAAACTAGAAGTACTTTTGTAGGTGTAACGGGATAGGTTTGAAAGAATATAAAGAGCACGTCAATAAAAACTAGGGGCTGTTTAGATAAAGAAGCAATAAAGTTAGGATATCAAGTATGGAAAACTGGTGGTAGGAGTTGCGAAATTGTCCCTAAGCAATTGACTACGGTACTAGACCGATAGCATGTTTTATGTGGGAGAGGCCACTGCTAGCATGTCATCCCTGACTTGGAATTCTATGCACTTATGATTTTGACTATTAGCAAGCATCCGCAACTACTAACGTTCATTAAGGTAAAACCCAACCATAGCGTTAAGATATATTGGTCCCCCTTCAATCCCGTATGCATAAATTTCTATGCTAGGTTGAAGCTTCTGTCACTCTTGCCCTCCAATACATAGTCCTATCAACATACAACTAACTCTATGGTGTGATCCACGCGCGCACGCTCATATGATGGGCACCAAAGGACAGCAACATAACCACAAGCAAATTAAACCAATCATAGCAATTCACTAATTATCGATAGGACAACGAAAATCTACTCACACATCATAGGATGGCAACACATCATTGGATAATAATATGAAGCATAAAGCACCATGTTCAAGTAAAGGGTACAGCGGGTTGTGGGAGAGTGGACCGCTGTAGATAGATGGGGGAAGGTGATGAAGATGTTGGTGAAGATGACGGAGGTGTTGGTGTAGATCGCCGTCACACGATGATGGCCCCGGCGTCGTTCCGGTGCCACCGGGAGAGAGGGGGAGAGAGCCCCCCTCCTTCTTCTTCTTCCTTGACCTTCTCCCTAGATGGGAGAAGGGTTTCCCTCTGGTCCATGGCCTCCATGGCGGCGGAGGGGCGACAGCCCATCAGAGATTGGATCTGTCTCTCTGTCTCTCTCTGTTTTTGCGTTCCAGATTCTGGCCCTTCACCGTTTCTTATATTACCGGAGATCCGTAACTCTGATTGGGCTGAAATTTTAACACGATTTGTATCCGGATATTGGCTTTCTTGCTGCGAATAAAGGGCCCCAACCGCCTTACGATGTGGCCACGAGGGTCAGGGGCGCGCCCACCCCCTGGGGCATGCCCCCCTACCTCGTGGCCCCCTCGGGCATCGTCTCGCGTTGATTCTTCTTCCCAAAAATCACGTATATTCCAAAAAAACCTCCGTACGTTTTTATCCCGTTTGGAATCCATTTGATATGGATATTTTGTGAAACAAAAAACATACAACAAATAGCAACTGGCACTGGGCACTGGATCAATATGTTAGTCCCAAGAATAGTATAAAAAGTTACCAAAAGTATATGAAAGTTGTATAATATTGGCATGGAACAATCAAAAATTATAAATACGAAGGAGACGTATCGGCATCCCCAAGCGTAATTCCTGCTCGTCCTTGAGTAGGTAAATGATAAAAAAGATAATTTTTGATGTGGAATGCTACCTAGGATAATCTTGATCTTGTAATCTAATAATGGCATGAATATTAATTAAGACACGAGTGATTCAAAGCAGTAGTCTATCATTTGACATAAAAGAATTTAATACTCGGGTATCCCAACAAACAATCAAGTCTTTCAAAATATCAATGTTAAAGAACATTATCCCTACAAAATCATATAGTCTTTTATGCTCCCTTTTCTTAACGCAAGGTACCCCTCATGCCCATCCCGGTGTCAGCCAAGCTATTGTTTTCATACTTTAATTTTTCGAACCTTTTCAACTCCTCACGCAATACATGAGCATGAGACATGGACATCTCACTATGGGTGGAATAGAAGGTGGTGATAGACAAAAGTAGGGAGAAAGTCTCACATCGACTAGGCAAATTAACGGGCTATGGAGATGTCCATCAATTGATATCATTGTGAGTGAGTAGGGATTGCCATGTAACGGATGCACTAGAGCTATTAGTGTATGAAAGCTCAAAAGAAAACTAGTGGGTGTGCATCAACTTGCTTGCTCATGAAAACCTAGGGCATTTGAGGAAGCCCGTCGTTGGAATATACAAGCCAAGTTCTATAATGAAAATTCCCACTAGTATATGGAAGTGACAACATAGGAGACTTGCTATCATGAAGAACATGGTGCTATGATGAAGCACAAGTTTGGAAAACAGATAGTAACATTGTCCCTTCTCTCTTTTTCTCTCATTTTTTCTCTCCCTTTTTTTGGGCTCTTTGGCCTCTTTTTTTGGTGGGATTCTTTGTCCTTTTTTATTATTATTTGGGCTTCATTGGCCTCTTTTATTTTTTTAACCTCACATGGAACAATGTTCTAATAATGACGATCATCAAACTTTTATTTACTTACAACTCGATATTACAACTTGATACTAGAACAAAAATATGACTCTATATGAATGCCTCTGGCGGTGTACCGGGATGTGCAATGATCTAGCATAGCAATGACATCAGAAAACGGACAAGCCATGAAAACATCATGCTAGCTGTCTTACAATCATGGAAAGCAATATGACAATGATGGTGCATGTCATAACAAACGGAACGGTGGAGTTACATGGCAATATATCTCGGAATGACTAAGGAGATGCCATAATAGGTAGGTATGGTGGCTGTTTTGAGGAAGGGTATAAGGTGATTTGATGCGCGGGCGAAAATTGCACGGTACTAGAGTGGCTAGCAAGGTGGAAGGGTGAGAGTGCGTATAATCCATGGACTCAGCATTAGTCATATTAGCCCTCGAAGCAAAATACTATGACGCATGCTCCTAGGGGGGAGGTTGGTAGGAGTTAACCATCACGCGCCCCCGACCTTCACGCAAAGATAAACAATCAAAATACAATGCGCGCCAATTTGGTTACATAGTTAGGAGACCATACGTGCATGCTTCGGGAATCACAAACCTTAACACCAATATTTTTACTAAACCACAATCATTCACTAGTACTTCCCACATATTAGCATCTCTATATCGCAAAACTATTGCAAGGAATCAAACATATCATATTTAGCGATCTACAAGTTTATGTAGGATTTTATGACTAACCATGTGAATGACCAATTCCTGTCAACTCTCTAAATAGGTATCAGTGAAGAAAGAGAGTTTTAATTCTTTCTACAAAAGATATGGCCACGCTCTAACAAATATAAGTGAAGCAAAAGAGCATTCTACAAAGGTTTTCTATGTGAGGAGAAACAGACAATCCAAACTTCAAATGATATAAGTGAAGCACATGAAGCATTCTATAAAACCATACTCAAAAGATATAAGTGAAGTGCAAAGAGCATTCTAGAAATAAACCACGGACTATCTCATACCAGCATGGTGCATTTATTAAAATAAAAATAAAAAGCACATGATGCTCCAAGAATTTACGCATATCATGTGAATGAAACGAATCCGAAATTTACCGATATTTTTTGAAGAAAGATGGGATGCCTTCCGGGGTATCCCCAAGCTTAGACGCTTGAGTCTCCTTTAATATTTACTTGGGGTGCCTTGGGCATCCCCAAGCTTGAGCTCTTGCCTCTCCTCCTTCTCCTCACATCGAAACCTCCTCAATCTTCGAACACTTCATCCACACAAAACTTAACCAAACTTTTAGTGGCGGGGTTAGTGCATATGATCAATGAAATCTCATCATATACTACTCTAACATTATTGTATAATTATGAACAAACATTACCCACTATATGCTATCACAACTCTATGGCCCCAAGTCAAGGAGGCTTCAACAAGAATTCAAACATATGCAAATAATGAAGCTATAACAGTAATATGTGAAAACATGACAGTCTGTAAAGATTTGAACATTCACCATACTTATGTAACTCTAAATATTCTGGAAAAAATAGGAAAAATAAAAAATTTGTATAGCAAGACTGTGCAAAAAGTTTCAGATCCTTTCGACGTTCCAGTAAAAAATGTAAAATCGCGCACTACAGCCAAAGTTTCTGTTTTTGCACTGCACAAACCAACACGCAGTTTAATCATCCTAAAGGAAACTCTTGGCATATTACTTTTACAATACAATGGAATTGTACAAGGGGATAATTATTTTTATGAGAAGATTCCATGAAAAATTCTACATTGTTTCCATAAGCATGAACACAAGTGTTCAAGGTCGGCCCTTATTTCCGCAATGCATCACCTTTCAATCGCTTCTCTTTTTGAAAAAGTTTTAGGTTTCCCTCTATTTTGTTTTGTTTTTAAACTTTATAAAAGGACACAAAAGAAATAAATGACTCTCTAAAACTTCCGGGTTGTCTTCCTGGCAGTGCTTTCTTTAAAGCAATTAAGCTAGGCATATAGTGCTCAAGTAATGGATCCACCCGGATCCCAAGGTATATCAAAACCAATTTTAATTAAAAATGATTTGTGATTTAGTAGTGAGCACAAAGTAACATATATCATGCAACAACGAAGTCTAACTCTCTTCCTATTCATTGGCATGTCATAAAAGAACAATTCATGCACACATAGTAATGGCCAATGCATAGTATAAACAGTTTCTTGCAGTTTTATCATATTGGAAATATAGAGATGCGGAGATGTAGTTCCTCCCTCATAATAATTGCAAGTAGGAGCAGCAAGCACATGCATATTATACTCATCAAAATCATCATGTGTAACAGAAAAAGGCAACCCATCAATATAATCCTTAATAAGTGCAAACTTCTCCGATATAGTGTAGTTTGGAGAATTCAAAAAGATAATAGGACTACCATGTGTGGGTGCAATAGAAACTATCTCATGTTTAACATAAGGAACTATAGCAAGTTCATCTCCATAAGCATAATTCATATTGGCATCTTGGCCCCAAGCATAGCAAGCATCATCAAAAAGGGATATTTCAAAAGAATCAACGGGATCATAACAATCATCATAGCATTCATCCTTTGATAAATTCGAAGGGAAATTAAACAATGTATGGGATAAAGAGTTACTCTCATTAGATGGTGGGAACGGGTGATCAATCATCTATTCCTCCTTTTGTTATTCGCTCTCCTCCTCATCTTTTTCATCCAATGAGCTCACAATGTCATTAATTTCTTCTTCCATGGACTCCTGCGAAATATTAATCTCTTCCTGGAGAGTGGAGGAGTCCTCAATATATGGTTTAATATAAGGATTAGAAGCATAATTATCATAGCAATATTTAAGTATGGCCAAATTTTCAAATTTGTCGAGAGTAGTATCACACTCTTCCATAAAAGAAGCAATTTCTCAAGTACACCTAAATGCAACAAATTCTTCAATTTGTTGAACATCATAGTAATTATAAACACCCTTAGTATACGAAGATACGGTTCCATTATCACTAAACTCACATTGGTAAGGAAGGTGTTTCTTAGGGTCTTCAGAACAACAAGTACAATTATATATTTCACATAATTTCCAAGCATAGCACTACAAATGTTGAATTTGATCCAGTAAAAGTTTCCCTTTTTCAGATATGCGGTATCGCACATAACAAGCATGCTCATCTAAAGATTTTCCCTCAACTAAGCTAGTTGAGGTTTCAGCCCGAGCACATAAGGATCGAAGATGATCTAAGTAAAAAGTTTCAGTAGTGTGATAGATTTTGAGTGGTTCTTTAACCATTGGTTTAGTAGGTACCACTACTTTTTTGGTATTTTGCGTTTCCTACCCATAACTAAAGATAGAAAACAAGAGCACAAAATAAAAACTACTTAGTGATAAAGCAAACAAACACACACGAGAATATTCACCCCACGCTATAACTCCCCGGCAACGGCGCCAGAAAAAGGTCTTGATAACCCACAAGTATAGGGGATCAATTGTAGCCTCTTTCGATAAGTAAGAGTCTCGAACCGAACGAGGAGCTAAAGGTAGAACAAAGATTCCCTCAAGTTCTATCGACCACCGATACAACTCTACACACGCTTGATGTTCGCTTTACCAAGAACAAGTATAAAACTAGAAGTACTTTTGTAGGTGTAACGGGGTAGGTTTGCAAGAATATAAAGAGCATGTCAATAAAAAAAAGCGGCTGTTTAGATAAAGAAGCAATAAAGTTAGTATAGCAAGTGTGGAAAAGTGGTGGTAGAAGTTGCGAAATTGTCCCTAAGCAATTGACTACGTTACTAGACCAATAGCAAGTTTTATGTGGGAGAGGCCACTTCTAGCATGTCATCCCTGACTTGGAATTCTATGAACTTATGATTGGAACTATTAGCAAGCATCCGCAAATACTAACGTTCATTAAAGTAAAACCCAACCATAGCATTAAGATATATTGGTCCCCCTTCAATCCCATATGCATCAATTTCTATGCTAGGTTGAAGCTCTTGTCACTCTTGCCCTCCAATACATAGTCCTATCAACATACAATAACCCTATGGTGTGATCCACGCGCGCGCTCATATGATGCGGACCAAAGGACAGCAACATGACCACAAACAAATTAAACCAATCATAGCAATTCACCAATTACCGATAGGACAACGGAAATGTACTCAGACATCATAGGATGGCAACACATCATTGGATAATAAGAAGCATAAAGCACCATGTTCATGTAGAGGGTACAACGGTGTGACGCCCCGGATTTGTCTGTACACTAATCATGCACGCAAATGTGTACGGCCAAGATCAGGGAATCACTGGTAGATATCACAACACAACTCTAAAAGTAAAATAAGTCATATAAGCTTCATATTACAAGACAGGGGCCTCGAGGGCTCGAATACAAGTGCTCGATCATAGACAAGTCAGCGGAAGCAACAAATATCTGAGTACAGACATAAAGTTAAACAAGGTGCCATAAGATGGCAAGCACAAACTGGGATACAGATCGAAAGAGGAGCAGGCCTCCTGACTGGGATCGTCCTAAACTACTCCTGGTCGTCGTCGGCAGACTGCACGTAGTAGTAGGCGCCTCCGTTGTAGTAGGAGTCGTCGTAGGTGGCGTCTGGCTCCTGGGCTCCATCATCTGGTTGCATCATCCGAGAAGAAGGAACAGAGTGGGAAAAGGGGGGAGCAAAGCAACCGTGAGTACTCATCCAAAGTACTCGCAAGCAAGGATCTATACTACATATGCAATGGTAACAATGATATGGGTATTATCGGTGGACTGAACTGCAGCAAGCCAGAATAAGAGGGGGATATCTAATCCAATCGAAGACTACACTTCTGGCAGCCTCCATCTTGTAGCAGTAGAAGAGAATAGATGGTAGCTTCACCAAGTAACATCGAATAGCATAATCCTACTCGACGATCCTCCCGCACATCACCCTGTGAGAGAGCAACCACCGAGTTATATCTGGAACTCATCTCGGTGTATTTTAACAAGTATCCGGTTCTAGTTGTCATGAGGTCGGAATACAACTCCGGGTCGTCCTTTTACCGAGGGACACGGCTATTCGAATAGATTAACTTCCCTGCAGGGGTGCACAATATAACTGAGCACACTCAATCCCCTTTGGCTGGACACACTTTCCAGGGTCATGACCGGCCTCGGAAGATCAACACGTCGCAGCCCTACCTAACCACAACAGAAAGGTCAGCACGCCGGTCTAAACCCTAAGCTCACAGGGGTCTGGGCCCATCGCCCAATGCACACCTGCACGTTGCGAGGGCGGCCGTTAAGCAGACCTAGCCTCTCCTAATACCAGAGTAGGCTTTCCAGTCCAATCCGGCGCGTGCCGCTAAGTCGCTGCTGTCAAGAAGGCTTCGGCTGATACCACGACGTCGAGTACCCATAACAATTCCCACTTAGATGGTTGGTGCGTATAGGCCAACGGCCAGACTCAGATCAAATATCCAAACTCATTAAGCGTGTTATTATGAAATAACCGCGGACAACGACCAGGGCCAGGCCCACCTGTCTCCTAGGTGTCTCAACCTGCCCTGTCGCTCCACCACAAAGATCCACACAGAGGTCCGTCGGGAAAGTATGTCCTTTCAGCCCCCAATCCATGAATCAACCGCGGTTACTCAACGAGCCGATCCGACTTTAGTCACAACATGTATCATGTATAAGTGTAAGTTGTATATACCCGTGATCACCCCCAAGTGATCACGGCCCGATAGAATAGCAGGGCAGACGGACAAGGGTGTAGGGCCACTGATGGAGAACTAGCATCCTATACTAAGCATTTAGGATTGCAGGTAAAGTATCAACAGTGGTAGAAACAATGACAGGCTATGCAGCAGAATAGGAGTATCGAAAGCAGTAACATGCTACACAACTCTAATGCAAGCAGTAGAGAGAAGAATAGGTGATATCAGGTTGATCAAGGGGGGGGGCTTGCCTGGAAGCTCGGCAGCCAAGGTGGGGTCGTCAACACCGTAGTCGGTCAGGGCAGCAGCAGCGTCGGTCTCGCAGTCTACCGGAGAGAAGAGGGGCAAGAAACAGTGAATACAGTGCAAACAGATGCATGACGATGCATGACATGACATGTAACGGTGCTAGCTGTGCCCTAACGCAGTATCGGGTGATACTGACGAAGGGAGGAAACATCCGAGAAAGTATTCCCGGTGTTTCGCCTTTTTCGGGCAGATGAAACGGAGGGGGAAAGTTGCAGGTTCGGTATGCTAGGGACGTGTGGTTGACGAACGGTCTGCGTATTCGGTTGCGTCTCGAAATTCTGAGCAACTTTCATATATAAAGTATTTTCATCCGAGTTACGGTTTATTTTATATTAATTTTTAAAAGATTTTAATCATTTTTAGAATTTATTTAATTATTTTTAAATGAACATTATCCAGAATAGTGCATGCTGACGTCAGCATGACGTCAACAGTTAACAGGGAGTTGACTGGGTCAAACTGACGTGTGGGTCCCGCATGTCATAGACTGCCTAATTAACTAACAGTTTAATTAGGTTAATTAGTGATTTAGTTAAACTAATTATGATTAATTAATTAAATTAATCTTTTAATTATTAAATTTTTTTGCTCTTTTTAAAAATAAAAAACGCCCTGTGCTTGAGGCCCCACCTGGCAGTGGCCCAGGGGGGCCTTATCGGTTTTGGGGTAACGGGTTCGGGCGCCCAGCGCCCGACTGGGCGTTCGCCCAGAACGAGGGCTGGCGGGGCGCCGGCTGCCGGGGCAGTGGCGAGGCCATGAC
>LR738711.1:773497950-773560930 GCA_902687465.1 Secale cereale | reverse complement strand
GGGGGGGCTAGCGCCGCCACCTTCTCCCCCTCCCTCCCACCCATCTCGCCACCGCCAGAGGGCGCCCATCGGCGAAGTCCGGACCAGCCCCAAGGAAGGCGGCGATGGGGCGCTAGCCCTTGCCGGTGCGACGCTGAGAGGAGGACAGCGGCATGGCGCGGCGACAAGTTTTGCGCGTCCAGATCCATTAGTTGCATGCCGCTGTAGCGAGTTGGAGGCAAGTGGCCACGCGCCCATCCGGCGGCTCATGCGCACACGCTCTCAACTGCGAAAAGGAGTGGTTGGGCACAGCCTGAGCGGCTGATGACCCACAAGTATAGGGGATCGCAACAGTTTTCGAGGGTAGAGTATTCAACCCAAATTTATTGATTCGACACAAGGGGAGTCGAAGAATGTTCACGAGTATTAGCAGCTGAGTTGTCAATTCAACCACACTTGAAAGACTTAATATCTGCAACAAAGTATTTAGTAGCAAAGTAATATGGAAGTAACGGTAATGGTGGCAAAAGTAATAGTGTAGCAGTTTTGTAGTAATTGTAACAACAGTAGCAACGAAAGTCACTTAGCAAAGATCAATATGAGACAGACTCGTAGGCAATGGTTCGGTGATGACATGTGTTGGATGATATTCATCATGTAGAAGATATAACCTAGGGCAACGACAGACTAGTTCCAATTCATCAACATAATGTAGGCATGTATTCCGTATATTGTCATACATGTCTTTTGTCCTACCCTCCCGTGGCAGCGCGGTCCTAATGGAAACTAAGGGATATTAAGGCATCCCTTTAATAGAGAATCAAAACAAAGCATTAGCACTTAGTGATACATGAACTCCTCAAACTATGGAAATCACCGGAAAGAATTCCAATATTGTCACCTTGGGGTATGCGGATCATAACACGTAATAGGTGTCTACAACTTGCAAGATCGGATCAAGAACACATGTATGTTCATGAAAACACAATAGGTTCATATCTAAAATCATGGCACTCGGGCCCTAGTGACAAGCATTAAGCATAGCAAAGTCATAGCAACATCAATCTCAGAACATAGTGGATACTAGGCATCAAACCTTAACAAAACTAACTCGATTACATGATAAATCTCATACAACCCATCACCGTCCAACAAGCCTACGATGGAATTACTCATGCACGGCGGTGAGTATCATGAAATTGGTGATGGAGGAAGGTTGACGATGACGACGGCGATGAATTCCACTCTCCGGAGCCCCGTACGGACTCCAGACCAGCCATCCTGATGAAGAACAGGAGGTGGCGGCGGCTCCGTATTGTAAACCATGATGACTCCTTCTCTTCTATTTTTATCTCCCCGAAAGTGATGGAGTTAGGGTTGGAGGAGCTCTAGGGGGGCACAAGCCTGCAGGGCGTGCCCTAGGAGGGCGCCCCCAGGGCTTGTGGCCTCTGGGTGGTCCCCTCTGGTTGATACTTGCGCCAGTATTTTTTATATATTCCAAACAAATTCTCCATAAATTTCCAGGTCATTCTGAGAACTTTGATTTCTGCACAAAAATAACACCATGGCAAATCTTCTAAAAACAGCGTCAGTCCGGGTTAGTTCCACTTAAATCATTCAAATTAGAGTCCAAAACAAGGGCAAAAGAGTTTGGAAAAGTAGATACGATAGAGACGTATCAGTGGCATGCGAGGCCTGGGGCGGCGCAGCCGCGTGCGTCACCCTCGTGGGATAGAGAACGCTGCGGGAGGCCGCGGGCTCCCCTCGGGTGGGTGGCCCTTGGCTTGGTGTGGCCGGATCTGGCGGGTCCTTGCATGCCGGATCTAGGGCCTGGCGGCTAGGGGCCTAGAGGCGGCTTGGCCGGCGACCGGTTGTGAGGTGGGTCTAGGATGGGATTGTGGTCTACAGTGGCTTGCTCTTGGCAGGGCCTTCGGGTTGCTCTGGGACTGCACCACAGATGGTGCTCCGGCTAGTTATGTGTGGTGCAGCAAGTGGCATCTGCTGCTCCGATCTTGTGGTACTGCGTTGGAGACGTAGTCCCCGGCATAGGTGCTCGGCTCCCTGATGAAAGTCATGCTCGACTATGGTTTGGGCGGATGGTGAATGACGCTCTCGGGTGTGATTTTCCTTGTTGGAGGCGCCGTCGAGGGGATCCGACACCTCTCCTTGCTCCATGTTCTTGCCTCCAGGTGAAAACCGTATGCAATGGTGGCACCTGTGGTGTCATTAGTTTGTTGGAAGCATTGCTCTGGAGCCAAATCTAGTGATGGAGCACTGGTTTGATGGTGGTGCGGTGGTTCTGGAGCGAGCAAGGTTTTGGTGAGCATGGAGTCCTTGGTGGTTCATCCGTTTGGAGCTGGTGGTTTGGTCGACGATTAGAGCAGCAGGAGCATCCTTCACATGCAAGTAGCGTCGAGCGAGCTATGTCAGCTAGGCTCGTGAGATCGAAGCGGTATATGTTTCGCTCTTTCGGGCCTATCGTTTCTCTCCAGTGTCCTCGATGTTTGCAGATATGCTTGTGGCAGCCCGGTATAATATGACAGAAAACAAACTGAAACTACTGACAGAACTAACAAAACTGAAGAAGTAACACTAGAAACTGCAGACTTGGGTTTATTCCACAATCGCCCCCTAAATCCTAGTCTGCCTACCTTATTTTCTTCATCCCAATCTTCTCACACGGCTGGTTGATACTGATGTGCCCCAAGGGATTTGTCAGAATGTCAGCCAACTGATCTTTAGTTTTGATGAAGTCGACATTCATTTCTCCTTCTTGTTGGGAAACGTTGCATGGAAACCAAAAGCATTCTACGCACACACAATGATATATCCATGGAGATGCATAGCAACGAGGGGGAGAGTGTGTCTATGTTCCCCCCATAGACCGTAAGCGGAAGCATTTCACAACATGGTTGATGTAGTCGAACTTCTTCTCACTTCAACCGATCAAGTATCGAACACACAGCAACTCCGTGTTCTGCACACGTTCAGCTCGATGAAGTCCCTCGCCTTCTTGATCCAGCAAGACGTCGAGGTAGTAGATGAGTTTTGCCAGCACGACGACGTGGTGACGGTGATGGTGAAGTGATCTCCGCAGCGCTTTGCCTAAGCACTACGAAAATATGACAGTGGTGTCAACTATGGAGGGGGCGTCGCGTGCGGCTAACAATTGATGTTGTGTGTTCTAGGCGCCCCCTCTCCCTCATATATATATATATAGGTGGGAGGGGGAGGGGAGAGGCTAGGGCGTGCCCTAGGGGCTACCTTGCCCTACGCCCCCTGCCATGTATGTGTGAGAGGGAACAAAATGGGGGGGTTGAGGGAAGGAAGTGTGAATCCTATTCCTCACCTTCCTTTTCCCTTCTCCCAATTCCTTATCCTCCTTAGGCCGGCCCATATGGGGGGTGCACCAGCCCCATGTGGCTGGTGCGTTTCCCCTCTTGGCCCAAAGGCCCATATCTTTTGCCGAGGGTGCCCGAAACTACTTCTGATGACCCGATGAGTACCTGATGTCCTTCGGAACACTTCTGGTGTCTGAATATTATCGTTATATATATATATATATATATATATATATATATATATATATATCAATCTTTACCACTCGATCATTTCGAGACTCCTAGTCATGTCCATGATCTTATCCGGGACTCCAAACAACATTCGATCACCAAATCACATAACTCATATAACATTATATTGTCAACGAACATTAAGCGTGCAGACTCTACGGGTTCGAGAACTATGTAGACATGACTGAGACACCTCTATGGTCAATAACCAATAGCGGCACCTGGATGCCCATATTGGCTCCTACATATTCTACGTAGATCTTTATCGGTCAAACCATTATGACAACATACACAATTCCCTTTGTCCGTCGGTAGTTACTTGACCGAGATTCGATCGTCGGTATTTCTATACCTAGTTCAATCTCGTTATCGGTAAGTCTCTTTACTCATTCTGTAATACATCACCTTGTGACTAACTCCTTAGTCGTTTGCTTGCAAGCTTATGATGGGTATTACCGAGAGGGCCCAGAGATACCTCTCCGATACTCGGAGTGAAAAATTCTAATCTCGATCTATGAAAACTCAACAAATACTTTCGGAGATACCTGTAGAGGATGTTTATAATCATCCAGTTATGTTGTGAAGTTTGATAGCACACAAGGTATTCCTCCGGTATCCGGGAGTTGCATAATCTCATAGTCGAAGGAGTATGTATTTGATATGAAGAAAGCAATAACAATAAAACTGAACAATCATATGCTAAGCTAGCGGATGGGTCTTGTCCATCACATCATTCTCATTATGATGTGATCCTATTATTAAATAACAACTCATGTCCCTGGTTAGGAAACCTTAACCATCTTTGATTAACGAGCTACTCAAGTAGAGGCTTACTAGGGACACGGTATTTGTTTATGTATTCACACACGTATTTATGTTTCCGGTCAATACAGCTCTAGCATGAATAATAAATCATTATCATGAATAAGGAAGTACAAAATAATAACAACTTTATTATTGCCTCTAGGGCATATTTCCATCACTTCATCAACACACTCTCTGATGAAGTGATAACGCACATCAATGTGTTTGCTTATGTCATGAAGGACCAGATTCTTGCAGAGAGCTATGGAAAATTTGTTGTCCACCAGAAGAAGTGGTACCTAAAGTTCTTCACCAGTGATCTCTGCGAGCACACACATGCCCTGATAGACTGTTGTTATGGCAGCGATGAACTTGGCCTCACACGATGAAAGGGCTACCACTTTCTATTTCTGTGACAGCCATCGGACATGGCTATCACTGAGGAAGAAGATTCACCCCGATGTGCTCTTGCAATCATTGATGTCGCCGGCCATGTCGTTGTCGTTGTACCCGACGAGCCTGGCTCCATTGGCTCGCCAACGAGGGAAGTGATACCCCAGATCATGGGTGCCAACCACATACCTGACAATATGCTAAACAACGGTCAGGTGCTCGATCGTGGGTGCTTCCATGAACTGTCTCACGTAGCTCACGGCAAAGGTGATGTCTGAACGGGAAGGGGTGAGGTAGCGGAGCATCCCCACCAGGCTCCTGTACTCCGTGGCGTCACTGGGAGCCGTCGTGCTCATCTTTCTCAGCTTTAGACGAGCTCCATAGGAGTCTAACATGGATTGCACCATGTCAGTCCCGCTTTCTCGATGATCTTGTTGGCGTATGCGCTCTGCGCAATGTTCACACCATCAGCATCCTGGTGCACTTCAATGCGCAAGTAGTAGGAGAGCAAGCCGAGATCGCTGATCCGAAACTTGGCCTTCATGGCAGTCTTAAAGCTATCTATGTCCGGTGATCACCAGGTCATCCACGTCCACCCCTAGGAGAAGGAGCTCGCAGCCTGACCCACGTGCATAGACAACATGCTTGGAGTTGCAGCGGCGGAAGCCCATTTCGATAACCGGGGAGTCGAGCTTGGCGTTCCATGCGCGGGGCGCCTGGTGGGGACCGTACAACGCCTAGTGCAACATCAGCACCTTCTGCTCGTGATCGACGGCAACGAAGCCCGGCGGCTACTTGACGTAGACCTCTTCCTTTAGATTGCCGCTGAGGAAAGCCGACTTCACATTTATATGATGGATAGGCCACCCCTCGTGTGCTGTGAGCGCAAGCAACACACACATGGATTCCAAGCGCACTACTAGAGCAAAAACCTCGTCGAAGTCCCTTGCTGATGAGGCGAGCTTTGTACTTGACGATTGCGCCGGCAGAATCCCTCTTGACACAGATCACCCACTTCACCTGAATGGCCCGGTGACCAGCGGGGTGATCAGTGAGCTCCCATGTGTTGTTTTCCTCGATCGAGTTCACCTCCTCGATCATCACCTTGCGCCAGCTTGGATCGAACCCAGCCTCTCTTAATGTGTTTAGTTCTTTAGCAGAGGCAATCAACAACCTTTTACTTGGTTGGACGGGGCCATGGTGGGGGCCAAGGATGTCAGATACACGGCGGCGAAAGCGATGAGCCACGTGCGCGTGATACGTACAATACGTATCTACAATTTCTGCTTGCTCCATGCCTCTTTTGGGTGATATTGCTATGATATTTATACACTTCCATACACTTTTGATCATATTTGGACTAACCTATTAACTTAGTGCACCCCAGTGCCAGTTTCTGTTTTCTGCTATTTTTGTATTTCAGGTTTTCCCATTACGAGAATTGCCAGAAAAATCCCGGAAAAATTATATAAAAAATCAGCGTTCCAGAAGCTTCCCAGCAGCCAAAGTACAATCGGAGGGGGGCCACCAGGGCTCCAGGCGCCCTGGTGGCGCCCCCCCCCCCTGGCCGCGCCGGGGGGGGCGCCTGGGCCCCCCGGGCCTCCGCTGATGCCCCCCTTTGGCATATATTTATATCGTGTCCCGAAACCCTCGAGACGGGAACCCTATTTCGCGATCTCATCTCTGTTCCGCCGCCGCCGCGCTTCCAAGATCGGGAGCACCAGGAGAACTCTTCCCGGCACCCTGCCGGAGGGGAGGATCACCACCGGGAGCTTCTCCACCACCATGGACGCCTCCTGGATGAGTTGTGAGTAGTCTCCCTTGGACCATGGGTCTATGACCAATAGCTATGTGATGTTCTCCTCCCGTTCTTGTGCTTCACTAATTAGTCCTCGTGAGCTGCCCTACATGATCGAGGCACATATGTAATCCTTATGCTGTTGCTATGTTGATTTGCTGGGATCCGATGGATTGTGAGATTATGTTCAGATTGTGTTTGAGTAATATATTTGATCTACCTCTTTTATATTTATGTTCGTAAGTAATTCTTGCATGTTCTCCGTTGTTATTTATTGCTTTGGCCAAGTAGTAGGTAGTGACTCCAAGAGGGAACGTTATGCTTGATTGTGGGTTCATGCCCCTCGATGACTAGCTTGAGTGACAGAAACATGAGTCTAGGGGATGTGCTGTTGCCACAAGGGTGAAAACAACGGTGCTTGTGCCCGCGGGTGCAAGGATTGTTTACTTTACGCAAAGTTCTTTAATGCAGTTGTCTGTTGCTTTGAGTTTACACTATGGGTGGGACTCGCAACTTAATACCAGCGAGATGTTCTGGATAGATATCTCAAGGTGGATGATTAGTAGTAGATGCAGATGGATTTCGGTCTACTTGCCTTGGCGTACCGCCCATGCTTTGAACCTCTACCTTTCTTGTAACATAGTTAGCATTGGTTTGCGCACATAATTCTGTCAATTGCCCAGCTGTAATTCATTCACCTCACATGGCTGTTTTATCGTCTTTTGGGAGAGAGACATCACTAGTGAACATCATGGGACCCCGGTCCATATTACAGTCATTGATCACATCAGCTATTTACTTTCCGCTTTTTACTTACTATCGCAGCAAAACCTATTACTATTATCACTTGCGTTTGATCCGTTGTAAACGACAAGGCCGGAGGGATTGACAACCTCTCTGTACTCGTTGGGAGCAAAGTTATTTGTATCTGTGTGCAGGTCCACGTTGATTGCTAATATCTGGCGCCGTTAGCAGTTGACACCTTCTTGTTGAAACTGGGAGTCTCAGGGAAATCGATCCTTGGTATCTTTGCCAAGGGAAAACTTCCGCTACAATGCATATCAAACCTTCCACTTGGGGTAACCAACGAGGGGCGAGAAGCCATCAAGCAAAGTTTTCTGGCGCCGTTGCCGGGGACTCCACTCTTCAAGATAGGGGAGTTGCACGCTATCTTTTAACTTTGCTTTTAGTCTTGTTAGTTTACCTTTCAGTTTTTTTCCTTTAGTATCTTTTATCGAAAATCACAAAAATAGTTATCTTGCTTGCTTGCTACTATGGGTTCCACCGAGAACACCAAGTTGTGTGACTTCACTAGTCACAACAACGATGACTTTATCTGCACACCTATCACTACACCTGCCACTTCAGCACCTTCGTATGAAATTAAACCTGCTTTACTGAACCTAGTTATGAAAGATCAATTCTTAGGTGCTGGAGATGATGCTGCTTTACACTTAAACAATTTTGTTGAACTCTGTGATATGCAAAAGTACCAAGAAATAGATGGTAATATTGTTAAGCTTAAGCTTTTTTCCTTTCTCCTTGAGAGGAGGAGCTAAAATTTGGTTTCAGTCTTTGCCTAGAAATAGCATAGATTCATGGGACAAGTGCAAAGATGCTTTTATTGGAAAATACTATCCACCTGCTAAAATTATCCAACTAAGAAGTAACATAATGAATTTTAAACAATTGGATAATGAACACGTTGCCCAAGCTTGGGAACGTATGAAATCTCTTATCAAGAACTGCCCTACTCATGGTTTGACTACTTGGATGGTTATCCAAACTTTTTATGCAGGCTTGAACTTTACCTCGCGGAACTTGTTAGATTCGGCCACGGGAGGAACCTTTATGTCAACTACACTTGGTGCTGCCACAAAGCTTCTCGATGAGATGATGACCAATTATCCCCAATGGCACGCCGAACGCACTCCAACAGGTAGGAAGGTAAACTCTGTCGAGGAGATTTCCTCCCTAAATGAAAAAGTTGACTTGATCATGTCTCTACTTTCGAAGCAATCTTCTGTTGATCCTCGTGATGTTCCTTTAAATTCTTTGATTGCTCAAGAACAAGTAGATGTGAACTTTATCTCTAGAAACAATTTTAACAACAATGCTTATCCTAGCACCAAGAACTCCACTACTGAACTAGAGATTATGCTTAAAGATTTCATCACTACCCAAAAAGCCTTTAATAAGAGTGTAGAAGAAAAACTAAACAAACTAGATGATCTCTCTTTGAAGGTAGACAATTTAGCCAATGAAGTAGAATTGCTTAAAATTAGAACTTCTCCTCTTGAGGAGAGGAAGGTCACTCCTATGAATGCTATTCAAGTGCAAATTAATGAAAATATTAGGATGATGGCTAAACTTAAAGAGAGATGGGCTAGAGAAAGGGAGGAAGAAGATAGAATTAAGAACCTTCCTACCCACCACACTGTTGCTACTATCCAAGTTGTTGAGGATATCCAAACTCTTAGCACCCAATGCACTTCTGGTCCCATTGGACCTATTAATGGTGATGCTATGACTATAGAAACTACCAAACAAGTGAACCTAAAGGACACAACTACCACCTTACTTGATAGTAGTGACCTTGATTTTGATAATTGCACTCTTACCGAAGTTATTGATTACCTTCACAAGATGTCTAGAGATCCCCGCACTAGCACGCTTAACCTTGCCTTCATAGAGCATATCACTAATGCTCTCATCAAAGCTAGGGAGGAGAAACTTAGAGTAGAAGCCTCCATACCTAGAAAGCTAGAAGATGGTTGGGATCCTATGATTAAAATTAAGTTGAATAACTTCTCTTGCTATGCTTTATGTGATGTTGGAGCTAGTACCTCTGTTATGCCCAAAAGAATATATGATATGCTTAAATTGAAACCTTTTGATTCTTGTTCTTTTGGTGTTCGTCTCGTTGATTCTTCCATAAAGAAACCTTTGGGGAGGATCAACGATGTTCTTATCGTTATCAATGACAATTACGTTCCCGTTGATTTTACTATTATGGACATTGAATGTGAACCTTCCTGTCCAATTATTTTGGGACGTCCTTTTCTACGCACCGTTGGTGCTATCATTGACATGAAAGAGGGGAATATAAAATTCCAGTTTCCTCTCAAGAAAGGGATGGAACACTTCCCTCGAAAGAAGATTAAGTTACCTTTTGAGTCCGTTATACGGGCTAGCTATTCTTTTACTCTTGATAAAACTTGATCTCTATGCATTATGCCTAGCTTAAAGGCATAAAAGAAAGCGCTTTTGGGAGGCAGCCCACATGAATAAAAATTTTATTTTTCTTTTGTTGTGTCTTGATGTTGTTACTACAGTAGCATCATCATTGTATCTTTACTTTCCAATTTTGTGCCAAGTGTAGCCTCTGATTGCTAGAAAGTTCAAAAGTTGTGACGTGCTGTCCAGGAAACAGATTCTGTCTTTGGATAGAAAAATTCATATAAAATCACCAGATCATCTTTTTGGTCTGAATTTTTTCGACAGCGTGCTCTATACAATTTTATTTCGTGCGTCTGTTCTGAGTTTTTTTATTAGAGTTGCAGAAGTGCCCCGAAAAAATCATTTACTACCTGCTTTCTGTTTTCACAGATTCTGTCTTGTTTTGCCTTTCCTTCATTTTGCAAACCTAGAGCTTGCTTTTTCTTTGTAAAAACCTTTTGGCAATCTTGAGAAACAGTAGACCTTCAAGAATATCCTTATTTCCAGCAAGGAACAATTATTTTATTATGGGTACTAACCTCGCTAATCAGATTATGATGAGTTATGTATGAAGGGAGTTTTCATGTGTGCGAGGGAAGATGATAAAAAGATTCAGGAGTGTCAAACGCTCAAGCTTGGGGATGCCCCCATGAACCCCCAAGAAATATTCATGGAGACTCAAGCGTCTAAGCTTGGGGATTCCCCCGTGCATCCCCTTCTCCATCAACATTATCAGTTCTTCTTTCGTTCCACTATATTTTTATCACTTCATGTGTTATGTGCTATGCTTGGAGCGTCTTGCTTTTAGTTTTCCTTTTTAGTTTTCTTTAGCTTTTCATAACAAGTCGGAACTCAGCTTTCTTTATGTGGGAGAGAAACACGCTCCACTTCTACCTAGAACATAACATAGAATTTTCATGTATATCTTTGCTGTGTGTGTTCTTTGTCTTTCAATAGCTACTATCATGCTTAGCTTTTAGTTTTCATGCTTATCTCTTTAAAGAGCTTTTGTTTAGTTGGTTGCTTGAACTCTCTTTATTTATCATGATTATCTTATTAAGAGAGTTTGCTTCTGTTGCATGGTTGATATGTCTATGATAAAAATGCTACGTGCATAATGGTGCTTAGTAGTTCATGTTTTCTTATGGTTAGTCTCAAATAGCTGGGGGGGTTCCCAATGTGTTATTGGAATACCAACATGATTTGTTTGCCTATGATGTGGTATGGTTTAGTAATATCTTCCTTCAAGAATTTATTTTGATTGACTTGGCGTATGCTCATGCATATTTAAGACTGTAAAGAAAGTCTGTCAAGCCTTGATGATCTTTTGTTTCTGAGTAGCGATATAACTACCATGCCTGATTCAATGTTGCTTTGTCGCTCTGCATGATTATGACCATCATTGCTCTCTTAGTTGGTCGCTCCCAGTCTTTTGCTAACCTCCACCTGTACTAAGCAGACTGACTGCTTGTGCATCCAAATTCCTTTAAACCAGTTATGCCATATGAGTCCACCATACCTTCCTACATGGTATTTACCTGCCATTCCTAACGAAGACTTTCATGTACCATCTCGAAATTATTCAAAAAGAAAAGAAAAAAATGCATTCCTATTTTGTGCCTCTGTTTTAAGTCCATGAGGAAGTAGTAGTTAATTCATGATCTTTTTAAGTTGGACAAGCTTCACCCCGGGATTGCATGTCTAATGTGCAAACCCATAACACGAGAAGGAACTGGCATTGAGTGCGCCCGGCTCAAAATTAATATAACAAACAAACCCTCCTTCACGCTTTGTTCATGAGAAATCAGAAAACTTTGGCAGTGATAAACAAAGGAGATTAAGAGGATGTGATCGTCCTCATTCGGGAGCCGTTCCTCGAAACTTGTCCATCTCGAGAAGTGATTGAGTTATCTGCTAGCATTCGTTGACGAAACATGCATGATCTAAGAAAAAATTTATTATTACCTCTGTTTTTAAAACCAAGAGCTCTGGTACATGTTTAGTTTTTGTTTCCGGCTACGGGTTTTCAACCTTGCCAACAAAAGCCACGGTTCGAGAGTCTCCACCTTCTTTTAAAGCACCAACTACTGAGAGCATGATTGTCATTCTGAGTGTAATGTGCATTGTCCCAAAGTAGCATTGTCTTTTGCATGATTATGATATCGTTTATTCTGAAATCATTGTACCTAGTCATCACTTAAACCTTGGAGGTGCCCCTGCATTTATGTTTTGCTTCACTAAAGGGGGCAAGCAAGATATCACTTTATCATATTTGCACACCATGCTCATTACAAATCTATTTGATGTTTCAATACCATATTCTAAAACTTTCAGTTCTTTGTGATTTTTTCATGAGGCAACTTAATTACTACAGATTCATTGTCTCAGTAAGCTTTTGTCATATGACTATGAAAAGTCCTATATGGTTAATAGCATGTCACCACAGAAATTATTCTTGTTATCATTTACCTACTCGAGGACGAGCAGGAATTAAGCTTGGGGATGTTGATACGTCCAAAACGTATCTATAATTTCTGCTTGCTCCATGCCTCTTTTGGGTGATATTGCTATGATATTTACACACTTCCATACACTTTTGATCATATTTGGACTAACCTATTAACTTAGTGCACCCCAGTGCCAGTTTTTGTTTTCTGTTGTTTTTGTATTTCAGGTTTTCCCATTACGAGAACTGCCATAAAAATCCCGGAAAAATTATATAAAAAATCAGCGTTCCAGAAGCTTCCCAGCAGCCAAAGTACAGCCGGAGGGGGACACCAGGGCTCCAGGCGCCCTGGTGGCGCGGCCCCCCCTGGCCGCGCCGGGGGGGGAGCCTAGGCCCCCCGGGCCTCCGCTGATGCCCCCCTTTGGCATGTATTTATGTCGTGTCCCGAAACCCTCGAGACGGGAACCCTTTTTCGCGATCTCATCTCTGTTCCGCCGCCGCCGCGCTTCCAAGATCGGGAGCACCAGGAGAACTCTTCCGGGCACCCTGCCGGAGGGGAGGATCACCACCGGGAGCTTCTCCACCACCATGGACGCCTCCCGGATGAGTTGTGAGTAGTCTCCCTTGGACCATGGGTCCATGACCAGTAGCTATGTGATGTTCTCCTCCCGTTCTTGTGCTTCACTAATTAGTCCTCGTGAGCTGCCCTACATGATCGAGGCACATATGTAATCCTTATGCTGTTGCTATGTTGAGTTTGCTGGGATCCGATGGATTGTGAGATTATGTTCAGATTGTGTTTGAGTAATATATTTGATCTACCTCTTTTATATTTATGTTCGTAAGTAATTCTTGCATGTTCTCCGTTGTTATTTATTGCTTTGGCCAAGTAGTAGGTAGTGACTCCAAGAGGGAACGTTATGCTTGATTGTGGGTTCATGCCCCTCGATGACTAGCTTGAGTGACAGAAACATGAGTCTAGGGGATGTGCTGTTGCCACAAGGGGGAAAACAACGGTGCTTGTGCCCGCGGGTGCAAGGATTGTTTACTTTACGCAAAGTTCTTTAATGCAGTTGTCTGTTGCTTTGAGTTTACACTATGGGTGGGACTCGCAACTTAATACCAGCGAGATGTTCTGGATAGATATCTCAAGGTGGATGATTAGTAGTAGATGCAGATGGATTTCGGTCTACTTGCCTTGGCGTACCGCCCATGCTTTGAACCTCTACCTTTCTTGTAACATAGTTAGCATTGGTTTGCGCACATAATTCTGTCAATTGCCCAGCTGTAATTCGTTCACCTCACATGGCTGTTTTATCGTCTTTTGGGAGAGAGACATCACTAGTGAACATCATGGGACCCCGGTCCATATTACCATCATTGATCACATCCGCTATTTACTTTCCGCTTTTTACTTACTATTGCAGCAAAACCTATTACTATTATCACTTGCGTTTGATCCTTTGTAAACGACAAGGCCGGAGGGATTGACAACCTCTCTGTACTCGTTGGGAGCAAAGTTATTTGTATCTGTGTGCAGGTCCACGTTGATTGCTAATATCTGGCGCCGTTAGCAGTTGACACCTTCTTGTTGAAACTGGGAGTCTCAGGGAAATTGATCCTTGGTATCTTTGCCAAGGGAAAACTTCCGCTACACTGCATCTCAAACCTTCCACTTAGGGTAACCAACGATGGGCGAGAAGCCATCAGCGCGTCATCGTCGGCGCCTAGCACTGGACTCCCGGAGGCCGGCCTCACGAACTCCACCCTCACTGGAGTTGAGGCTGTAACATGGGTTTGCAGCGCCACAGCGGCCGTCTCTAGGATGCTAAGACAGGCTGGACTGCTGACAAATGTGGGCGTGCCTGCTCCCGTACTTAATCCCTCCATGGCCGGTGTTCGGGGCGTCACAGGCGTCTGCTAGCCTGCATCTTCGCCACTGCTGCGAACAATCTTAACCTTGTAAGCTGGTTGGTCCACTGTGAAGAACTCACCTATGGTCGCCAGAGTAGCATGAGCCATGTCGGCCCAGTTCCACCTTGCTGATTCGTCGAAGACGACGTCTTTGGTGACATGGACGCGTTTGGTCGCAGGGTTGTAGGCACGGTACGCCTTGTCACCCTCCTTGTACCTGGTGAACACCATCAGAGTGGAGCGGTCCTCGAGCTTGCTCTAGTGTGGTTTCACCGTCTTGACTTGAGCCACGCACCCAAAAGTGCGCAGGAAGTGCACCAGAGGTCAATCACCATGCCACGCCTCGTACGGAGTCATGCCGACCACTGAGCGCGTCAGCTATCTGTTCAAGATGAAGACGGCAGTGGTGACTGCCTCCCCCCATAACTCTCTGGGCATGGATGTGGCCTTCATCAAGCTCCTGGCAATGGCCACCACTTAGGGAGTCATGGATTAGGGGGTCCTCGAGTGTCCGGATTACTCGATATGGGCTGGACTTATGGACCGTGAAGATAAAGCAGAAGATTATCCCACGTGTCCGGTTAGGACTCCTACATATGTATAATGGTAAGTTTTGTGTCCGGGTGTAATGTTTCCTTCCTCTGCAAGTTGACTCTGTACAACCCTAGGTCCCTCCGGTGTATATATAAACCGGAGGGTTTATTCTGTAGAGGCAATCAGAAAATCTCAGGCTAGACATCTAGGGTTTGGCCCACACGATCTCAAGGTAGATCAACTCTTGTAACCCCTATATTCATCATATTCAATCAAGCAGGAAGTAGGGTATTACCTCCATTAAGAGGGCCCGAACCTGGGTAAACATCATGTCTTTGTTTCCCCTGTTACCATTGATCCTCAGATACACATCTCGGGACCCCCTACCCGAGATCTGCTAGTTTTGACACCGACATTGGTGCTTTCATTGAGAGTTCTGTTGTGTCATCAAAGAGAAGATCAATGGCCGCTTCGTCATCAGCGACGGCGCTACCATTGGGGAGACCTTCCTCCCCGGCCAGCTTTTTGTGTTTGGTAGCTTCGTATTGTGTGCCAACTCGGATGGCCACCTTGACTAGATCGAGAACTATGCTCCTGGTCATCAGATCAGGTTTGGAAGTCTGAATTACATCGCCGATATTCGAGGAGATCTGATCTTCGAGGAATTTGCGGCCTCGGTTGCCGCTCCCTGCCTGCACGAAGAAGACCCTTCAGATCTATCACCAGATCCTGTCCAGGGATCGACACTCATGTCCACTCTGGCTTAGATCCGGAGCCGACCACTTTGTCCAAAGACGAGAGGATAAACCCCGCCAGACTCTCCCCCTCCATGGAGCTCCTAGCCGGAGGCTCAAAGGCTGTTGTGTCGCTCACAGACCTAGAATCAAACGGGACACTCCCCGTCCTTGGGAAGCCAGACTCAATTTAGATCACGAGCTCCGAACTCCTAGGGTCCGCACTCTCCGGGCTCGACCAAGCGGTCATCACCAAGCATGGCTCCGCAGATCCCCAGACTCCTGTCCAGCTCTCGCTCTTAAACGAGGCACTGGACGTGCTACAATCTCTTGCCGTCATGGAGGATTCACTGCTGAACTATGGCCAGTTAAAACTGCGGGTTGAGATTAGGGAATTTTGCGTCCCACCCACCACCCACTTGGTAGCTACTGCCGCGGACTTAACCGACATGCTTGACTATGCTTCCGAAGACATCGACTGTATGGACGACGATGTTGAAGCCGAACCAAGTCAAAACCTGCCGAACACAGGGCGCTGGACGGCTACCTCTACATACGATGTATACATGGTGGACACACCTGAAAGGAAGGACGACGATGGCACTAAAGGCCTAGACGAGGACAAGCCCGTCAAGGAACCACCAAAACGCCGACATAAGCGACGCCGCTCTCAATCGCGCCAAGGAAGGGAAAGCAACACCAGCAATGGTGAGAATGACACCCCGGATAACCCCGAAGGCCCCGAATACCCTACAGAACCAGTGTTAGAGTAGGAGGAAAGGGAGGAACGTCAAGTAAATCCCGAAGAACTCGCCGATCACAATGATTCGGAGGACAGTAACTATTTACCCGTCTCCGAAGAGGATGTCAGCCTTGGTGACGAAGAATTCATCATCCAAAAGGAACCCCTCGAACAAGATCGCTTTCAGCGACGGCTTATTGCCACAACAAGGAGCCTGAAAAAGTAGCAGCAGCGGCTTAAAGCCGAGCAAGATATGCTCAACGACAGATGGAATCAAGTGCTAGACGCCGAGGAAAGATACGTCCATGAGCGCCAAACAAAGAGCTATCCCAAGCGCAAGCTACTGCCACAATTCGATGATGAGGCCCATGCACCAATACCGTCAAGGTACAATCAGGACGATCAACCTGATCGACCACCACATGGACGGGACAAAGCGGCCACTAACGCCGAACAGCAGCCCGCACCCGCCCTCCATAAAGGCAGGGAGACAGTGGCTCCAGGCTACAAGTATGACCTACGTTAGGACCTGACAAATAGAGCCGGTCAGACCAGATCAATCTATGGGTCAAGAGGACGTGCTCCCACGCGGGATGACGACTATCAAGCCTGGCATGACCAAAACAATCCAGTTCGGAGTAAGCATCAAACTCAAATGTCATCCGAACTCTGTCGCGATGTCGCCCGGTATAGAGGCGCCACACACCCTATGTGCTTTACCGATGAGGTAATGTATCACCAATTTCTAGAAGGGTTTAAACATGTGAACGTCGAACAGTACGATGGAACGACGGATCCTGCCGTATGGATTGAAGATTTTATCCTCCATATTCACATGGCTCGTGGAGATGACCTCCATGCCATCAAATATCTCCCTCTAAAGCTGAAAGGACCAGCACGACACTGGTTGAACAACCTCCTAGAGAACTCCATTGGAAGCTGGGAAGAATTAGAGGATGCTTTTCGGGCCAAATTTTAGGGCACTTATGTCCGGCCGCCGGATGCTGATGACGTGAGCCATATAGTCCAGCAACCCGGGGATTCAGGTCGCAAACTCTGGAATCGGTTCTTGACTAAGAAGAACCAAATCATCGACTGTCTGGACGCTGAAGCCTTAGCGGCATTCGAAGACAGTGTCCGTGATGAATGGCTCACCCGACACCTTGGCCAGGAAAAGCCGGAGACCATGGCAGCACTCACTGCACTAATGACCCACTTTTGCGCGGGCGAAGATAGCTGGTTGGCTCGTAGAAGTTTCAGTACCAGCGACCCTGGCACTTCGGAGGTCAGGGATGACAACGGCAGGCCACGACGCAACAAAAACAAGCGTCGGAATAACAATGGAGAAACAGAGGATACGGCAGTAAACGTCAGATTCAGTGGCTCCAAATCCGGTTCGTGAAAGAAGCCGTTTAAAGGCAATCGAGACGGCCTGTCCAGCTTGGACAGGATATTAGAGAGGCCTTGCCAGATTCATGGCACCCCTGACATGCCTGCCAACCTGATGACCCACAACTACAGAGGATCAATTATAACTCTTTTTGATAAGTAAGAGTGTCGAACCCCACGAGGAGCAGAAGGAAATGACAAGTGGTTTTCACCAAGGTAATGTCTGCAAGTGCTGAAATTGTAAGTAGCAGGATAGTTTGATAGCAAGGTAATTTTGTAACGAGCAAGTAACAATAGTAGTAGCAAAAGTGCAGCAAGGTAGCCCAATCCTTTTGAGGCAAAGGACAGGCCAAGATGGCCTCTTATAATAAGCAAAGCATTCTTGAGGGTACACGGGAATTTCATCTAGTCACTTTCATCATGTTGGTTCGATTTGTGTTCGCTACTATGATAATTTGATATGTGGGTGGATCGGTGCTTAGGTGCTATTCTTACTTGAACAAACCTCCTACTTATGGTTAACCCTCCCGCAAGCATACACAACTACGGGAAAAGTATTAAGAATAAATTCTAACCATAGCATTAAACTTTTGGATCCAATCGGCCCCTTACGGAATAGCGCATAAACTGGGGTTTAACCTTCTGTCACTCTCGCAACCCAATATCTAATTATTACTCCAAAATGCATTCCCTTAGGCCCAAATATGGTGAAGTGTCATGTAGTCGAGTTCACATGACACTACTAAGGGAATCACAACATACATACTATCAAAATATCGAACACATATCAAATTCACACGATTACTTGCAACATGATTTCTCTTGTGACCTCAAGAACAAAGGTAACTACTCACAAATGATAAGCATGCTCTAGATCAGAGGGGGTATTAAATAGCATAATGGATCTGAATATATAATCTTCCACCAAATAAACCATACAGTAATCAACTACAAGATGTAATCAACACTACTAGTCACCCACAAGCACCAATATATAGTTCCGGTAATAAGATTGAACACAAGAGATGAACTAGGGTTTGAGATGAGATGGTGTTGTTGAAGATGTTGATGGAGATGGCCATCCCCAAGATGGGAGAGTTGTTGGTGATGATGATGACGATGATTTCCCCCTCTGGGAGGGAAGTTCCCCCAACGAAATCGCTCCGCCGGAGGGCAAAAGTGCTCCTGCCCAAGTTCTGCATCGAGACGGCGATGCTCCATCCCGAAAGTCTTCTCCTTATTTTTTCTAGGTCCGAAGTGCTTATATACCAGAAGATGGGCACCGGAGGTGGGCCTGGGTGAGCACAACCCACCAGGGCATGCCTAGGATCCCTGGCGCGCCGGTTGTGACCACCTGGTGTCCCCCCTCTGGTACTTCTTTGCTCCATTATTCTTCAAATAATTCATAAAAATTCTCCGTGAAGTTTCAGCTTGTTTGGAGTTGTGCAGAATAGGTGGCCTGGCGTAGCTTTTCAGGTCCAGATTTCCAGTTGCTGGAGTTCTCCCTCTTGGTGCATACCTTGCAAATTGTGAGAGAAAAGGCATTAGAATTACTCCAACAAGCATTATTATGCATAAAAACATCATAAATAACAGTAAGAAAACATGATGCAAAATGGACGTATCACAACCACACCAACAAAAATTGCTGGGTTTTCAAACAGGCCGGTAAATTAAATACCGAACACAAGGGGAAAGGACCTCAATGTGAGGACGACGACGAGCCTCGCCCACTAAACACTGGGGGACAGAAGCAATTTCCCCCGGAGGTGAAAACGGTGAACAAGCTATATGTCACCCACATCCCCAAGAGGGAGCACAAACACACGTTAAGGGACGTCTACGCCATAAAGCCTATCACCCCAAAGTTCAACCCATGGTCGGCTTGTCCGATCACCTTTGATCGCAGGGACCACCCAACCAGTATCCATCAGGAGGTTCGGCGGCCCTGGTACTCGAACCTATCATCGACAGATACCACCTCACTAGAGTCCTCATGGACGGCAGCAGCAACTTCAACCTTATATATCGGGATACTGTCGCAAGATGGGGATCGACCCGTCATGAATCAAGCCAAGCAACACTACGTTTAAAGGAGTGATACATGGCGCGGAGGCCCGTTGCACGGGCTCTTGAACACTAGAGGTAGTATTTGGCTCCCCAGATAACTTCCGAATCGAAGATTGATCTTCGACATCATCCCTTTCCGCGATGGTTATCAAGAACTACTCGGACGAACCGCTTTCGCCCGCTTTAACGCAGTCCCACACTATGCTTATCTCAAGATCAAAATGCCTGAACCTCGTGGCATTATCATAGTAAATGGGAATATGGAGCGCTCCCTTTTACTAAGGAGCATATAGCGACCCTTGCAGCCGAAGTTCAAGGCAGCCTTATCAAGCCACCGGTCATCAAGACCCAAGACACTGCTAAGCATGTCCGACCCACATTGCAACGTGGTAGCTCGGTGGAACCTGAGCTTGAATAGAAGTTTATCCTCCGCCAGCTGCCCCATAAGGTTGTGGCACATGTACCCCGTGTACACAATTACGCCCTTGAGATACCTTGGGCAGCGCCGGAGACAAACTGCGAAAAATGGCCCATAATGTTGTTGGGGAACGTAGTATTTCAAAAAAAATCTTAAGATCACACAAGATCTATCTACTAGAATCATAGAAACGACAGGGGAGAGTGTGTCTACATACCCTCGTAGACCGAAAGCGGAAGCGTCTAGTGACGCGGTTGATGTAGTCGAACGTCTTCGCGATCCAATCGATCCAAGCACCGAATATACGGCACCTTTGCGTTCAGCACACGTTCAGATCGATGACGTCCCACGAGCTTTTGATCCAGTTGAGCTTCATGGGAGTGTTTCGTCAGCAAGGCGGCGTGGTGACGGAGATGATGAAGTTACCGATGCATGGCTTCACCTAAGCACTGCAACGATACGACCGAGGTGTGTTTCTGTGGAGGGGGCACCGCACACGGCTAAAACAATGTTGCTTGTGTGTCCTAGGGCGCCCCTGCCCCTGTATATAAAGGAGCAAGGGGGAGGGGCGCGCCATAGAGGGAGGTTTCCTACTCCTAGTAGTAGGAATCCCCTTTCCTATTCCTACTAGGAGTAGGAAAGGAAGAAGAAGGGGAGAAGGAAGGAGAGGGGCGCCTCCCCCCACTCCTAGTCCAACTAGGATTCCCTTGGGGGGGCAGCCAGCCCTAGTGGGCTGCCTCTCACTTTCCCTCACGGCCCACTATGGCCTAATACTCCCCCGGGGGGTTTCGATAACCCCTCCGGCACTCCGATTTTCTCCGATAACACCAGGAACACTTTCGATGTCCAAATATAGCCGTCCAATATATTAATCTTTATGTCTTGGACATTACGAGACTCCTCGTTATGTCCGTGATCTCATCCGGGACTCCGAACTACCATCGGTACATCAAAACTCATAAACTCATAATACCGATCGTCATCGAACGTTAAGCGTGCGGACCCTACGGGTCGGAGAACTATGTAGACATGACCGAGACTCATCTCCGGTCAATAACCAATAGCGGAACCTAGATGCTCATATTGGTTCCGACATATTCTACGAAGATCTTTATCGGTCAAACCGCATAACAACATAATTTGTTCCCTTTGTCGTCGGTATGTTACTTGCCCGAGATTCGATCGTCGGTATCATCATACCTAGTTCAATCTCGTTACCGGCAAGTCTCTTTACTCGTTTGTAATACATCATCTCGTGACTAACTCATTAGTCGTTTGCTTGCAAGGCTTATTATGATGTGTATTACTGAGAGGGCCCAGAGATACCACTTCGACACTCGGAGTGACAAATCATATTCTCGATCTATGCCAACACCACAAATACCTTCGGAGACACCTGTAGAGCATCGTTATAATCACCCAGTTACGTTGTGACATTTGATAGCACACAAGGTGTTCCTCCGGTATTCGGGAGTTGCATAATCTCATAGTCATAGGAACATGTATAAGTCATGAAGAAAGCAATAGCAGTAAAACTAAACGATCAAGTTGCTAAGCTAACGGATGGGTCTTGTCCATCACATAATTCTCCTAATGATGTGATCCCATTGATCAAACGACAACTCATGTCTATGGCTAGGAAACATAACCATCTTTGATCAATGAGCTAGTCTAGTAGAGGCATACTAGGGACACTCTGTTTTGTCTATGTATTCACACATGTACTAAGTTTCCGGTTAATACAATTCTAGCATGAATAATAAACATTTATCATGATATAAGGAAATACAAATAACAACTTTATGATTGCCTCTAGGGCATATTTCCTTCAAGTGCGGCTTGACCCTATTCGGACCTTAAATATATTTTCAATGTAGGTTCGTTAAAGAACCCACCTTCCCTACGGTTGTGCAGGGACTTCTTTCTAGATTCCTTTTTTCGCAGACGACCATTAGACTCATCTCCTTCAAGGACGTGTCACCAAGGAGAAACAATGCAGACGTGCATCAGGGCGTCATTGGGATCGTTAAATCATTTTGTTTAGGCTCTGTAAACATTTCCCTTTTTAAAATTTCTCACTTGTAAATTGTCCTCGATGCTTTCAACATTATCTATAACTACACGACTCGCCGTATTAATCAAGGTATAAAGGAAGCAGTTGATTCCCACTTTGTTTGGAATTTATTTTACATTATCACTTGTATTCCACCCTACCTCAGACTGCCACACGTGCTTCAATTCGGCCTTAACACCAGGGGTTGTATGCGGCTCAGCACATTTGAAAGTCCGAACACCTATAGGGAACTATTCGGCATCCCGGATATTGCACTATATGCATCTCCGAATCATGTCTTGGGCCTATAGTTGGGTTGCCTAGCTCCTGTGCTTACCACCTTACGTTCCACATTGTTCGGCTAAGGTATTAAGGGAGAACTACTGAGATTGTATTTCTGGTTCGTCCGGTCAAGTACCTAAGTAGAGAAAGCCGAAAACTGACTATCATGATAAGAGAGAGCTGGTCGGCGATTCGGCGACTTAGTACTATACTGACGGGCCGTTAAATATCTATCCTATGTTATACGAGGGGCTGGTCTTCGCCCAGGCGCGTTGAAGAGGCTGTTGGAAGTATGCCCTAGAGGCAATAATAAAATGGTTACTATTATATTTCCTTGTTCATGATAATTGTCTATTGTTCATGCTATAATTGTATTATTCGGAAATCGTAATACATGTGTGAATACTTAGAGCACAACATGTCCCTAGTTATCCTCTAGTTAACTAGCTCGTTGATCAATAGATGGTTACGGTTTCCTGACCATGGACATTGGATGTTGTTGATAACGGGAACACATCATTAGGATAATGATGTGATGGACAAGACCCAATCCTAAGCATAGCACCAGATCGCGTAATTCGTTTGCTAAAGCTTTTCTAATGTCAAGTATCATTTCCTTAGACCATGAGATTGTGCAACTCCCGGACACCGTAGGAATGCTTTGGGTGTATCAAATGTCACAACGTAACTGGGTGACTATAAAGGAGCACTACAGGTATCTCCGAAAGTGTCTGTTGGGTTGGCACGAATCGAGACTGGGATTTGTCACTATGTATGACAGAGAGGTATCTCTCGGCCCACTCGGTAATGCATCATCATAATGAGCTCAATGTGACCAAGGAGTTAGTCACGAGATCATGTGTTACAGAACGAGTAAAGAGACTTGCCGGTAACGAGATTGAACAAGGTATAGGGATACCAACGATCGAATCTCGGGCAAGTAACATATTGATGGATGAAGGGAATTGCATTTGGGATTGTTTGAATCCCCGACATCGTGGTTCATCCGATGAGATCATCGAGAACATGTGGGAGCCAATATGGGTATCCAGATCCCGCTATTGGTTATTGGCCGAAGAGGTGTCTCGGTCATGTCTGCATAATTCCCGAGCCCATAGGGTCTACACACTTAAGGTTTGGTGACGCTAGAGTTGTAACAGGAATTCATATATGGTTACCTAAGGTTGTTAGGAGTCCCGGATGAGATCCCGGAGGTCACGAGGAGTTTCGTTATGGTCCGGAGGTAAATATTCATATATGGGAAGTCCAGTTTCAGCCACCGGAAGAGTTTCGGGGGTCACAGGTATTGTACCGGGACCACTGGAAGGGTTCCGGGGCCCATCGGTTGGGGAAACCTTCCCTGGAGGGCTTACTGGGCTGAATGTGGGAGGGGACCAGCCCCTTAGTGGGCTGGTGCGCCCCCCAAGGGCCCAGGTGTGCCTAAGGGTTGGAAACCCTAGGGGGTGGGGGCACCCCACCTGCTTGGGGGGCAAGTCGCCCCCCCCCCCACCTGGCCATCGCACCCCCTCAAGATCCCATCTAGAGGGGCCGACCCCCTCTCCCCTTCCCCTATAAATAGTGAGGGGGTGGGAGGGAACCACACCTTTCACCTGGCGCGGCCATCCCCCTCCCTACTCCTTCTCCTCCTCCGTAGAGCTTGGTGAAGCCCTGTCGGGAACTGCAAGCTCCACCACCACGCCGTCGTGCTGCCGGAGCTCTTCCACAACTTCTCCTCCCCCCTTCTGGATCAAGAAGGAGGAGACGTCCCCGGGATGTACGTGTGCTGAACATGGACGAACCGTCCGTTCGGCACTTGGATCAGATCTTTCGTGATTTGAATCGCCGCGAGTATGACTCCATCAACCGCGTTCTTGTAACGCTTCCGCTTAGCGATCTTCATGGGTATGAAGATGCACTACCTCTCTCTCGTTGCTAGCATCTCCTAGATTGATCTTGGTGACACGTAGGAAAATTTTGAATTATAACTACGTTCCCTAACAGTGGTATTAGAGCTAGGTCAATGCGTAGATTATATGCACGTGTAGAACACAAGTAGTTGTGGGCGATGATTTGGTCAATTTTCTTACCATTACTAGTATTATCTTGATTCGGCGGCATTGAGGGATGAAGCGGCCCGGACTGACCTTACAAGTACGCTTACGTGAGACAGGTTCCACCGACTGACATGCACTAGTTGCATAAGGTGGCTAGCGGGTGTCTGTCTCTCCTAGTTTAGTCGGATCGGATTCGATGAACGGGGTCCTTATGAAGGGTAAATAGAAATTGACAAATCACCATTGTGGTTTTTGTTGGGGAACGTAGTATTTAAATTTTTTCCTATGATCACGCAAGATCTATCTACTAGATGCATAGCAATGAGGGGGAGAGTGGGTCTACGTACCCTCGTAGACCGGGAGCGGAAGCATCCGGTGACGCGGTTGATGTAGTCGAACTTCTTCGTGATCCAACCGATCAAGCACCGAAAGTACGGAGCCTCCGTGTTCAGCACACGTTCAGCTTGATGACATCCCACGAGCTCTTGATCCAGTAGAACCTCGCGGGAGAGTTTCGTCAGCACGACGGCATAGTGACAGAGATGATAAAGTTACCGTCGCAGGGCTTCGCCTAAGCGCTGCAATGATATGACCGAGGTGTGTTTCTGTGGAGGGCGGCACCGCACACGGTTGGGAGAGATCAACTGATCAACTTGTGTGTCTAGAGGTGCCCCACTTCCCTCGTATATAAAGGAGCAAGGGGGGAGGCCGGCCAGCCCCCTATGGCGCGCCCTAGAGGGGCAATCCTACTAGGAATACGATTCCAATCCTATTCCTAGTAGGAGTCCACCAAGAAGGAGAGAGGGGGAAGGAAGGAGAGGGAGAGAGAGAAGGAAAGGGGCGCCGCCCCCTCCTTTCCTTGTCCAATTCGGACCAAGGGGGAGGGGCGTGCGGCCCAGCCCTGGCCGGCCCTCTCTCTCTCCACTAAAGCCCACTAGGGCCCAATACTTCCCCGGGGTGTTCCGATAACCCCCCCGGCACTCCGCTTTAATACGAAACCTTTCCGGAACACTTTCGATGTCCGAATATATCAATATTTACGTCTCGGACATTCCGAGACTCCTCATCATGTCCGTGATCTCATCCGGGACACCAAACTACCTTCGGTACATCAAAACTCATAAACTCATAATATCGATCATCATCAAACATTAACCGTGCGGACCCTACGGGTTTGAGAACTATGTAGACATGACCGAGACTCATCTCCGGTCAATAATCAATAGCGGAACCTGGATGCTCATATTGGCTCCTACATATTCTATGATGATCTTTATCGGTCAAACCGCATAACGACATACGTTGTTCCTTTTGTCATCGGTATGTTACTTGCCTGAGATTCGATCGTCGGTATGTCAATACCTACTTCAATCTCGTTACTGGAAAGTCTCTTTACTCGTTCCGTAATATATCATCTCATGACTAACTCATTAGTCATTTGCTTGCAAGGCTTATTATGATGTGCATTACCGAGAGGGCCCAGTTATACCTCTCCAACACTCGGAGTGACAAATCCTATTCTTGATCTATGCCAACACCACGAACACTTTCGAAAACATCTGTAGAGCATCTTTATGATCACCCAGTTACGTTGTGACGTTTGATAGCACACAAGGTGTTCCTCCGGCATTCGGGAGTTGCATAATCTCATAGTCATAGGAACATGTATAAGTCATGAAGAAAGCAATAGCAGTAAAACTAAACGATCATAGTGCTAAGCTAACGGATGAGTCTTGTCCATCACATCATTCTCCTAATGATGTGATCTCATTGATCAAATCACAACTCATGTATATGGTTAGGAAACATAACCATCTTTGATCAATGAGCTAGTCTAGTAGAGGTATACTAGGGACATACTGTTTTGTCTATGTATTCACACATGTACTAAGTTTCCGCTTAATACAATTCTAGCATGAATTAAAGACATTTATCATGATATAAGGAAATACAAATAACATCTTTATTATTGCCTCTAGAGCATATTTCCTTCAGTCTCCCACTTGAACTAGAGTCAATAATCTAGATTCCAAAGTAATGATTCTAACACCCATGGAGTCTTGGTGTTGATCATGGTTTGCCCGTGGAAGAGGCTTAGTCAACGGGTCTGCTACATTCGGATCCGTATGTATCTTACAAATTTCTATGTCTCCCTCCTTGACTTGATCGCGGATGGAATTGGAGCGTCTTTTGATGTGCTTTGTTCTCTTGTGAAACCTGGATTCCTTCGCCAAGGCTATTGCTCCAGTGTTGTCACAAAAGATTTTCATTGGACCCGATGCATTAGGTATCACACCTAGATCGGATACGAACTCATTCATCCAGACTCCTTCATTTTCTGCTTCCGAAGCAGCTATGTATTCCGCTTCACACGTAGATCCCGCCACGATGCTCTACTTGGAACTGCACCAACTGATAGCTCCACCGTTTAATAAAAATACATATCCGGTTTGTGACTTAGAGTCATCCAGATCAGTGTCAAAGCTTGAATCGACGTAACCATTTACGACGAGCTCTTTGTCACCTCCATACACGAGAAACATATCCTTTGTCCTTTTCAGGTACTTCAGGATGTTCTTGACCGCTGTTCAGTGATCCACTCCTGGATTACTTTGGTACCTCTCTGCTAAACTTATAATAAGGCACACATCAGGTCTGGTACACAGCAATGCATACATGATAGATCCTATGGCTGAGGCATAGGGAATGACTTTCATTTTCTCTCTATCTTCTGCAGTGGTCGGTCATTGAGTCTTACTCAACTTCACACCTTGTAACACAGGCAAGAACCCTTTCTTTGACTGATCGATTTTGAACTTCTTCAAAACTTTATGAAGGTATGTGCTTTGTGAAAGTCCAATTAAGCGTCTTGATCTATCTCTATAGATCTTAATGCCTAATATGTAAGCAGCTTCACCGAGGTCTTTCATTGAAAAATTCGTATTCAAGTATCCTTTTATGCTATCCAGAAATTCTATATCATTTCCAATCAACAATATGTCATCCACATATAATATCAGAAATGCTACAGAGCTCCCACTCACTTTCTTGTAAATACAGGCTTCTCCAAAAGTCTGTATAAAACCATATGCTTTGATCACCTAATCAAAGAGTATATTCCAACTCCGAGATGCTTGCACCAGTCCATAGATAGATCGCTGGAGCTTGCACACTTTGTTAGCACCTTTAGGATTGACAAAACCCTCTGGTTGCATCATACAAAACTCTTCTTTGAGATATCCATTCAGGAATGCAGTTTTGACATCCATTTGCCAGATTTCATAATCATAAAATGCGGCAATTGCTAACATGATTCGGACAGACTTAAGCATCGCCACGCGTGAGAAAGTCTCATCGTAGTCAACTCCTTGAACTTGTCGAAAACCTTTCGCAACAAGTCGAGCTTTGTAAACAGTAACATTACCGTGTGCGTCAGTCTTCCTCTTGAAGATCCATTTATTTTCGATGGCTTGCCGATCATCGGGCAAGTCAACCAAAGTCCACACTTTGTTCTCATACATGGATCCCATCTCAGATTTCATGGCCTCAAGCCATTTTGCGGAATCTGGGCTCATCATCGCTTCCTCATAGTTTGTAGGTTCATCATGGTCTAGTAAAATGACTTCCAGAACTGGGTTGTCGTACCACTCTGGCGTGGAACGTACTCTGGTTAATCTACGAAGTCCAGCAGAAACTTGATGTGAAGTTTCATGATCATCATAATTAGCTTCCTCACTAATTGGTGTAGGAATCACTGGAACTAGTTTCTGTGATGTACTACTTTCCAATCCGGGAGAAGGTACAATTACCTCATCAAGTTCCACTTTCCTCCCACTCACTTCTTTCGAGAGAAACTCCTTCTCTAGAAAGGATACATTCTTAGCAACGAATATCTTGCCTTCGAATCTGTGATAGAAGGTGTACCCAACAGTCTCCTTTGGGTATCCTATGAAGACACATTTCTTTGACTTTGGTTCGAGCTTATCAGGTTGAAGCTTTTTCACATAAGCATCGCAGCCCCAAACTTTAAGAAACGACAACTTTGGTTTCTTGCCAAACCACGGTTCATAAGGCATCGTCTCAACGGATTAAGATGGTGCCCTATTTAAGGTGAATGCACCTGTCTCTAAAGCATAACCCCAAAGCGATAGTGGTAAATCGGTAAGAGACATCATAGACCGCACCATATCTAATAAAGTACGGTTACGATGTTCGGACACACCATTACGCTGTGGTGTTCCGGGTGGCGTGAGTTGTGAAACTATTCCACATTGTTTCAAATGAAGACCAAACTCGTAACTCAAATATTCACCTCCATGATCAGATCATAGAAACCCTACTTTCTTGTTACGATGATTCTCTACTTCACTCTGAAATTCTTTGAACTTTTCAAATGTTTCAGACTTGTGCTTCATCAAGTAGATATACCCATATCTGCTCAAATCATCGGTGAAGGTCAAAAAATAATGATACCCACCGCGAGCTTCAACACTCATCGGTCCACATACATTAGTATGTATGATTTCCAACAAATCTGTTGCTCGCTCCATTGTTCCGGAGAACGGAGTTTTAGTCATCTTGCCCATGAGGCATGGTTCGCAAGCACCAAGTGATTCATAATCAAGTGATTCAAAAAGTCCATCACTATGGAGTTTCTTCATGCGCTTTACACCAATATGACCTAAATGGCAGTGCCACAAATAAGTTGCACTATCATTATTAACCTTACATCTTTTGGCATCAATATTATGAATATGTGTATCACTACACCCGAGATCCAACAAGAATAGACCACTCTTTAAGGGTGCATGACCATAAAAGATTTTATTCTTATAAATAGAACAACCATTATACTCAGATTTAAATGAATAATCGTCTCGCAATAAACAAGATCTAGATATAATGTTCATGCTTAACGCTGGCACCAAATAACAATTATTCAAGTCTAAAACTAATCCCGAAGGTAGATGTAGAGGTAGCATGCCGATGGCGATCACATCGAATCTGGAACCATTTCCCACGCACATCGTCACCTCGTCCTTAGCCAATCTTCGTTTAATCCATAGTCCCTGTTTCGAGTTACAAATATTAGCAACCGAACCGGTATCAAATACCCAGGTACTACTATGAGCATTAGTAAGGTACACATCAATAACTTGTATATCACATATACCTTTGTTCACCTTGCCGTCCTTCTTATCCGCCAAATACTTGGGGCAGTTCCGCTTCCACTGTCCAGTCCCTTTGCAGTAGAAGCACTCAGTTTCAGGCTTGGCTCCAGACTTGGGTTTCTTCATGGGAGTAGCAACTGTCTTGCTATTCTTCTTGAAGTTCCGCTTCCTTCCATTGCCCTTTTTCTTGAAACTAGTGGTCTTGTTAACCATCAACACTTGATGCTCATTTTTTATTTCTACCTCTGCAGCCTTGAGCATAGCGAAGAGCTCGGGAATTGTCTTTTGCATCCCTTGCATATTATAGTTCATCACGAAGCCTTTTTAGCTTGGTGGTAGTGATTAAAGAACTCTATCAATAACACTATCTTCATAAACATTGCAACCAAGTTGAGTCATATGATTGTAGTACCCAGACATTCTAAGCAAGTATTCACTGATAGAACTATTCTCCTCCATCTTGCAGCTGTAGACTTATTGGAAATCTCATATTTCTCAATCCAGGCATTTGCTTGAAATATTAACTTCAACTCCTGGAACATCTCATATGCTCCATGACGTTCAAAACGTTGTTCAAGTCCCGGTTCTAAGCCTTAAAGCCTGGCACACTAAACTATCGTGTAGGCATCAGAACGAGCTTGCCAAACGTTCATAACATCCGGGGTTGCTCCTGCAGCAGGCTTGTCACCTAGCGGTGCTTCAAGGACATAATTCTTCTATGCAGCAATGAGGATAATCCTCAAGTTACGGACCCAGTCCGTGTAATTGCTACCATCATCTTTCAACTTAGCTTTCTCTAGGAATGCATTAAAATTAAAAGGAACGGTAGCACGGGCCATAGATCTACAATAACATAGATATGTAGAAAACTATCAGGACTAAGTTCATGATAAATTAAAGTTCAATTAATCATATTACTAAAGAACTCCCACTTAGATAGATATCCCTCTGTTCATCTAAATGATCACGTGATCCAAATCAACTAAACCATGTCCGATCATCACGTGAGATGGAGTAGTTTTCATTGGTGAACATCTTATGTTGATCATATCTACTATACGATTCACGCTCAACCTTTCGGTCTCTAGTGTTCCGAGGCCATATCTGCATATGCTAGGCTCGTCAAGTTTAACCCGAGTATTCTGCGTGTGCAAAATTGGCTTACACCCGTTGTATGTGAACGTAGAGCTTATCGCACCCGATCATCACGTGGTGAACTTTCGCAACGGTGCATACTCACGGAGAACACTTGTTACTTGACATTTTGTAAGGGATCATCTTATAATGCTACAGTCGTACTAAGAAAAATAAGAAGCATAATAAGATAAACATCACATGCAATCAAAATATGTGACATGATATGGCCACCATCATCTTGTGCTTTTGATCTCCATCTCCAAGGCACCGTCATGATCACCATCATCACCGCGCGACACCTTGATCTCCATCGTAGCATCGTTGTCGTCTCGCCAACTATTGCTTCCACGACTATCGCTATCGCTTAGTGATAAAGTAAAGAAATTACATGGTGACTGTATTTCATACAATAAAGCGACAACCATATGGCTCGTGCCAGTTGCCGATAACTTTACAAAACATGATCATGTCATACAATAACGTATAACTCATCATGTCTTGACCATATCACATCACAACATGCCCTGCAAAAACAAGTTAGACGTCCTCTACTTTGTTGTTGCAAGTTTTACGCGGCTGCTATGGGCTTGGCAAGAACCGTTCTTACCTACGCATACAAAAACCACAACGATTTTTCGTCAAGTATGTGATGGTTTAACCTTCACAAGGACCTGGCGTAGCCAAACATGGTCCAGCTAAAGTGAGAGAGAGAGAGACACCCACTAGTCACCTTTGAGCAACGAGTGCTCGTAACGATGAAACCAATCTCGCTTAAGCGTACGCGTAAAGTCGGTCCGGGCCGCTTCGTCTCACAATACCGCCGAAACAAAGTATGACATGCTGGTAAGCAATATGACTATTATCGCCCACAACTCATCGTGTTCTACTGGTGCATATCATCTACGCATAGACCTGGCTCATGATGCCACTGTTGGGGAACGTAGTATTTCAAATTTTTCCTATGATCACGCAAGATCTATATACTAGACGCATAGCAACGAGGGGGAGAGTGTGTCTACCTACCCTCGTAGACCGGGAGCGGAAGCGTCTGGTGACGTGGTTGATGTAGTTGAACTTCTTCGTGATCCAACCGATCAAGCACCGAACGTACGAAGCCTCCGCGTTCAGCACACGTTCATCTTGATGACGTCCCACGAGCTCTTGATCCAGTAGAACCTCACGGGAGAGTTTTGTCAGCACGACGGCGTGGTGACGGAGATGATGAAGTTATCATCGCAGGGCTTCGCCTAAGCGCTGCAATGATATGACCGAGGTGTGTTTCTGTGGAGGGGGCACCGCACACGGTTGGGTGAGAACAACTGATCAACTTGTGTGTCTAGAGGTGCCCCCTGCCCCCGTATATAAAGGAGCAAGGGGGAGGCCGTTCGGCCCCCTATGGCGCGCCCTAGAGGGGTAATCCTACTAGGAATAGGATTCCTATCCTATTCCTAGTAGGAGTCCACCAAGAAAGAGAGAGGGGGAAGGAAGGAGAGGGACAGGGAGAAGGAAAGGGGCACCCCCTCCCTCCTTTCCTAGTACAATTTGGACCAAGGGGGAGGGGCGTGCGGCCCAGCCCTGGTCGGCCCTCTCTCTCCACTAAAGCCCACTAGGGCCTAATACTTCCCCGGGGGGTTCCGGTAACCCCCCCGGCACTCCATTTTAATCCGAAACCTTTCCGGAACACTTCTGGTGTCCGAATATAGTCGTCCAATATATCAATATTTATGTCTCGGACACTCCGAGACTCCTCGTCTTGTCCGTGATCTCATCCGGGACTCCGAACTACCTTCGGTACATCAAAACTCATAAACTCATAATACTGATCGTCATCAAACATTAAGCGTGCGGACCCTACGGGCTCGAGAACTATGTAGACATGACCGAGACTCATCTCCGGTCAATAACCAATAGCGGAACCTGAATGCTCATATTGGCTCCTACATATTCTACGAAGATCTTTATCGGTCAAACTGCATAACAACATACGTTGTTCCTTTTGTCATCGGTATGTTACTTGCCCGAGATTCGATTGTCGGTATCTTAATACCTAGTTCAATCTCGTTACCCGCAAGTCTCTTTACTCGTTCTATAATACATCATCTCGTGACTAACTCATTAGTCATTTGCTTGCAAGGCTTATTATGATGTGCATTACTGAGAGGGCCTAGAGATACCTCTCCGACACTCGGAGTGACAAATCCTATTCTTGATCTATGCCAACACCACGAACACTTTTGGAAACACCTGTACAACATCTTTATGATCACCCAGTTACATTGTGGCGTTTGATAGCACACAAGGTGTTCCTCCGGCATTCGGGAGTTGCATAATCTCATAGTCATAGGAACATGTATAATTCATGAAGAAAGCAATAGCAGTAAAACTAAACGATCATAGTGTTGAGCTAACGGATGGGTCTTGTCCATCACATCATTCTCCTAATGATGTGATCTCGTTGATCAAATGACAATTCATGTCTGTGGTTAGGAAACATAACCATCTTTGATCAATGAGCTAGTCTAGTAGAGGTATACTAGGGACATACTGTTTTGTCTATGTATTCACACATGTACTAAGTTTCCGGTTAATACAATTCTAGCATGAATAAAAGACATTTATCATGATAAAAGGAAATACAAATAATATCTTTATTATTGCCTCTAGGGCATATTTCCTTCAGTTTTTGCGTAGGTACAAAACGTTCTTGCTAGAAACCCATAGCAGCCACGTCAAACATGCTGCAACAATTGGAGGACGTCTAACTTGTTTTTGCAGGGTATGCTATGTGATGTGATATGGCCAAAAGGATGTGATGAATTATATATGTGATGTATGAGATTGATCATGTTCTTGTAATAGGAATCACAACTTGCATGTCGATGAGTATGACAACCGACAGGAGCCATAGGAGTTGTCCTAATTTTATTGTATGACCTGCGTATCAATGAAAACGCCATGTAATTACTTTACTTTATTGCTAATCGTTAGCCATAGTAGTAGAAGTAATAGTTGGCGAGACAAGTTCATGAAGACACGATGATGGAGATAATGATGATGAAGATCATGGTGTCATGCCGGTGACGATGGTGATCATGCCACGCTTCGAAGATGGAGATCAAAAGCGCAAGATGATGTTGGCCATATCATGTCTAGGACCTATTCTGGGCCATACAATGCATTACAGACGTATGATCATTACCCTTCAACCGGGTTATTCTATTCCACTTCTAGATAGAGAAAAAAACTAAAGGAGAATCAATGAAAAAAGACATAGTTTGGAAGTTAGACCTTTTATTATAGGACTCTCTTTCAATTTCAAAAAAGAGGATGTTTGAAACTTTTAACAGGCGTAAATTTGCATGTGATGTTTATCATGTTTACATCTTATTTGCTTAGAATGACGGTAGCTTAAATAAGATGATCCCTCACTTAAATTTCAAGAAATGTGTTTCCCCTAAGTGTGCACCGTTGCGAAGGTTCGTTGTTTCGAGGCACCACGTGATGATCGTGTGTGATAGATCCTAACGTTCGCATACAACGGGTGTAAGCCAAATTTACACATGCAAAACACTTGGGTTTACTTGACGAGCCTAGCATCTACATGCATGGCCTCGGAACAAGAGAGACCAAAAGGTCGAACATGAGTCGTATAGTAGATGTGATCAACATGGAGATGTTCACCGTTGATGACTAGTCCGTCTCACGTGATGATCAGACATGGCCTAGTCGATTCGAATCAGGTAGCACTTAGATGACTAGAGGGATGTCTATCTGAGTGGGAGTTCATTAAGTAATTTGATTAGATGAACTTAATTATCATGAACTTAGTCTAAATGTTTCTTTACAATCTATCTTGTAGATCCAATGGTCCACGCTAATGTTGCCCTCAACTTCAATGCGTTCCTAGAGAAAATCAAACTGAAAGACGATGGAAGCAACTATACGGATTGGGTCCGTAACTTGAGGATCATCCTCATAGCTTCCAAGAAAGCATATGTCCTTGAAGCACCGCTAGGTGATGCACCCATTTTCCCAGCAACTCAAGACGTTAGGAATGCCTGGCAGTCGCGTAGTGATGATTACTCACTAGTTCGGTGCGGCATGCTTTACAGCTTAGAATCGGGGCTCCAAAAGTGTTTTGAGCAACATGGAGCATATGAGATGTTCCAAGAGCTGAAAATGGTTTTCCAAGCTCATGCCCGGGTCGAGACATATGAAGTCTCCGACAAGTTACAGTTGTAAGATGGAGGAAAACAGTTCTATCAGCGAGCATATACTCAAAATGTCTGGGTTGCACAACCGCTTGTCTCAGCTGGGAGTTAATCTTCCAGATGACTCGGTCATTGACAGAATCCTCTAGTCGCTCCCACCTAGCTACAAGAGCTTTGTGATGAACTACAATATGCAAGGGATGGAGAAGTCCATTCTTGAGTTGTATTCCATGCTGACATCAGCGGAGGTGGAGATCAAAAAGGAACATCAAGTGTTGATGGTGAATAAGACCACTAAGTTCAAGAAAGGCAAGGGTAAGAAGATCTTCAAGAAGGACGGCAAGGGAATTGCCGCACCCGTTTAGCCAGTTGCTGGGAAGAAGCCAAAGAATGGACCCAAGCCTGAGACTGAGTGCTTTTATTGCTAGGGAACGGGTCTAGAAGGGAACTGCCCCAAATACTTAGCAGAAAAGAAGGCTGGCAACGTCAAAGGTATATATGATATACTCCCTCCATAAACTAATATAAGAGTGTTTAGATCACTACTTTAGTTATCTAAGAGCTCTTATATTAGTTTATAAAGGGAGTACATGTTATTGATATGTACCTTACCAACGCTCGTAGTAGCTGCTGGGTATTTGATACCGGTGCAGTTGCTCAGATTTGTAACTCAAAGCAAGAGTTGCGGAATAAGCGGAGACTGGCGAAGGACAAGGTGACGATGCGCGTCGGGAATGGTTACAAGGTCGATGTGATCGCCGTCGGCACGCTACCTCTACATCTACCTTCGGGGTTAGTTTTAAAACTCAATAATTGTTATTTAGTACGAGCTTTGAGCATGAACATTGTATCTGGATCTCGTTTGATGCGGGATGGCTACTCATTTAAATCTGAGAATAATGGCTATTCTATTTATATGAGAGATATGTTTTATGGTCATGCCCCGCTGGTCAATGGTTTATTTTTATTGGATCTCGAACGTGATGTTACACATATTCATAGTGTGAATACCAAAAGATGTAAGGTTGATAATGATAGTCCCACATACTTGTGGCACTGCCGCCTTGGTCATATTTGTGTCAAACACATGAACAAACTCCATGCAGATGGACTTTTGGAGTCTCTTGATTATGAATCATTTGACACGTGTGAACCATCCCTCTTGGGTAAGATGACCAAGACTCCGTTCTTCGGAACGATGGAGCGAGCAACCAACTTGTTTGAAATCATACACACTGATGTATGCGGTCCAATGAGCGTTGAGGCTCACGGTGGCTATCGCTATGTTCTCACCCTCACTGATGACTTAAGTAGATATGGGTATGTCTACTTAATGAAACACAAGTCTGAGACTTTTGAAAAGTTCAAGGAATTTTAGAATGAGGAAGAGAATCAACATGACAGGAAAATAAAGTTCTTACGATCTGATCGTGGAGGAGAATATTTGAGTCATGAGTTTGGCACACACTTAAGGAAATGTGGAATTGTTTCACAACTCATGCCGCCTGGAACACCTCAGCATAATGGTGTGTTCGAACATTGTAATCGCACTCTGTTGGATATGGTGCGATCTATGATGTCTCTTACCGATCTACCGCTATCATTTTGGGGTTATGCTTTAGAGACTGCCGCATTCACTTTAAATAGGGCACCATCTAAATCCGTTGAGACGACACCGTATGAATTATGGTATCGGAAGAAGCCTAAGTTGTCATTTATGAAAGTTTGGTGATGCGATGCTTATGTCAAGAAACTTCAACCTGAAAAGCTCGAACCCAAATCGGAAAAGTGCGTCTTCATAGGATACCCAAAGGAAACTATTGGGTATACCTTCTACCTCAGATCCGAAGGCAAGATCTTTGTTGCCAAGAATGGATCCTTTCTGGAGAAAGAGTTTCTCTTGAAAGAAGTGGGAGGAAAGTAGAACTTTATGAGGAATTAGTTTCCCCTCTTGAACCGGAAAGTAGCGCAGCGCAGGAAGATGTTTCTATGGTGCCTGCACAGACTAGAGAGGAAGTTAATGATGATGATTATGAAACTTCGGATCAAGTTGCTACTGAACTTTGTAGGTCCACGAGGACACGTTCCGCACCAGATTGGTACGGCAACCCTGTCCTGGAAATCATGTTGTTAGACAACGGTGAACCTTCAAACTATGAAGAAGCGATGGCGGGCTTGGATTCCAACAGATGGCTTGAAGCCATGAAATCCAAGATAGAATCCATGTATAATAACAAAGTATGGACTTTCGTGGACTTGCTCGATGATCGGCAAGCCATAGAGAATAAGTGGATCTTTAACAAGAAGACACACGCGGATGGAAATGTGACCATCTATAAGGCTCGTCTTCTCGCTAAGGGTTATCAACAAGTTCAAGGAATTGACTATGATGAGACTTTCTCACCCATAGCGATGCTAAAGTCCGTCCGAATCATGTTAGCAATTGCCGCATTCTATGATTGTGAGATCTGGCAAATGGACGTCAAAACAGCATTCCTTAATGGTTTCCTTAAGGAAGAATTGTATATGATGCAGCCGGGAGGTTTTGTCAATCCTAAGAATGCTGACAAGGTATGGAAGCTCCAGCGCTCCATCTATGGGTTGGTTCAAGCATCTCGGAGTTGGAACATTCGCTTTGATGAAGTGATCAAAGCGTTTGGGTTCATACAGACTTATGGAGAAGCCTGTATTTACAAGGAAGTGAGTGGGAGCTCTTTAGCATTTCTCATATTGTATGTGGATGACATATTGTTGATGGGAAATAATATATAACTTTTGGAAATCATAAAGGCCTACTTGAATAAGTGTTTTTAAATGAAGGACCTTGGAGAAGCTGCTTACATATTAGGCATCAAGATCTATAGAGATAGATCGAGACGCTTCATTAGTCTTTCACAAAGCACATACCTTGACAAGATATTGAAGAAGTTCAATATGGATCGGTCAAAGAAGGGGTTCTTATTGGAAATATGCCCTAGAGGCAATAATAAAATGGTTATTATTATATTTCCTTTTTCATGATAATTGTTTGTTATTCATGCTTAACTTGTATTATCCAGAAACGGTGATACATGTGTGTTAATACATAGACCACAACATGTCCCTCGTAAACCTATAGTTACTAGCTCGTTGATCAACAGATGGTTACGGTTTCCTAACCATGGACATTGGATGTCATTGATAACGGGATCACATCATTAGGAGAATGATGTGATGGACAAGACCCAATCCTAAGCCTAGCACAAGATCGTGTAGTTCATAATGCTAAAGCTTTTCCAATGTCAAGTATATTTTCCTTAGACCATGAGGTTGTGCAACTCTCGGATACTGTAGGAATAACTTGGGTGTGCCAAACGTCACAACGTAACTGGGTGGCTATAAAGGTACACTACGGGTATCTCCGAAAGTATCTGTTGGGTTGGCACAAACCGAGACTGGGATTTGTCACTCCGTATGACGGAGAGGTATCTCTGGGCCCACTCGGTAAGACATCATCATAATGAGCTCAATGTGACTAAGGGGTTGGTGATACGTCCAAAACGTATCCATAATTTCTGCTTGCTCCATGCCTCTTTTGTGTGATATTGCTATGATATATATGCACTTCCATACACTTTTGATCATATTTGGACTAACCTATTAACTCAGTGCACCCCAGTGCCAGTTTCTGTTTTCTGCTGTTTTTGTATTTCAGGTTTTCCCATTACGTAAATTGCCAGAAAAATTCCGGGAAATATATATACAAAATCAGCATTCCGGAAGCTTCCATGCGGCCAAAGTAGGGCCAGAGGGGGCCCACAGGGGCTCCAGGCGCCCTGTGGGGGCGCCCCCCCTCCTGGCCGCCGCGCCAGGCCGCCTGGGCCCCCCTTAGCTCCTCTGGCGACCCCCTTTGGCATATATTTACACCGCATCCCGAAACCCTCGAGGACGGAACCCTTTTCTCCAGAAGCTATTCCGATCTCCGCCGCCATCGCCACCAAGTTTCGGGGGACCAGAATTCCTGTGTCGGCACCCTGCCGAGACGGGGAAGTGCCCCTGGATTCATCTCCATCGACGTTGCTTCCTCCCTCCATGATGCGGGAGTAGTTCCTCCTCGGGGCTGAGGTTTTCTACCAGTAGCTATGTGGTCAATTCTCTCTCCCATGATGTGATCTTCATTGTGATCATAGGCTATGTTAATCTAGGGTGATCCCATGATATTTCCCCTTCCTCTATGTATTGGATTGATGTACTCACTTGTCTTTATCTAGTATAATCTCCGAGACCAAGGTGACAGCGGTCTATTGGACATTGATTAGAAGAATATTTTCATGAGTGATTTCCTCTTTTGTGTGTGGATTGAAGATTGAGAGTCTCTTGGTGCTTGTCTTTGACTATCCTTGAGATATGTTGTGGTGATTGTGGTACTCTCTTTGGATGGCCGCAGTGACATTGGGAAATCCATAGGTTGAGAACTACGAACTTTGAGGTGTGCTTTTGTAGCCCTACATAATTCTCGTCCTCTCTTGACCACAAAGGAATGACCTCCAAGTGCGTCCCCCTTGCATGTTTTATGGGAAATATCATGTGATTCGATTATGTTAATGTTGTTGGGAGTTGCCACTAGTGAAAGTATGAGGCCTAGGCCTTGTTTCCACCATTGCAATACCACTTGTGCTCACGTTTACCACTTGTTTGCTTGCTGCACTTTTTATTATAGATTTATATTACTTTGCTTTGCCACTCCTATCATCCATATTTTACCATCTCTTCGCCGAACTAGTGCACCTATACATCTGACAAGTGTATTAGGTGTGTTGGGGACACAAGAGACTTCTTGTATCTTGATTGCAGGGTTGCTTGAAAGGGGTACGTTCAACCTCCACTTCCCTGAGTTCGATAAACCTTGGGTTACTCACTTAAGGGAAATTTGCTGCTGTCCTACAAACCTCTGCTCTTGGAGGCCCAACACTGTCTACAGGAATAGAAGCGTGTAGTAGACATCAAGCTATTTCTGGCGCCGTTGCCAGGGAAGTGAGGTAAGTGAAGGTACCTTCTCTAGATCTTGCAATTAAATCTTTTTGTTTCTTGTTTTTATTTCACTAGTTATGTTTATGGAAAACCGCAATCTTAGTTCGCTGCTTGGGGAAGGCCGCTTTACCACACCCGTGGTAGAGAAGTCTCCTCCACCTACTGAATGTATCCCGTTCAAAATACCACTTGGGATAATTGAAATAATTAGGAATGATTGTTATGATGGGACAGTCAATCCTAGTATTCATTTGTTGAAACTTACAGAACTTTGTGAGTTGTTTAAGATTTCAGGTTTGACAAGAGATGGAGTCATGAGGAAATTATTTGCCTTGTCACTCAAAGGAAAAGCATTGGAATGGTATAGGCTACTAGATGACTCTCACATGCTGGATTGGGAAGAGATCCAGTCTCTCTTTTACTCCAAGTTTTATCCTCTTCATGAAGTCCATGAGAATAGGAATTATGTTTATAATTTCTATCCTCATGACGGAGAGAGCATAGCTCAAGCTTGGGGGAGACTGAAAACGTTAATGCTAAAATGTCCTAACCATGGGCTCCCCAAAGATATGATTATTACTAATTTCTATGTGAGGCTCTCTCGACAGGATAAAGATTTGCTCGATGCTTCCTATATGGGTTCTTTCACAAACGAAAAGAATGATGCTATGGGAACTCCTTTAAAGAATTCAATGCAACACTGAAGATTGGGAGATCGACAAAGGTAAAGAGTCAGGTATAATTTATGAGTATGATTGCATTAAGTCCTTTGTTGAAACTACAAGTTTTAATAAGTTTACTGCTAAGTTTGGGCTTGATTCTCAACTCCTTGTTGATTTCTTAAAATCTTTTGCTTCACATCTTAATATGCCTAAGGAGGATTGGATCAAGCATCATGAACCTTTTAAAGAGATTTGCAAAGTAAATGAAATTGTTCATGATGATTGCAACATGCATGATCCAATTCCTAAAAATGAAGTTTTATATAAGCATGTTAATTTTTGTGGAGTGGATAGACCTTGTGAAAGGCCTATGATTGAAGAAGAGAAGTATTGTAAGCAACATAAGCATGAAAGAACAATCACTTGGGTCAAAGATTTAAATGAAATTGCTAGAGAATTGTGTGACCTTTATCCTTTTGCTTGTGAACTTTGCTGTATAGAGGGTCACTTTAATTTTGAATGCATGCACTTTCAAAACATAACTGTTAACCAGTTATGTGATAACATGATCACCTCTGATCTTTATGATGAGCTTATGTTATTTTTGATGTGTGAAGAGTTATCAGAAAAGACTTCTTGGCTAGATGTTAATGCCATAGGAATAAAAAACACTTTGCAAAATTGCCATCTCTATTGTGTTGTTAATTGCCATGAAAATGATTACATAAGTAAGATTAGAAAAGAGGGAACTTTACCAAAGTATAAAAATGTCTCTTATATTTCTGCTAATAAAAAGGAGAGTTTCTCCCAAGTTTCCCCTATTGTTTCTAATGATAAACCAGGATATGTGGAGAAGCTTCATCTCCAACCACTCCCTCCTAAGGTGAAGAAGAAAAAAAGAAGAGGAGCAAGAAGGAAGAAGAATGTGTATCAACCTGGCCTGAGCATATTCCTCCCATCAACTTTTATCCTAACGGTTGTAAGTTTAAAGAAGAAGGTGAAGTTTATTGCCTTAATTATCATCTTGATGATACGTCCGTAGGTACTATTGAAGATGATTTTGATTATGATATGCATGTTACTTATTGTGATTGGGAAAATGATGATAATGCTACTTATGATCTTGAAAATCTTTTTGGTACCAACTCTGAAAGTGATGATATGGAAAGCTCTAAGCTTGGGGATGATAGGATTGCAAATCCTTTACCCACTAGTGATGTGCTAATTGATAATTCTTTTTCTAGTAAGAATAAAGACAACATGTTTACAAATATAGTTGCTAGCAATGATAATGCTCTTCTCTACTATGATGATGTTATAACTCCAATCTATAGTGATTATAAAGGTACCTATGACATAAGGAGAAATTATCCTTATGAAACTTGTCATAATCATGGAGGGAATTACTCCCTTGTTGAACACTATCTTCCTAATACACAATTAATCTATAGTGTTCAAGTTGTTTATGATAGTCCTACTCCCACTATTACCAATGAGAAAGATTATGCTTATGTGGAAAGTAAGAGTACCTTTTTGCATGTGGATCATGGTAACAATGCTTTATGTGATGCTTATATTGTTGAGTTTATTCGTGATCCCACTGAAAATTACTATGAGAAGGAAACATATGCTTATAGCTATTTCAATAATATTAAGTTCCCTCTCTTTATGTTGAAGGTTTTGAAGCTGCACTTGTTTTGTCTTCCTATGCTTATTGCTTTGTGCTTCAATGAATTATTCTATTGCAATATTCCTATGCATAGGAAGCATGTTAGGCTTAAATGTATTTGGTACTTGCTTCTTGATTCTCTCTTTTGTTCTTCAACTCTTATTTCTACGAGAGCATCATTAAACTCTTAAGCCTATCTTTATGGCTATAAAGAAAGAGCTCTAGGGAGACAACCCTTGTTATCTTTGCTTTCAGTTTGTTCTTTCAGTTTTTAGTGGTCTTGATGTTTGTTACTACTGCAGCAACATCATTGTATCTTTATTTTTCAGCTTTGTGCCAAGTTTAGCCTCCGATTGCAAGAAAGTTCAAAAGTTGTGACATGCAGTCCAGAAAACAGATTCTGTCCTTGGACAGAAAAATTCGTATAAAATCACCAGATCATCTTTTTGATCTGAATTTTTTTGACAGCGTGCTCTATACAATTGGATTTCGGGCGTCTGTTCTGAGTTTTTTTATTTGAGTTGCAGAAGTGCCCTGAAAAAATTATTTACTACCTGCTGGTCTGTTTTTCACAGATTATGTCCTGTTTTGCCTTTTCTTCGTTTTGCAAACCTTGAGCTTGCTTTTTCTTTGCAAAAACCTTTTGGCAATCTTGAGAAACAGTAGCTCTTCAAGATTATCCTTATTTCCAGTAGGGAAAAATTATTTTATTATGGGTACTAACCTCGCTAATCAGATTATGATGAGTTATGTATGAAGGGAGTTTTCAAGTGTGCGAGGGAAGATGATAAAAAATGATTCAGGAGTGTCAAACGCTCAAGCTTGGGGATGCCCCCGTGCACCCCCAAGAAATATTCAAGAAGACTCAAGCGTCTAAGCTTGGGGATGCCCCCGTGCATCCCCTTCTCCATCAACAATTATCAGTTCGTCTTTCGTTCCACTATATTTTAATCACTTCATGTGTTATGTGCTATGCTTGGAGCGTCTTGCTTTTAGTTTCTTTTTAGTTTTCTTTAGCTTTGCTTGCTGTTCATAACGAGTTAGAACCCAGCTTTCTTTGTGTGGGAGAAAAACACGCTCCACTTCAACCTAGAACATAACATAGGATTCTCATGTTTATTTTTGCTGTGTATGTTCTTTGTCTTTCAATAGCTACTGTCATGTTTAGCTCTTAATTTTCATGCTTTTCTTTTTAAAGAGCTTTTGTTTAGTTGGTTGCTGGAACTCTCTTGAGTTATCATGCTTATCTTGTTAAGAGAGTTGGCTTCTGTTGCACTGGTTGATATGTCCATGATAAAAATGCTATGTGCATAATGGTGCTTAGTAGTTCATGTTTTCTTATGGTTAGTCTCAAATAGCTGGGGGGGTTCTTAATGTGTTATTGAAGTACCAACATGATTTGTTTGCCGATGATGTGGTATGGTTTAGTGATATCTTCCTCCAAGAATTTATTTTGATTGACTTGGCATATGCTCACGCATATTTAAGACTGTAAAGAAAGTCTCTCAAGCCTTGATGATCTTTAATTTCTGAGTAGCGATATAACTTCCATGCCCGATTCAATGTTGCTTTGTCGCTCTGCATGATTATGACCGTCATTGCTCTCTTAGTTGGTCGCTCCCAGTCTTTTGCTAACCTTTGCATGTACTAAGCGGACTGACTGCTTGTGCATCCAAAATCCTTTAAACCAGTTATGCCATATGAGTCCACCATACCTTCCTATACATGGTATTTACTTGCCATTCCTAACGAAGACTATCTTGTACCATCTCGAAATTATTCAAAAGCATTTCTCTTTTGTGCCTATGTTTTAGCTCATGAGGAAGTAGTAGTTAATTCATGATCTTTTTAAGTTGGACGAGTTTCACCCCGGGATTGCATGTCTAATCTGCAAACCCCTAATACGAGAAGGAACTGGCAAAGAGTGCGCCTGGCTCATTAAAAAATATACAACAAACAAACCCTCCTTCACGCTTTGTTCATGAGAAATCAGAAAACTTTGGCAGTGATAAACAAAGGAGATTAAGGGGATGTGATCGTCCCCGTGCGGGAGCCGTTCCTCGAAACTTGTCCAGCTCGAGAAGTAATTGAGTTATCTACTAGCATTCGTTGACGAAATATGCATATCCCAAAAAAATAATTTTTACCTCTGTTTTTAAAAACCAAGAGCTCTCGTACATGTTTAGTTTTGTTTCCGACCACGGGTTTTCAACCTTGCCATCAAAAGCCACGGTTCGAGAGTCTCCACCTTCTTTCTTTAAAGCACCAACTATTGAGAGCATGATTGTCATTCTGAGTGTAATGTGCATTGTCCCAAAGTACCATTGTCTTCTGCATGATTACGATATCGTTTATTCTGAAGTCATTGTATCTAGTCATCATTTAAACTTCGGAGGTGCCCCTGCATTTATGTTTTGCTTCACAAAAGGGGGCAAGCGAGGTACCACTTTGTCATGTTTGCACACCATGCTCACTACAAATCTATTGAGTGTTTCAGTATCATATTGTAAAACTTTCAGTTCTTTGTGATATTCTCATGAGGCAACTTAATTACTACAGATTCATTATCTCAGTAAGCATTTGTCATGTGACTGTGAAAAGTTCTTATATGGTTAATAGCATGTCACCACAGAAATTATGCTTGTTATCATTTACCTACTCGAGGACGAGCAGGAATTAAGCTTGGGGATGTTGATACGTCCAAAACGTATCTATAATTTCTGCTTGCTCCATGCCTCTTTTGTGTGATATTGCTATGGTATTTATGCACTTCCATACACTTTTGATCATATTTGGACTAACCTATTAACTCAGTGCACCCCAGTGCCAGTTTATGTTTTCTACTGTTTTTGTATTTCAGGTTTTCCCATTACATAAATTGCCAGAAAAATTCCGGGAAAAATATATAAAAAATCAGCATTCCGGAAGCTTCCATGCGGCCAAAGTAGGGCCAGAGGGGGCTCATAGGGGCTCCAGGCGCCCTGTGGGGGCGCCCCCCCTCCTCCTGGCCGCCGCGCCAGGCCGCCTGGGCCCCCCTTAGCTCCTCTGGCGACCCCCTTTGGCATATATTTACACCGCGTCCCGAAACCCTCGAGGACGGAACCCTTTTCTCCAGAAGCTATTCCGATCTCCGCCGCCTTCGCCACCAAGTTTCGGGGGACCAGAATTCCTGTGCCGGCACCCTGTCGGGACGGGGAAGTGCCCCCGGATTCATCTCCATCGATGTTGCTTCCTCCCTCCATGATGCGGGAGTAGTTCCTCCTCGGGGCTGAGGTTTTCTACCAGTAGCTATGTAGTCAATTCTCTCTCCCATGATGTGATCTTCGTTGTGATCATAGGCTATGTTAATCTAGGGTGATCCCATGATATTTCCCCTTCCTCTATGTATTGGATTGATGTACTCACTTGTCTTTATCTAGTATAATCTCCGAGACCAAGGTGACAGCGGTCTATTGGACATGGATTAGAAGAATATTTTCATGAGTGATTTCCTCTTTTGTGTGTGGATTGAAGATTAAGAGTCTCTTGGTGCTTGTCTTTGACTATCCTTGAGATATGTTGTGGTGATTGTGGTACTCTCTTTGGATGGCCGCGGTGACATTGGGAAATCCATAGGTTGAGAACTACAAACTTTGAGGTGTGCTTTTGTAGCCCTACATAATTCTCGTCCTCTCTTGACCACAAAGGAATGACCTCCGAGTGCGTCCCCCTTGCATGTTTTATGGGAAATATCATGTGATTTGATTATGTTAATGTTGTTCGGAGTTGCCACTAGTGAAAGTATGAAGCCTAGGCCTTGTTTCCACCATTGCAATACCATTTCTGCTCGCGTTTACCACTTGTTTGCTTGCTGCACTTTTTATTACAGATTTATATTACTTTGATTTGCCACTCCTATCATCCATATTTTACCATCTCTTCGCCGAACTAGTGCACCTATACATCTGACAAGTGTATTAGGTGTGTTGGGGACACAAGAGACTTCTTGTATCTTGATTGCAGGGTTGCTTGAAAGGGGTACGTTCAACCTCCACTTCCCTGAGTTTGATAAACCTTGGGTTACTCACTTAAGGGAAATTTGCTGCTGTCCTACAAACCTCTGCTCTTGGAGGCCCAACACTGTCTACAGGAATAGAAGCGTGTAGTAGACATCAGTTGGTCACGGGATGATATATTACGGAACGAGTAAAGAGACTTGCCATAACGAGATTGAACAAGGTATCGGTATACCGACGGTCGAATCTCGCGCAAGTAATATACCAATAGACAAAGGGAATTGCATACGAGATTGATTGAATCCTTGACATCGTGGTTCATCCGATGAGATCATCGAGGAGCATGTGGGAGCCAACATGGGTATCCAGATCCCGCTGTTGGTTATTGACCGAAGAGTCGTCTCGATCATGTCTACGTGTCTCCCGAACCCGTAGGGTCTACACACTTAAGGTTCGGTGACGCTAGGGTTGTAGAGATATAAGTATGCGGTAACCCGAAAGTTGTTCGAAGTCCCGGATGAGATTCCAGACGTCACGAAGAGTTCTGGAATGGTCCAAAGGTAAAGATTTATATATAGGAAGTCCAGTTTCGGCCATCGGGAGAGTTTCGGGGGTCACCGGTATTGTACCGGAACCAACGGAAGGGTCCCGGGGGTCCACCGGGTGGGGCCACCTACCCCGGAGGGCCCCATGGGCTGAAAGGGGAAGAGAACCAGCCCATAGTGGGCTGGTGCGCCCCCCTTGGGCCTCCCCCAGCGCCTAGGGTTGGAAACCCTAGGGGTGGGGGCGCCCCACCTGCTTGGGGGCAAGCCCCCCCCCTTTGGCCGCCGCCCCGCCCTAGGAGATTGGATCTCCTAGGGCCGGCGCCCGCCAAGGCCCCTATATATAGTGGGGGGAGGGAGGGCAGCCGCACCCATGCCCTAGCGCCTCCCTCTCCCTCCCGTGACACCCCTTCCTCCTCCTGTGCTGCTTGGCGAAGCCCTGCTAGAATACCGCTGCATCCACCACCACGCCGTCGTGCTGCTGGATATCCTTTAACCTCTCCTCCCCCCTTGCTGGATCAAGAAGGAGGAGACGTCGCTGCTTTGTACGTGTGTTGAATGCGGAGGTGCCGTCCGTTCGGCGCTATGATCATCGGTGATTTGGATCACGACGAGTACGACTCCATCATCCACGTTCTCTTGAACGCTTCCGCTCGCGATCTACAAGGGTATGTAGATGCACTCCCCTCTCCCTCGTTGCTAGATGACTCCATAGATTGATCTTGGTGAAGCGTAGAATTTTTTTTGATTTCTGCTACGTTCCCCAACAGTGGCATCATGAGCTAGATCTATGCGTAGTATCTTGCACGAGTAGAACACAAAGCAGTTGTGGGTGTAGATTTGTTCAATTCTCTTGTCGTTACTAGTCCTATATTGATTCGGCGGCATCGTGGGATGAAGCAGCCCGGGCCGACCTTACACGTACGCTTACGTGAGACAGGTTTCACCGACTGACATGCACTAGTTGCATAAGGTGGCTAGCGGGTGACAGTCTCTCCCACTTTAATCGGATCGGATTCGATGAAAAGGGTCCTTATGAAGGGTAAATAGAAATTGGCATATCACGTTGTGGTTTTGGCGTAGGTAAGAAACGTTCTTGCTAGAAACCTATAGCAGCCACGTAAAAACTTGCAACAACAATTAGAGGACGTCTAACTTGTTCTTGCAGCATGTGCAGTGTGATGTGATATGGCCAAAAGGATGTGATGAATGATATATGTCATGTATGAGATTGATCATGTTCATGTAATAGGAATCACGACTTGCATGTCGATGAGTATGACAACCGGCAGGAGCCATAGGAGTTGTCTTATTTTATTGTATGACATGCGCGTCAACGAAAAATGCCATGTAATTACTTTACTTTATTGCTAACCGTTAGCCATAGTAGTAGAAGTAATGTTTGGCGAGACAACTTCATGAAGACACGATGATGGAGATCATGATGATGGAGATCATGGTGTCATGCCGGTGACAATGATGATCATGGAGCCCCGAAGATGAAGATCAAAAAGAGAAAAATGATATTGGCCATATCATGTCGCTATCTGATCGCATGTGATGTTTATCATGTTTTTACATCTTATTTGCTTAGAACGACGGTAGTAAATAATATGATCTCTCACTAAATTTTCAAGAATTGTGTTCCCCCTAACTGTGCACCGTTGCTAAGGTTCGTTGTTCCGAAGCACCACGTGATGATCGGGTGTGATATGCTCTAACGTTCGCATACAACGGGTGTAAGCCAGATTTACACACGCGATACACTTAGGGTCCACTTGACGAGCCTAGCATGTACAGACATGGCCTAGGAACACGGAAGACCGAAAGGTCGAACATGAGTCGTATAGAAGATACGATCAACATAAAGATGTTCACGGTTGATGACTAGTCCGCCTCACGTGATGATCGGACACGGCCTAGTCGATTCCGATCATGTATCACTTAGATGACTAGAGAGATGTCTATCTGAGTGGGAGTTCATTGAATTGTTTAGATGAACTTAATTGTCATGAACATAGTCTAAAATCTTTACAATATGTCTTGTAGATCCAATGGCCCACGCTCATGTTACCCTCAACTTCAACGCGTTCCTAGAGAAAAGACAAGCTGAAAGACGATGGTAGCAACTATACGGATTGGGTCCCTAACTTGAGGATCATCCTCATAGCTACCAAGAAAACATATGTCCTTGAAGCACCGCTAGGTGACGCTCCCGCCCCAGCGAACCAAGACGTTATGAATGCTTGGCAGTCGCGTTGTGATGATTACTCCCTGGTTCAGTGCGGCATGCTTTACAACTTAGAATCGGGGCTCCAAAAGCGTTTTGAGCACCACGAAGCATATGAGATGTTCTAAGAGCTGAAAATGGTTTTCCAAGCTCATGCCCGAGTCGAGAGATATGACGTCTCCGACGCATTCTATAGTTGTAAGATGGAGGAGAATAGTTCTGTCAGCGAGCACATACTCAAATTGTCTGGGTTGCACAATCTCTTGTCTCAGTTGGGAATTAATCTCCCAGATGAAGCGGTCCTTGACAGAATCCTTCAGTCGCTCCCACCTAGCTACAAGAGCTTCGTGATGAACTTCAATATGCAAGGGATGGAGAAGTCCATTCCCGAGGTGTATTCAATGTTGAAATCAGCGGAGGTGGAGATCAAGAAAGAGCATCAAGTGTTGATGGTGAATAAAACCACTAAGTTCAAGAAAGGCAAGGGTAAGAAGAACTTCAAGAAGGACGGCAAAGGAGTTTCCGTGCCCGGTAAGCCAGTTGCCGGGAAGAAGCCAAAGAATGGACCCAAGCCTGAGACTGAGTGCTTTTATTTCAAGGGAACGGGTCACTGGAAGCGGAACTGCCCCAAATACTTAGCAGATAAGAAGGTCGGCAACGTCAAAGGTATATGTGATATACATGTTATTGATGTGTACCTTACCAGCGCTCGTAGTAGCTCCTGGGTATTTGATACCGGTGCAGTTGCTCACATTTGTAACTCAAAGCAGGAGCTGCGGAATAAACGGAGACTGGCGAAGGACGAGGTGACGATGCGCGTCGGGAATGGTTCCAAGGTCGATGTGATCGCTGTCGACATGCTACCTCTACATCTACCTTCGGGATTTGTTTTAAACCTTAATAATTGTTATTTAGTACCAGCTTTGAGCATGAACATCGTATCTGGATCTCGTTTAATGCGAGACGGCTACTCATTTATATCCGAGAATAATGGTTGTTCTATTTATATGAGAGAAATGTTTTATGGTCATGCCCCATTGGTCAATGGTTTATTCTTAATGAATCTCGGACGTGATGTTACGCATATTCATAGTGTGAATGCCAAAAGATGTAAGGTTGATAATGATAGTCACACATACTTGTGGCATTGCCGCCTTGGTCATGTTGGTGTCAAATGTATGAGGAAGCTCCATGCAGATGGACTTTTGGAGTCTCTTGATTATGAATCATTTGACACGTGCGAACCATGCCTCTTGGGCAAGATGACCAAGACTCCATTCTCCGGAACAATGGAGCGAGCAACCAAGTTATTGGAAATCATACATGCTGATGTGTGCGGTCCAATGAGTGTTGAAGCTCGCGGAGGCTATCGTTATGTTCTCACCCTCACAGATGACTTAAGTAGATATAGGTATGTCTACTTGATGAAACACAAGTCTGAGACCTTTGAAAAGTTCAAGGAATTTCAGAATGAGGTTGAGAATCAACGTGACAGAAAAATAAAGTTCTTACGATCGGATCATGGAGGTGAATATTTGAGTCATGAATTTGGCACGCACCTAAGGAACTGTGGAATTGTTTCACAATTGACACCGCCTAGAACACCTCAGCGTAATGGTGTGTCCGAACGTCATAATCGTACTCTATTGGACATGATGCGATCTATGATGTCTCTTACCGACTTACCGCTATCATTTTGGGGTTATGCTTTAGAGCCTGTCGCATTCACTTTAAATAGGGCTCCGTCTAAATACGTTGAGACGACACCGTATGAACTTTGGTTTGGCAAGAAACCTAAGTTGTCGTTTCTGAAAGTTTGGGGTTGTGATGCTTATGTCAAGAAACTTCAACCTGAAAAGCTCGAACCCAAATCGGAAAAATGCGTCTGCATAGGATACCCTAAGGAAACTATTGGGTATACCTTCTACCTCAGATCCGAAGGCAAGGTCTTCGTTGCCAAGAATGGATCCTTTCTGGACAAAGAGTTTTTCTCGAAAGAAGTGAGTGGGAGGAAAGTGGAACTTGATGAGGTGACAATCACCCCTTCCGAACCGGAAAGTAGCGCAGCGCAGGAAGTTGTTCCTGTGGTGCCTGCACCGACTAGGGAGGAAGTTCATGATAATGATCATGAAGCTTCAGATCAAGTTACTACTGAACTTCGTAGGTCCACAAGGACACGTTCCACACCAGAGTGGTACGGCAACCCTGTCATGGAAATCATGTTGTTAGACAACGGTGAACCTTCGAACTATGAAGAAGCGATGGCGGGCCCGGATTTCAACACATGGCTTGAAGCCATGAAATCCGAGATAGGATCCATGTATGAAAACAAAGTATGGACTTTGGTGGACTTGCCCGATGATCGGCACGCCATAGAAAATAAATGGATCTTTAAGAAGAAGACTGACGCGGATGGTAATGTGACCATTTATAAGGCTCGCCTTGTCGCTAAAGGTTATCGACAAGTTCAAGGGATTGACTACGACGAGACTTTCTCTCCCGTAGAGATGCTAAAGTCCGTCTGAATCATGTAAGCAATTGCTGCATACTATGATTATGAGATATGGCAAATAGACGTCAAAACGGTATTCCTTAATGGCTTCCTCAAGGAAGAACTGTATATGATGCAGCCAGAAGGTTTTGTCGATCCTGAGAATGCTAACAAGGTATGCAAGCTCCAGCGCTCAATCTATGGGCTGGTGCAAGCATCTCGGAGTTGGAACATTCGCTTTGATGAGGTGATCAAAGCGTTTGGGTTTATACAGACTTGGGGAGAAGCCTGTATTTACAAGAAAGTGAGTGGGAGCTCAGTAGCATTTCTCATATTATATGTGGATGATATATTGCTGATGGGAAATGATGTAGAACTCTTGGAGAGCATAAAGGCCTACTTGAATAAGTGTTTTTCAATGAAGGACCTTGGAGAAGCTGCTTATATATTAGGCATCAAGATCTATAGAGATAGATCAAGACGCCTCATTGGTCTTTCACAAAGTACATACCTTGACAAGATATTGAAAAAGTTCAATATGGATCGGTCCAAGAAAGGGTTCTTGCCTGTATTGCAACGTATGAGATTGAGCACGGCTCAATCCCCGACCACGGCAGAAGATAGAGAAAAGATGAGTGTCATCCCCTATGCCTCAGCCATAGGTTCTATTATGTATGCCATGCTGTGTACCAGACCTGATGTGAACCTTGCCATAAGTTTGGTGGGGAGGTACCAAAGTGATCCCGGTATGGAACACTAGACAGCGGTCAAGAACATCCTGAAGTACCTTAAAAGGACTAAGGATATGTTTCTCGTTTATGGAGGTGACGAAGAGCTCGTCGTAAAGGGTTACGTCGATGCTAGCTTCGACATAGATTTGGATGACTCCAAGTCACAAACCGGATACGTGTATATTTTGAATGGTGGGGCAGTCAGCTGGCGCAGTTGCAAGCAAAGCGTCGTGGCGCATTCTACATGTGAAGCGGAGTACATAGCTGCTTGCGAAGCAGCGCATGAAGGAGTCTGGATGAAGGAGTTCATCACCAACCTAGGAGTTATTCCAAGCGCGTCGGGCTCGAGGACTCTCTTCTGTGACAACACTGGAGCTGTTGCCATTGCCAAGGAGCCCAGGTTTCACAAGAAGACCAAGCACATCAAGCGCCGTTTCAACTCCATCCGGAATTATATTCAAGATGGAGACATAGATATTTGTAAAGTTCATACGGATCTGAATGTCGCAGATCCGTTGACTAAACCTCTTCCACGAGCAAAATATGATCAACACCAGAACTCTATGGGTGTTTGATTCATCACAATGTAACTAGATTATTGACTCTAGTGCAAGTGGGAGACTGTTGGAAATATGCCCTAGAGGCAATATTAAAATGGTTATTATTATATTTCCTTGTACATGATAATTGTCTGTTATTCATGCTTAACTTGTATTATCCGGAAACAGTGATACATGTGTGTGAATACATAGACCACAACGTGTCCCTGGTAAACCTCTAGTTACTAGCTCGTTGATCAACAGATGGTTACGGTTTCCTAACCATGGACATTGGATGTCATTGATAATGGGATCACATCATTAGGAGAACGATGTGATGGACAAGACCCAATCCTAAGCCTAGCACAAGATCGTGTAGTTCGTAATGCTAAAGCTTTTCCAATGTCAAGTATCTTTTCCTTAGACCATGAGGTTGTGCAACTCCTGGATACCGTAGGAATACTTTGGGTGTGCCAAACGTCACAACGTAACTGGGTGGCTATAAAGGTACACTATGGGTATCTCCGAAAGTATCTGTTGGGTTGGCACGAACCGAGACTGGGATTTGTCACTCCGTATGACGGAGAGGTATCTCTGGGCCCACTCCATAAGACATCATCATAATGAGCTCAATGTGACTAAGGGGTTGGTCACGGGATGGTGTATTACGGAACGAGTAAAGAGACTTGCCATAACGAGATTGAACAAGGTATCGGTATACCGACGATCGAATCGCGGGCAAGTACTATACCGATAGGCAAAGGGAATTGCATACGAGATTGATTGAATCCTTGACATCGTGGTTCATCCGATGAGACCATCGAGGAGCATGTGGGAGCCAACATGGGTATCCAGATCCCGCTGTTGGTTATTGACCGGAGAGTCGTCTCGGTCATGTCTACGTGTCTCCCAAACCCGTAGGGTCTACACACTTAAGGTTCGGTGAGGCTAGGGTTGTAGAGATATAAGTATGCGATAACCCGAAAGTTGTTCGGAGTCCCGGATGAGATCCCGGACGTCACGAGGAGTTCCGGAATGGTCCGGAGGTAAAGATTTATATATAGGAAGTCCAGTTTCGGCCATCGGGAGAGTTTCGGGGGTCACCGGTATTGTACCGGGACCACCGGAAGGGTCCCGGGGGTCTACCGGGTGGGGCCACCTTTCCCGGAGGGCCCCATGGGCTGAAAGGGGAAGGGAACCAGCCCATAGTGGGCTGGTGCGCCCCCCTTGGGCCTAACCCTGCGCCTAGGGTTGGAAACCCTAGGGGTGGGGGCGCCCCACCTGCTTGGGGGCAAGCCCCCCCCCCCTTTGGCCGGCGCCCCCCAAGGCCCCTATATATAGTGGGGGGGAGGGAGGGCAGCCGCACCCATGCCCTGGCGCCTCCCTCTCCATCCCATGACACCCCTTCCTCCTCAAGTGCTGCTTGGCGAAGCCCTGTTGGAATACCGCTGCATCCACCACCACGCCGTCGTGCTGCTGGATCTCCATTAACCTCTCCGCCCCCCTTGCTGGATCAAGAAGGAGGAGATGTCGCTGCTACGTATGTGTGTTGAACACGGAGGTGCCGTCCGTTCGGCGCTAGGATCATTGGTGATTTGGATCACGACGAGTACGACTCCATCATCCACGTTCTCTTGAACGCTTCCGCTCGCGATCTGCAAGGGTATGTAGATGCACTCCCCTCTCCCTCGTTGCTAGATGACTCCATAGATTGATCTTGGTGAAGCGTAGAAATTTTTTGATTTCTGCTGCATTCCCCAATAGTTCTTGCATGTATTGCAAGGTGTAAAATTGACCACAACTCAATGCCCGATCTCGGCAGAAGATAGAGAAAAGATGAGTGTCATCCCCTATGCCTCAGCCATAGGTTCTGTTATGTATGCCATGCTATATACTAGACCTGATGTGAACCTTGCCATAAGTTTGGTGGGGAGGTACCAAAGCGATCCAGGAATGGAACACTGGACATCGGTCAAGAATATCCTGAAGTACCTAAAAAGTACTAAGGATATGTTTCTCGTTTATGGAGGTGACGAAGAGCTCGTCGTAAAGGGTTACGTCGATGCTAGCTTCGATCCAGATCCGGATGACTCCAAGTCACAAACCAGATACATGTATATTTTGAATGGTGGGACAGTCAGCTGGTGCAGTTGCAAGCAAAGCGTCGTGGCGGCATCTACATGTGAAGCGGAGTACATAGCTGCTTCCGAAGCAGAACAGGAAGGAGGACGGATGAAGGAGTTCATCACCGACCTAGGGGTTATTCCAAATGCATCAGCCCCGATGACTCTCTTTTGTGACAACACTGGAGCTATTGCCATTGCCAAAGAGCCCAGGTTTCACAAGAAGACCAAGCACATCAAATGCCATTTCAACTCCATTCGTGGTTATATTCAAAATGGAGACATAGATATTTGTAAAGTACATACATATATGAATGTCGTAGATCCGTTGACTAAACCTCTTCCATGAGAAAAACATGATCAGCACCAGAACTCTATGGGTGTTCGATTCGTCACAATGTAACTAGATTATTGACTCTAGTGCAAGTGGGAGACTGTTGGAAATATGCCCTAGAGGCAATAATAAAATTGTTATAATTATATTTCCTTGTTCATGATAATTGTCTATTGTTCATTCTATAATTGTATTATCCGGAAATCGTAATACATGTGTGAATACATAGAGCACAACATGTCCCTAGTGAGCCTCTAGTTAACTAGCTCGTTGATCAATAGATGGTTACGGTTTCCTGACCATGGACATTGGATGTCGTTGATACGGGATCACATCATTAGGTTAATGATGTGATGGACAAGACCCAATCCTAAGCATAGCACCGGATCGCGTAGTTCATTTGCTAAAGCTTTTCTAATGTCAAGTATAATTTCCTTAGACCTTGAGGTTATGCAACTCTCAAATACCGTAGGAATGCTTTGGGTGTATCAAACGTCACAGCGTAACTGGGTGACTATAAAGGTGCACTACAGGTATCTCTGAAAGTGTCTGTTGGGTTGGCACGAATCGAGACTGGAATTTGTCACACCGTATGATAGAGAGGTATCTCTGGGCCCACTCAGTAATGCATCATCATAATGAGCTCAACGTGACTAAGGAATTAGTCACGGGATCATGTGTTACGGAACGAGTAAAGAGACTTGCTGGTTATGAGATTGAACAAGGTATAGGGATTCCGATGATCGAATCTTGGGCAAGTAACATAACGATGGACGAAGGGAATTGCATACGGGGTTGTTTGAATCCCCGACATCATCGTTAATCCGATGAGATCATCGAGAACATGTGGGAGCCAATATGGGTATCCAAATCCCGCTATTGGTTCTTATCCGGAGAGGTGTCTCGGTCATGTCTGCATAGTTCTCGAGCCCGTAGGGTCTACACACTTAAGGTTCGGTGACGCTAGAGTTGTAAAGGGAATTAGTATGTGGTTACCTAAGGTTTTTCGGAGTCTCGGATGACATCCCGGATGTCACGAGGAGTCCCGGAATGGTTCGGAGGTAAAGATTCATATATGGGAAGTCCAGTTTCAGCCATCGGAATAGTTTCGGGGGTCACCGGTATTGTATCGGGACCGTCGGAAGGGTTCTGGGGCCCATCGGGTGGGGCCACCTGCCCGGAGGGCTTACTGGGCTGCATGTGGGAGGGGACCAGCCCCTTAGTGGGTTGGTGTGCCCCCTCCCCAAGGTCCCAGGGGCGCTTAGGGTTGGAAACCCTAGGGGGTGGGGGCGCCCCACCTGCTTGGGGGGCAAGTCCCCCCCCACCTAGCCGCCGCCCCCCTATAGATCCCATCTAGAGGGGTCGGCCGCCTCTCCCCTTCCCCTATAAATAGTGAGGGGGTGGGAGGGCAGCCGCACCTTTCACCTGGCGCAGCCCTCCCCCTCCCAACTCCACCCCCTCCTCCTCCGTAGAGCTTGGCAAAGCCCTGCCGGAGAACTGCAAGCTCCACCACCACGTCGTCGTGCTACTGGAGCTCTTCCCCAACTTCTCCTCCCCCCTTGCTGGATCAAGAAGGAGGAGATGTCCCCGGGCTATACGTGTGTTGAACGCGGAGGTGCCGTCCATTCGGCACTTGGATCAGATCTTCCATGACTTGAATCGCCGTGAGTATGACTTCATCAACTGCGTTCTTGTAACGCTTCTGCTTAGTGATCTTCAAGGGTATGAAGATGCACTCCCTCTCTCTCGTTGCTAGCATCTCCTAGATTGATCTTGGTGACACGTAGGAAAATTTTGAATTATTACTACGTTCCCCAACAGAGGCACCCTAATCCAGATACCTGCACACGCACAAGGGGCTAGTACTTAGCCCCACAGTCAAATCCTATGGCCAAGTGAAAGTGATAAAGCCGCATAGTCTAATTGCCTGGTTCACCCCGCGGACACCTCCTTGATGGACCAAGACGTTGGATAAAGTGTGGTCATGCGTTACGCTGATCACCCTTGTAGCATCTACATGGTGGTTGAAGTGGACGACTGGTAACTTTCAGAAGTATAAACATAAACGGCCGTAGAGGAGGAGAAGTCGCTAAAATATAAGGCGCAAAAACATAGTCATACATAATACCGTGGGTTCATAACATAGTCTTTACAACCCAAACACACTTAACTAAAAATTCCGTCCTTCGAGCATTGGCCCTCTACAATGCGGGCTCCCTCCAGGACGTCATCGAAGTACCTCTCCGGCTTCCGATGATTTTTGCCTTCGGGCGGGCCTGCTGTCGCCACTTTGGTGACCTTCATCTTCGCCCACTGCATCTTGACGCGAGCGATGGCCATCCGGGCACCCTCTATGCAGGCCAAACACTTCACATCAATCCGCGGCCGTGCATCGACCACCCGCTTTACCAAGCCGACGTAACTACTAGGGATCGGCTCGGTTGGCCAGAGGTGGACTATCAAGTCCTTCATAGCCGAACCCACCACCCTATGCAGCTCCACCAGCTGTTCCAGTTGGTCGTTGTGAGGCATCGAGTGCTCCGGTGCAAGAAATTGCAACCAGAACAGCTTCTCCGTCGAGTTCCCCTCCTGGGCTCTGAAGAACTATGCAGCGTCGGATGCACTCTTCGGGAGATCCGCAAACGCGCCTAGAGAACTCCACACCCGGGTGAGCAATGCATACCTCTGACCTCCAAAGTTACTCTACAAACAAAAGGCCTTACAAGCCGCTATCTGCCTCGCCTGGTGGATCTCTTCACGAGCACTCCGCGACTCACTCCGCGCCTCTTTGGCATCATTGAGAGCCTTGGTAAGCTCGGATGATTGGTCCGAAGTCTTTTGCTCCAACACCTCGGATTTGCGAATGGCTTCCTTAAGCTCCGGCTCGACTTCGGCCACCGGAGCTTCATGTTGGCTGCGGGTAGCTTGTTCGGCCTCGAGTTCGGCAGTCGCTTTGTCAGTAGCTGCCTTACTCGCCCCAGCCTCCTTCTTGGCCTGAGCTAGGGCATGCTTGAGGGTATCGACCTCGGTTGCGCCAGCTATGATTATAATCACATCATCCGATGAGTTAAACTCTCAATATACATATCATCTTTGATATAAAAATACAAATTTTCTAAGTCTGCATACCTTGTGTTTCATCGAACCACTTGTTAATGTGGTCGAGTTCGTCGTCAGCTTCCTGAAGTTTCCGATTGAGCTCGGAAACCTCCGCCGTGAAACCTATTTCAATAAACGACACAATGAGTTATATTCCCAAATACCATATGGATCCTCTATCTGATTCCTTTCAGAATCAAACAGAGCATCAGGGGCTACCGTCCGTACATAGGTTTTATATCCTATACAAATGAAATATAATGTTCTTCAGAGTATTACGCCGCATACCTCAAAGCCTGTCAGTAGGCTGTGGAAGGCTTCATTCAGTCCGCTCTTGGCAGACTGAAACTTCCCCATGACCGCACCCATCAAAGTGCGATGGTACGCTATGATGGAAGCACTTTGTAGTGCTTCTTCCAGAGCATTGGGCGCCTCTGGGTTAACGGAGGCCGCCATTGGAGCTACTGCTCCTCCCCCTTTCACAAGGGATTGCTTGCTCGATTCTGGAGCCATGCTGGCTGCCGGAATGGTGTTCGGCGGAAGCCCGGATTGCGTAGGCTCCGCGCAATCGGTCGCCATAGGGACCGTTGCACCTTGGTTTCCGGTAACAGAGGTGTTAACCTCGAGCGCCCTCTTGTCAGCCCTGCTAACCCCCTCTTGGGCAGGGGATGTCCGTGGGGACGACACCTCGGTGTCTGCCATGGTGGTAGGCGAGGGGGCTCGCGGCGATGTCTCGCTCTCTGCCATCTCGGCTGGCAGAGAGATACCCTCCGATGATGTATCGGGGAGTGTGCGGCGAGGACTGGAACACAATTAAAAAGATTACTTATACAATAAAGACAAATGGACCGAAGATGACGGTGAAATTCCAATACTCACGATGCGGCCGGGGGCTTGACCCTGGGCTATCTTCGGGGGACAGCTTCGGATCCTGAATCCGAACTGTCCGGGAGGTTCAGCTTCCTCCTCCTTGGCGCCCCCTCCTCCATGTCTCTAGGGGCCGCCCTCTTCTTCTTCCTCCCCTTGATAGGGGAGTCGCTTTCCACCTCCTCCTCCTCTTCCTCCTCATCATGAGAGGAGGGGGAGTCGGTCTCTCCGGATATGGTTTCTGAAGGACCCTTAGGGCAGGGGCCGCTCTTGGCCTCCTTGCCCTTCTTCTTCTTGACCTTCTTCTCTGGCGCCTGGTACAGTGCCGGCACCAGCATCGCCGTTAGCTGGGGCGTGGTCTGGTCCTCGGGTAGCGGAGCCGGACAGTTGATCCGCTCCACCTTTGCCGTCCAGGCCTGTATAGAATGCAAAAATTCTAGTTCTTGTTATACTTGAAATATTTACCGGATAGAGCTTCGGCAAAATTGTGCTTACCGCCGTGGCCGGAGTCTCACTGTCGAATCCGATGTCTTCGTTCGTCTTCGGCCACTTCTTCTGGGCCTTGAAGAGAAGCTTCCAAATGTCTTCATGTGTGGTGCCGAAGAAGCGCTTCAGGGTCCGTGGCTCCTCTGGATCAAACTCCCACAAGTGGGAGGCCCAGAGCTAGTAGGGAAGAGTGCGGCGGAAGAGCACCACTTGAATCACGTCAGTGAGCTTAGTGCCCTCCGCCAGCATATTGGAGACGCGATTTGGGAGCGTCTTCACCTTCGATTAGGACCCCCACTCAAGGCCCTTGGTGCTCCATTAGGTAAGTCTATCTGGGGGTCGAGATCTGAAATCGGGCATGGCCGCGCAGGTGGCTTTGCGGGGCTCGATGATGTAAAACCACTCATGTTGCCATATTTTAATTGTTTCCACAAAGGCCCCTTTGGGCCAGGTGGTGTTGGGGAGCTTGCTTACCATGGCTCCGCCGTAGTCCGCGTGATGTCCATCGACCACCTTCGGCTTCAGATTGAAGACCTTGAGCCATAGGCTGAAGTGTGGGGGGACGCGGAGGAAAGCCTCACACACGACTATAAAAGCTGATATGTGTAGAATGGAATTTGGGGCTAGATCATGGAAATCTAGCCCATAGAAGAATAGAAGGCCCCGGACAAAGGGGTGAAGGGGAAATCCGAGTCCCCAAAGAAAATGACGGATGAACACAACCCTCTCACCGGGCCCTGGAGTAGGGATTACATGGTCTTTGTCGGGGAGCCGGTGCGCTATGTTCGCAGAAAGATAGCCCACGCTCTAGAGAGCCTTCACGTCCTTCTCAGTGACGGTGGATGCCTCCCACTTTCCCTTGGAACTGGATCCGGCCATTGTCGAAGAAGAAGGCGGTGGTTTAGAAGATGGGAGCTGCGGGCGCTAGAGCTATGAAATTGGGAAGCAGAGGCTAGAGGAAAGCATGAGGAGAAAAGAGGGGTCTTTATCCTTTTATAGACGGTAGAAATACCAAACGTCCCCCACTCAGGCCATAAAACTCTCATGTTCCAACGAAATCGTGCGTAAGGCGCAGTTGGGTTACCCAAACCATATTGATGAGGATCCCGTAATGGGCGGGCATGATCTCTGCTTCGACAAGACGTGTCGATGGAGGCTAATGTTGGGGAACATAGTATTTCAAAATTTTCCTACGATCACGCAAGATCTATCTAGGAGAAGCATAGAAACGAGCGGGGAGAGTGTGTCCACGTACCCTCATAGACCGAAAGCGGAAGCATTTAGTAACGCGGTTGATCTAGGCGAACGTCTTCGCGGTCCAACCGATCAAGTACCAAACGCACGGCACCTCCGCGATCTGCACACGTTCAGCTTGGTGACGTCCCTCGAACTCTTGATCCAGTTGAGGCCGAGGGAGATTTTTGTCAGCACGACGGTGTGGTGACGATGTTGATGAAGTTACCGATGCAGGGCTTCACCTAAGCACTGCGACAATATGACCGAGGTGTGTAACTGTGGAGGGGGCACCGCACACGGATAAGAAATCAACTCGTCTGTTGTGTGTTCTAGCGGTGCCCCCCATATATATAGGTGGGAGGGGGAGGGAGCAGCAGGAAGCTTGCCCCAAGTAGGAGGAATCCTACTTGGGGCCTAATCCTATTCGCCCCCCCCCCCTTCCATGTTTTCCGGAGGGAAAAGGAAAGAGGAGGGGGGAGAGAAGGAAAGGGGAGGCCGAATTGCCCCCTTCCTTTCTCTCTTCTGCCTTTCCTCCCCCCTATTCGGCCACGTATGGGGCGCGCCAGCCCACTAGGGGCTGGTCTGTCCTGCCCTAGGCCCGATAAGGCCCATATCTTGGCCGGGGGTGCCCAGAACCCCTTTCCGGTGACCCGATACGTACCTGGTACCTCCGGAACACTTCCGGTGTCCAAATACTATTGTTCTATATATGAATCTTTACCTCCTAACCATTTCGAGACTCCTCGTCATGTCCATGAATTCATCCGGGACTCCGAACAACATTTGGTCATCAAATCACATAACGCATACAATATAAAATCGACATCGAACGTTAAGCGTGCGGACCCTATGGGTTCGAGAACTATGTAGACATGACCGAGACACATCTCCGGTGAATAACCAATAGCAGAACCTGGATGCTCATATTGGCTCCTACATATTCTACGAAGATCTTTATCGTTCAAACCGCATAACAACATACGGCGTTCCCTTTGTCATCGGTATGTTACTTTTCCAAGATTCGGTCGTCGGTATCATCATACCTAGTTCAATCTCGTTACCGGCAGGTCTCTTTACTCATTCTGTAATACATCATCTCGTGACTAACCCATTACTCATTTGCTTGCAAGGCTTATTATGATGTGTATTACCGAGAGGGCCCAGAGATACCTCTCCGACATTCGGAGTGACAAATCATATCCTCGATCTATGCCAACACCACAAACACCTTCGGAAACACCTGTAGAGCATATTTATAATCACCCAGTTACGTTGTGACGTTTGATAGAACAGGAGGTGTTCTTTTGGTATTCAGGAGTTGCATAATCTCATAGTCAGAGGAACATGTATAAGTCATGAAGAAAGCAATAGCATAAAACTAAACGATCATTATGCTAAGCTAACGGATGGGTCTTGTCCATCACATCATTCTCTAATGATGTGATCTCGTTCATCAAATGACAACACATATCTATGGTTAGGAAACGTAACCATCTTTGATCAACGGGCTATTCAAGTAGAGGCATACTAGGGACACTCTATTTTTGTCTATGTATTCACACATGTACTAAGTTTTTGGTTAATACAATTCTAGCATGAATAATAAACATTTATCATGATATAAGGAAATATAAATAACAACTTTATTATTGCCTCTAGGGCATATTTCCTTCAGGCTATGCCTTGAAACGCGAAACAAGGGCTAAGAAAACGGTTCAAAATATTAAAGTGTCAAATGTGACATTTCACCGAAAAAATTTGTAAGTAAAGACATTGTACATGTTTGGATGTTTATGCCTTTGTGGCTAAGGGTTGTATTAATCATGCAGAGCCGGACATAGTTCCTTTATGCAGGAAATAAACTTCATATGTTCAGAAAGAGGAACCCGCCTTGCAATGTCGAAGACAATATGTGTGCCGAACACCTCGTCATCAAAGACTGGTTATGGGGCTACTGAGGGAGTCCTGGATTAGGGGGGTCCTCGGGTGTCTGGATTACTTGATATGGGCCGGACTAATGGGCTGTGAAGATAAAGCAGAAGATTA
>LR738711.1:773462071-773483107 GCA_902687465.1 Secale cereale | reverse complement strand
CATTTTTGAGAAGAGAACTACCTACCCTTGTGTTGAGATCAAGTTGCTCCACTCCCACCATATGAAGCTTGATCTCTAGCCTTCCCAAGTTGCTTTCCACTCAATCCTTTCTTCCACCACAGCCAAATCAGTGAGGAGAGTTGAGTGTTGGGGAGATTATCATTTGAAGCACAAGAGCAAGGAGTTCATCATCATCTACAACATCTATTACCTTTTGGAGGGTGGTGCCTCCTAGATTGGTTAGGTGTCGCTTGGGAGCCTCCGTCGTCGAGATGTGGAGTTGAACCAAGAAGTTTGTAAGGGCAAGGAGATCGCCTACTTCGTGAAGATCTACCCCGAGTAAGGCTAGCCCTCCGTGGGCGTAGGCCATGATGGAATAGACAAGGTTGCTTCTTCGTGGACCCTTCGTGGGTGGAGCCCTCCGTGGACTCTCGCAGCCGTTACCCTCCGTGGGTTGAAGTCTCCATCAACGTGGATGTACGATAGCGCCACCTATCGGAACCACGAGAAAAATCATTGCGTCTCCAAATTGCGTTTGATCTTCTCCACTTCTCTTTACTACTTGTGCAATTTACTTTCCGCTGCCCATACTCTAGAATTGCATGTGTAGTGTGCTACTTGACTTGTGTGTTATGCAAAATCTGCCAAAATCTGTCCTTGATAAAAGACAGAATTTTTATCTTGTCAAGTAGTCTAATCACCCCCCCTCTAGACACTCTCACCTTCTTCAATCCCTCAATTGGTATCAGAGCTTTGGTCTCCATTGCTTTGGTTTACACACCATTGGAGGAAGATGGACGTGTCTACCTTTGGGAGTGTTAGCCATAGAGTGCCTATTCTTAATGGAGTGTCCTATAACTCGTGGAGGATTGAAATGCTTATTATCTTTAAGACGTACAATTTGCGCAAATATGTTGAGACCCCCTATGTGCCTCCATTTGACCCCTTGCACCCTACCATGGATGAAGAGCTTGATTTGCTTCGTAACCTTAGGACTGTAAATCTTATCATTAGAGGGTTACCCGATAACTTGCTTGAGCTCGTTACAAACTTTGAGTGCGCCTATGCTATGTGGAAGTTCTTGGAAGAACTTTATCCGGACTACTCTTTGAGAGGTCTTGATGAAATTATATACAAGACTATTGAATTTGATATGATGCGCCCCAATGATCCCAACTTTGATAAATGCTTCTTTGAGCTTCGTGATCTTATGAAAAAGAAGGGTGATCCCGGTCTTATCAATGTTTTAATTAGAAATGCTCTTGTATTGCATTCCGACGATTATTGTCACATTGACAAAACTAATGCAAGTAGTTATCAAATTGACCTAGGTGTTGATGATGAACAATCTATGGGTCAATATGATGATGAGCATGAGCATGATGATGATTACTCCGATTCGGACACCGAGCTAGACAAGATCATGAAGAGTCTCAATCTTATGGCAAATCTGAGAGACTACATGTCCGGCGGAAAAGAGTGGATTCTTGATAGTGGATGCACCGACCACATGACCGGAGACAAAGACATGTTTCGAGAGCTTGCAAAGAACGATGGTCCACGCAAGTATGTGACTTTTGGAGACAACTCCAAGGGTAAGGTACTTGGCCTTGGTAAGGTGGCCATATCTCATGATAGCTCTATTCAAAATGTCATGCTTGTAGAATCTCTTGGATACAATTTACTTTCCGTGTCTAGATTAGCTGACTTTGGATTCAATGTGCTATTCACCGAAGTAGATTGCCAAGTCTTTCGTCGTGACAATCATAACATGGCGTTTACCGGTATCCGTAGAGGTGATCTATATATTGTTGATTTCACTAAGAAAGCCCAACCTAGAGCTTGCTTCATTGCTAAATCCTCTAAAGGTTGGTTATGGCATAGAAGGCTTGGACATGTTGGTATGCGTAATCTAGACAAGCCGATCAAAGGTGATCATATTCTTGGCGTTAAAGATGTTTTCTTTGACAAAGATAGACTTTGTAGTGCTTGTCAAGCAGGAAAACAAGTAGGTGGAAGTCATCCCGTGAAGAACATCATGACCACAAGGAGACCGCTTGAGCTTCTTCATATGGATCTCTTCGGTCCCAATGCTTACAAAAGCCTTGGTGGTAACTCGTTTGGTCTAGTTATAGTTGATGATTATTCCAGATTTACGTGGGTATTTTTCCTTGATGACAAATCGCAGGTTCAGAGAATCTTCAAAACCTTTGCCAAAAAGGCCCAAAATCAATTTGAGGTGAAGATCAAGAAAGTTCGGAGTGACAATGGAACGGAGTTCAAGAACGCCAATGTAGACTCTTTTCTCGATGAGGAAGGGATTCTACATGAGTTCTCGGCTACGTACACTCCTCAACAAAATGGAGTTGTTGAGAGGAAGAACCGAACGCTCATAGAGATGGCGAGAATGATGCTTGATGAATACAAGACACCGAAGCATTTTTGGGGGGAAGCGGTCGAGACAGCTTGTCATGCTATCAACAGGCTTTATCTTCATAAGCTCCTCGGCAAGACATCATACGAGATCCTCACCGGTAACAAACCCCAAGTGGGATACTTTCGTGTCTTTGGTTCGAAATGCTATATCCTTGATAAGCATCGTCGGTCTAAATTTGCTCCTAAATCTCATGAAGGCTTTTTTCTTGGTTATGGATCAAACTCCCACACCTACCGTGTCTACAATAATTTCACCCGAAAGGTTGAAGAGACGGTAGACGTGAAGTTTGATGAATCTAATGGCTCGCAAGTAGAGCAAATGCCTATTGATGTAGGAGACAAGGACCCATCGGAAGCTATCCAAGATTTATCTATTGGAAAGATCCGTCCCATGGAAGTGAAGGAGAGTACCTCATCTACATATGTGGAGCCCCCTACCTCACGGCGAGATGAACCTCAAGGCAACATGGAGGCCTCCACAGGTGGAACTCACCAAGATGAGGAAGTGCAACAAGAAGATCCACCACAACCTCCTTCTCCACCGCCTCAAGACAACACCAACAACAATGAAGAAGAAGAAGAGGAAGATGAAGATGATGAGGAAGCTCAGCCACAACCTCAACAAAAGCTATCCCGAGTCCGAGCAAGAGTCAAGAAAAATCATCCCGTGGAACAAATGATGAACGACATCAACTCCGGGAGAATTACTCGCTCTAAAACTCGCTTAGCTAACTTTTGTGAGCATTACTCATTTATCTCTAGTATTGAACCTATGAAGGTAGAAGAAGCACTTGAAGACCCGGATTGGGTGAACTCTATGCACGAAGAACTACACAACTTCGAGAGGAACAAGGTATGGACTTTGGTAGAGAAGCCCAAGGATGATCAAAACGTCATTGGAACCAAATGGGTGTTTCGGAACAAGCAAGATGAAGATGGACAAGTCATCCGCAACAAGGCTCGTCTCGTAGCTCAAGGTTACACACAAGTCGAAGGTATGGACTATGGTGAGACCTATGCCCCCGTTGCTAGACTTGAGTCCATTCGCATTCTTCTTACTTATGCCAATCACCATGATATTACTCTCTATCAAATGGATATCAAAAGTGCTTTCCTAAATGGTGAAATTGAGGAGGAAGTATTTGTGAAACAACCTCCCGGATTTGTGAATCCCAAAAAGCCTAATTATGTTTACAAGTTGCACAAAGCTCTTTATGGTCTTAAACAAGCTCCTAGAGCTTGGTACAAATGCTTGACTAGTTTTCTTCTTGAAAAAGGCTTTGAGATTGGAAAGATAGACTCAACGCTGTTCACGAAAAGGGTTAATGGTGAACTATTTGTGTGCCAAATATATGTTGATGATATTATCTTTGGTTCAACTAACCCTCATTTTAGCAAGAAGTTTGGAAAGCTCATGTCGGAGAAGTATGAGATGTCCATGATGAGTGAACTTAAATTCTTCCTTGGGTTGCAAATCAAGCAATCTAAGGAGGGTACCTTTGTCTCACAAACAAAGTACACCAAGGATCTCTTCAAGAAGTTCAACATGCAAGAAAGCAAAGGTATGAGAACCCCCATGCCTACAAGTGGACATAATGACTTGACAAAAGATGGAGAACCCGTTGATCAAAGGGTTTATCAATCTATGATTGGTTCTCTACTATATCTTTGTGCTTCTCGTCCTGACATAATGTTGAGTGTATGCATGTGTGCTCGATATCAAGCAGCCCCTAAAGAATGTCATCTTAAAGCTGTTAAAAGGATTGTGAGATATTTGATACACACACCAAACTTTGGCATTTGGTATCCTAAGAGGGCCTCTTTCGACCTTGTTGGCTATTCTGACTCGGACTATGCCGGTGACAGGGTTGATAGAAAGTCAACTTCGGGTACGTGTCAATTCCTTGGTCGATCCCTTGTATCTTGGTCCTCCAAGAAACAAAATTCGGTATCATTATCCACTGCCGAAGCGGAATATATTGCTGCTGGTTCTTGTTGTGCTCAATTGCTATGGATGACACAAACGCTTAAGGATTATGGGATACATGTGAGACGTGTTCCCTTGCTTTGTGACAATGAGAGTGCGATTAAAATTGGACACAATCCCGTGCAACACTCTCGAATGAAGCATATTGAAGTTCGTCACCATTTCATTCATGATCATATTGCCAAGGGTGACATCAATCTTAAGCATGTTCGTACTGACAAACAACTCGCTGATATCTTTACAAAACCTCTTGATGAGAAGGTGTTTTGTCGCTTAAGGAGTGAGTTGAACATCATTGATGCTTCAAACTTGGAGTGAGAACTCCATTGATGCATGCAAGGCATGAGCCCACTTGACTAATCCTTGATATTTCTCTTATGATGGTGATCATATGTCTTGGACACATTTGCCTCCTTGTATTGCATCTAACTCCTTGCAGGTACTTGGATGATCTACATTCCACAAGATTACCACACACTCAAATCATGAGTAATCTTGTCATTGACCAAGTATCTAGCCCTTTGGGATGTTGAGTTCAAGGAACAAAATTCCACATATCCTTTTGACATCTTATACATCTAGTATTTTACTCTTGTCATCTTGGATATCCTTGAGTATTTCCTTGCTTGCCTAACCCATGTAGGAAGATGAACTACACAAGTGGAAATGGCGCTCCAACTTCACATTCAATGAGCACCTACATCAAGTTTACCTACATGAGCAAAGCAACAACAAGCCCAAGGTATGTTCTTCACATCTTTAAGGAGCTTTGCTCAAAGTCATGAGTACAAGCAGCTTCATAAGATGTGATCACATCAAATGCTTAATCGAAAAATGGCAACCCCATTTTGAGCTTAAATGATGAGTATGACCTATGATCAAATGTCCTCATTCGACTCCTAAGTCAATATACTCAAACATAGGTGACCTTGTCGCCGACCTTTATCTAGATGAAGTACATATGTTTTGGAGTCTTTCTATTTTCTCTTATGTTCTCTCATTGAGTTTTCATTAAAAAAAACTTCATCTAGGAATCTTTTTCATTTCTATTCTTCTGTCTTTGTGAATATCCTTCTGGCTCTGATCAATTCCTCGAAAATCATTCACAAATTCATTGCAAATCCTTTGAAACATTCCTCGCAAAGTGAGCTGAATTATTTCTGTATTTCCTTGGAATTAAACTCGGCGTCACCGATTTAAATATTTCGGTCTAACCGAAAAGGATCTACCCTAAGTCCCTGACTTTCGGACCCACCGATCCATCTTAATTCGGCGTCACCGATTTATTTCTTCCAGGATATCATCTTCTGCAGCTCCACTCAATGATTCTCTATGCATGTTCCTTTTTGCCCTGTTGTGATTCTTAAGGATCCCACTCCTTTCTTTCCATCTTCCCTGACCTTCCTAGTTTGCTGTCCTTTTCGGCACTTGATGTCAAAGGGGGAGAAGACTTAGGGGGAGAAGAGAAGATTTAGGGGGAGAAGAAGAGCAATCTTACCTTAAGGGGGAGAGAATCACATCAAAGCTTTGCCGTGTTTTTCCTTATAAGAGAATTTCTTGCCGTGTTTCACATTGGACATTACAATTGGCGTCATTCTCATTTGGCATCATTCTTTTGATTTTGCTCTTTCCATCAAACCCCTTGATCTGAGAGAACTCAAAGGGAGAGGAATCTTCACAATTGATATCTTATGGAAAGCAAAATCTCTCAGAGTTCATTGAAAATCTTTTAGTTTCGGAGACATGTTTGCTGATTCAAGCTTGTGCTCAATATGAGACACTCTTTATACATGTCATCCCTGGCTTGGTACTCTTGATGTTCTTGCAGTTGGTTGAAGAAATACTCGTGTGTTATCTAACCTTGTTTTCCCAAGTTTATCTCTTCAGGTACAATGCCAAGGAACCTCAAGGTAAGTATATGCACTTTGCAGAATGTGCATGATGGTGACTTGCTTGTGAATACTTGTTTGCAAGAAATCACCATGCACATATGCATTATCACTCACTTCTTTTCATCTGCTCTGATGCATATAGCCAAGCTGCATGTAGCACATCTTGCTTATCTCTCTTGTGTGCTTGTGGTAGTCCAAAACCATAATTTATGAAAATCTTGCACACTTGTAGGGGGAGCCTGTGTACTACATGTTTGTCAAAGCTTTCGTGATAATTCTGTCTTTCTTTCAATAAGCTTTGATGTCTTGTTTAGTGTGTTGCCATCAATTACCAAAAAGGGGGAGATTGAAAGCACATTTGCTCCCCGGGTGGTTTTGGTAATTAATGACAACATACTTTGTGGTTGGACTAATGCTTCTATCAAGTATGTTTCAGGAAATTCAATCACATTGGCATGGCAAAAGGACTAAAGAAGTGGACCCCTCAAAATGCTAAGGCAAGCATTGGCAAAAGCTCAAGACTCCATTTTTGGTTTAGTGATCCAAGATCACATTGAGTCCATAGGAAAAGCCAATACTATTAAAAGGGGATGAGGTTATGATGATGATCTGGTTGCTCAAGTGCTTAGTGATACATCTCCTAAACTATCAGCAACTTTCACTGCCATATACACTCATAAGTAGTCTCGGTCTCACCGATATTCCAAACTCAGTCACACCGAGATGAACCACCTCAGCCATAAGCCAAACCCTAGTAAACTCGGATTTTCCGATTCTGAACTCGGTCTCACCGAAACATGAGTTGCCAAGTTTCTGTAACCTTCTGTCATCAAATCGGTGTCACCGAGATGATGAAGTCGGTCCCACCGAAACTGGCATGCTCTTGTCATTGCACGAATCGGACTAACCGAGATTGTATATTCGGTCCCACCGAAAATCCCAACGTTCACATTATTTGAACTATCGGTCTCACCGAGTTGTCCACTTCGGTCCCACCGAGATTGCTCAAATGTGTGTAACGGTTGGATTTTGTGTGGAGGCTATTTATACCCCTCCACCCCCTCTTCATTCGTGGAGAGAGCCATCAGAAAGAACTACCACTCCTACCTTACATTTCTGAGAAGAGAACTACCTACCCTTGTGTTGAGATCAAGTTGCTCCACTCCCACCATATGAAGCTTGATCTCTAGCCTTCCTAAGTTGCTTTCCACTCAATCCTTTCTTCCACCACAGCCAAATCAGTGAGGAGAGTTGAGTGTTGGGGAGATTATCATTTGAAGCACAAGAGCAAGGAGTTCATCATCATCTACAACATCTATTACCTTTTGGAGGGTGGTGCCTCCTAGATTGGTTAGGTGTCGCTTGGGAGCCTCCGTCGTCGAGATGTGGAGTTGAACCAAGAAGTTTGTAAGGGCAAGGAGATCGCCTACTTCGTGAAGATCTACCCCGAGTAAGGCTAGCCCTCCGTGGGCGTAGGCCATGATGGAATAGACAAGGTTGCTTCTTCGTGGACCCTTCGTGGGTGGAGCCCTCCGTGGACTCTCGCAGCCGTTACCCTCCGTGGGTTGAAGTCTCCATCAACGTGGATGTACGATAGCGCCACCTATCGGAACCACGGGAAAAATCATTGTGTCTCCAAATTGCGTTTGATCTTCTCCACTTCTCTTTACTACTTGTGCAATTTACTTTCCGCTGCCCATACTCTAGAATTGCATGTGTAGTGTGCTACTTGACTTGTGTGTTATGCAAAATCTACCAAAATTTGTCCTTGATAAAAGACAGAATTTTTATCTTGTCAAGTAGTCTAATCACCCCCCTCTAGACACTCTCACCTTCTTCGATCCCTCATACTTTCCTGCTCACATGCAACATGCTGCTTTACAAAGAATTTATAACTTTAAACAGTTGCAGGATGAGTCCCTCCCTAAAGCTTGGGGGAGGTACTGCGGTCTGATTCGGGCTAGACTAGGACATGAAATTCCTAAGAATGAATTAATCGATATATTCTATGCTGGTCTAACGGATGAATCCAGGTCCTATTTGGACGGTTGTGCTGGTTGTGTTTTCAGGAAAAGAACACCGGACGATGCGGAGGATTTGATGGGCAGGAATGCCAAAAACCATGAAGATTGGTCCGTCCCTGAACCACCTCCACCACCAAAGAAGAGGGGCATATTTGTTCTAAGCCCCGAAGATATGCGAGAAACAAAGAAGTCTATTAAAGAGAAAGGTATTAAAGCTGAAGACGTGAAGAATCTACCCCCTATTGAGAAGCTGTGTGAGCCTACTACTCACCCTCCTATGGTAGAGGTACACTCTCTTTTAGATTTCAACGCAAGTGACATCCTTCATGGTAAGCCTCCTGATCAATGTTTAGATGAGTTTGATAATTTTATTATGAAACAAAATCATTTTAATGAGAGGATAGAAAGTCAATTGCATGATAATTCCCTTGCTATCAAAAGACTGCTTGATGTTTTAGATAGAACAGCTAATGATGTTCAATGTCTTGTGAAGCATTTTCAAATGGTTCAAACTCAGCTTGACCAAATTTCTAAAGTGCAAAGAGATTTGCTTGCTAACAATGCCAAACAAGATAATTTGCAGGCTTTCGGGATTAAGACCCGAGGAGGAACTAGCACTCAAGATCCTCTCTATCCAGAGGGACATCCGAAGAGAATCGAGCAGGATTCTCAAATGCAGGAAGAAGAAATTGTTGGCTCTCCAAAGAAAAAGAAGAAACATAAGGAGACTAACAATTCTAATGATCCTATTGCAGATGAAGAGACAACAATTGATCCTAACAGCGTATCTATCTCTGATGCTGAGACTGAAGACGGTGCTGAACCTGAAGGTAATAATAATGAGAAGAATAATCCGCCTGAAGTTCGAGAAGAAGAAGCACCTGACAAACGTAAGAGGTACACTAAAGAAGACTTCATCGCAAGAAAACATGGGAAGGAAAGAGAACCATGGGTACAGAAACCCATGCCCTTTCCAGGTAAGTCCATCAAATCTAAAGAAGAAGAGCATTATAATAAGTTTTGTGAGTGGATTAAACCTCTTTTTCTTCAAATCCCTTTGACTGATGCTATTAAGTTACTTCCTTATTCAAAATATATGAAAGATATTGTCACTAATAAAAGAAAAGTTCCTAATGATGCAATATCTACTATGCTTGCTAACTACTCTTTCAGTGGCAAGATTCCTGAGAAGCTCGGTGATCCAGGTATACCCACCATTCCTTGCTCCATAAAGAATAATTATGTCAAAACTGCTTTATGTGATCTTGGAGCAGGAGTGAGTGTTATGCCTCTCTCTCTTTATGAGAGGCTTTGTTTAGAGAAACTAATTCCTACAGATATCTCCCTTCAGATGGCTGACAAGTCAACCGTTGTTCCGATAGGTATTTGTGAAGATGTTCCCGTAGAGGTTGCTAATTGTTTAATTCTTACTGATTTTGTTGTGCTTGACATGCCCGAGGATGGGAGCATGTCCATTATTCTTGGTAGACCTTTCCTTAACACCGCAGGTGCTATTATTGATTGCAATAAAGGGAAGGTTACCTTCCATGTGAATGATAAAGAACACACGGTATATTTTCCGAAGAAGATCGACAGGAGGCATGCCCTCAACTCTATAGAGAATATCGAGACCGTGAAAATTGGAGAATGGGACTGTCCACTACATGTGCCTCACAAATATAAAACTATCATGGTGGGGACAATGTCCATCAAATTAAAGGTTTAGTAGCTACTTCGTAGGAGGTGAGACTTTTTACTCTATATATCGCCTGTTTGTTGGTAAGACTTGATCAACCTTACTAGTATACATGTTTTATATAGATAAAAAGTTGAGCTTGTTATGTTTTCATTTGTTTTTAGTTTTTGTCCTGCTTGCTGTACCAAGTATTTATGTTTTGAAGCTTCACAATACTACTAACTGCTTCAAGTTTTCAGAGAGTTTCACAGCTTTTTGGACTTCGAAAAAATTTCAATAGTGAAGTTTTCAGAAAAATTCCAGAAAAATAAAAATAAAAATTTTCACGTCGGGAGAGACCCAGAGGGGCCTGGGGCCAGCCAGGGGGACCCACCAGTGGCCCAGGCGGCCAGCTGGCGCGGCCCAGCCCCTGGTCGCGCCCATAGGGTGCCTGGGGCCCACAGGGCCCCCCTCCAGGTATGTCTTCTTCCTCCCTCTCTCTTTTTCTCCAAAAACCCGAGTTCTGCACTTGTTCTTGTGTTCTTGCTGTTCTTGGAGGCGATTCTTTGATCTCTCTCTACATCCCCTCATTTGAGCTGAAATTTTGAGCAAATACTCCCTGGTATGTGACTCCTCCACCCCTCCAATTAGATTTTTGATTGGTGGCCTCATTTGTGAGTATTTAGTAGCTCTTGGTGCTGTAGAGATGAGCTTGCATGCATGTGCAGAAAGTTATTTTCCAAGTTTTGATGCAAGTTTATGCCTTGGGCAAGTGAGTTGAGTAGTCTGCCTTAACTCATCTTGTTTTAATCCTCATTTTTGTAAATTGCAAAAAAAAAATAGAAATGAGTTTGTTAGGAAGGGCAAAAGGGTGGCTTGAGAAGAGGAGGCCCGCACACTCCGATCGAGTTACTAGAGCCGCAGCTTCACCATCGACTGCTAGGGTGAGCTATAATGAAGATCATGTGCCCTGGAGTTGTTGGAAGATACAAGTCCAGCACGTGCGATGACATTTCCATGTGATGAATTCATGGAAGCTGCGGGAATCAAGGATGAGTTTTATAATCTTTGTGCTAATGCAGGTTTGACACGACTCGTCACGAGCCGTGTTACCCAGTATCAAAAAATCACCTCCAGTTTCATTAACAGTTTTAGATATAATCCTGATTCAGGTGCTATTGAGTTTAAATTTACAATGATCTTATCACCATGACTTTGGGAAATTTTTGTGAAATAATAGGTGTGCCGAACGTTGGGAGGACGGCTAGGATGGCCACTCAGCCCTTCGAGCTGAAAACCGTCATCAACTCTCTCTGCAGCATGGGTACGAGGGATATTCATCGGTCGAAGATCTCCAGCATCTTATTTCCTCACCTCAGGTATTTTGCATATTATATTGCCAGAGGGGTGTTAGCTCGTGACAACACGAGCAGCATTTCTGCTCCGGATATTGCTATCCTGGCAGCAGCCCTCTCAGGGAGGTCTGATTATAATCTGGGTGCCTTAATTGCTCGACGCCTTGCTATGAACGGTAACAAGGGGGACTTATATGGTGGCGTTTATGCCACACTTATCTTAGAACATCTTGGAGGCACCCCACACCCTGATGATAATCCTTTTACTTATTTAAGCTTTGATCTTGCTGCTATGAAAAGGCATAAGTTTGTCACCATGGGTTCTGAGCTTGATAATCTTGTTTATACCTTGTGTTTCGGAATTACCGCGGAACGCGAGATCCGTCTACCTGCACCTCTTTTGTTTGATTTTTCTCGCAGGAACGGATGGTCCTTTGATGTTGTCCAGTCCGATGAGTTCATGGTCCAGCATCAGTTTCATAACCCCATGGAGGGGGTTGTGCCCGACGAGGAGAAGCACGGTGAGTTACCACATTTTCAGGAAGAGACCGCCACCAAGTTTGGTGAAGGTTCTTCCTCTGTTTGGCGCTCGGAACCTTCCTCGCGGGAGACTCCGAGGAGTTCGGTGTACGCGCCAGCATCCTTCTACGACCCTTGGACTCACCACCATACCCCCGGAGCAGGAGGCTCCTGGGGGCAGTAGCTGCTACCAACTTAGGCCAAAAGCCTAAGCTTGGGGGACTACATGCCCTTCTCACTTTTACATTGTATTATCCGTTTTATTCACTTTGATCTTTTCGAAGTTTTTGCCCGTTCTTCTATACTTCTCTCTTTGCAAAAACAACAAAAAGATTTTCTCTTTCTTTTGCTTTTATTCAACCTTTGAAAAATCCAAAAAGATTTCCTTTCTCTCTTTAGTTTGCTTTGTTTTCAGAGTTCAGCTCGAGTCCGTGATGGCATTTAACTATATTTCCTACGTTCGATCGTGCAAGTGACGAGCAGTAATGACGAAGATCGACTGAAGGGAAGCAACAAGGAAGACCGGTATGAACTCTTTTTGTTTCTATTTTTGTACATATGCCTGTACTTATGATCTAGAGACCAGCTTGTAGCGACATAGTGCTATGTTTACAATGCTCTTTCAGTGGTTCATGCTTTCCTTGTGGCTAGTCTCGAATAACTAGAGTATATAATGTGTTATTGAAATGATCTACATGCATTGCACTGTTCATAGTCTGGTATACTAAGGTGGTATTTCCCTTTAGAGAATTTTTGGATTGACTTGGCACATGCTTACACATGTTTAAGACTAAAAAGTCTACTCTGCCTTGATGATCTTTGAGTTTCAGAATAGTTATATCACTTGCATGCCTGATTCAATGTTGCTTTGTCGCTCTGCATGATTATGACCGTTATTGCTCTCTAGTTGGTCGCTTCCCAGTCTTTTGCTAAACTTCCACCTGTACTAAGCGAACTGACTGCTTGTGCATCCAAAATCCTTAAAACCAGTTATGCCATATGAGTCCACTATACCTTCCTATACATGGTATTTACCTGCCATTCCTAACGAACACTTTCGTGTACCATCTCGAAATTAATCAAAATCATTTCTCTTTTGTGCCTATGTTTTAGCTCATGAGGAAGTAGTAGTTAATTCATAATCTTTTTAAGTTGGACAAGTTTCACCCCTGGATTGCATGTATAATGTGCAAACCCCTAATACGAAAAGGAACTGGCATTGAGTGCGCCCGGCTCAAAAAGATAATATAACAAACAAACCCTCCTTCACGCTTTGTTCATGAGAAATCAGAAAACTTTGGCAGTGATAAACAAAGGAGATTAAGAGGATGTGATCGTCCTCATGCGGGAGCCGTTCCTCGAAACTTGTCCAGCTCAAGAAGTGATTGAGTTATCTACTAGCATTCGTTGACGAAATATGCACCTCTCAAAAACGTTTTTACCTCTGTTTCTAAAAACCAAGAGCTCTGGTACATGTTTAGTTTTTGTTTTCGATCACGGGTTTTCAACTTTGCCAACAAAAGCCACGGTTCGAGAGTCTTCACCTTCTTTCTTCAAAGCACTAACTAGGAGAGCATAATTGTCATTCTGAGTGTAATGTGCATTGTCCCAAAGTATTACATTGTCTTCTGCATACTTGTGATATGATTTATTCTGAAATTCTTAGTTCTAGTCTCCTTTAAAACTCCGGAGGAGTTTCTGCATTTATGTTTTGCTTCACTCATGGAAACTAGCGAGATACCACCCTAGTATGCTCAAGCTATGTGCAATGTAATCTTGTCTTGATTTTCAGTAGTATATTATTTACTTTTAAGTATTTGTGACTAATCACTTGAAAGAAGGATTGCTCCTTGCATTGTCCTCATAGTACTGTTTTAATACTTGCTAGACTCTTTTCGTAGTACATGCTTATATACATCTAATGAAGCAAAAGAGTTTGTCAAAGTTTTCTTTGTCGCGTCCAGTTCGTTGAACTGAATTGCTTGAGGACAAGCAATATGCTAAGCTTGGGGGAGTTGATACGTCTCAAACGTATCTACTTTTCCAAACACTTTTGATATTGTTTTGACCTCATTCTTGCATGATTTGAACTAAACTAACCCGGACTGACGCTGTTTTCAGCAGAGCTGCCTGTATGGTTTTATTGTGTGCAGGAAAACGGATTTTTAAGTATCTCAGAAAAATCCACGAAAAATCACAGAAAATCCACGCACCCGAAGGAACCAGGAGCCAGAAGTGGGGCCAGAGGGGGGCCAGGGGGTGCCCAGGCGCCCGGTGGGCGCCCCCCCTGGGCCGCGCCGGGGGGTCGCCTGGGTGGGGCCCACACCCCCTGGTGCCCTACTTTGCCTCGTATTTTTACTCGCGACACGGAAACCCCAGATCAGAAGTTCTTTTCGCAGTTTTCCGTCGCGGAGCCGCCGCCACCGTCTGTTCTTCCTCGGGAGGGCTAATCTACAGGCTGAATTGGCCTCCGGAGAGGGGAGATCGTCGCCATCATCATCATCATCATCACCACTCCATCATCCCTCCATGACTTCTTCCTCCATGTGTGAGTAATTCCCCTGCTGTAGGCGAAGGGGATGGTAGGGATTGGATGAGTTAGATCATGTAATAGTTTGTCAGACCGTTGGGGGCATGTTGCCTATCATCTACTATGGTGTTTATCATCTTTGCTTCAACTTGTTATTCTTAATGCTTGACACTTAGGGCCCGAGTGCCATGATTTCAGATCTGAACCATATGTGTTTGCATGAATATATTTGTGTTCGTGATCCTATATATGAGTTGTTTGCACCTGTTACGGTTCGGAACCGGCGATCCCAAAAGTGACAGCTTGGGACACCAAAGGGGATGGTCCGTAGTTTGAGGATTACATGTATCCATTGAGTTCATTGCTTTGTTCCGGTGCTCTTTGACAGGAGCACCTTAATATCCATAAGTTCCTTTTGGCCCCGTTCGTAGTGGGATGGTAGGACAAAAGATGTTGTGCAAGTTCTTATTGCAAGCACGTACAACTACCTACGGGATACATGCCTAATGTTTGATATTTGCCTAGATGATCATTACTTTTCCGTGTGCCGTGCCCCAAGTTAGAATCTATCTCATCCATGCAGCGCCCAACCATCCATCTCCCTAGCCTACAGTGTTTTAAACCCTGCTTGTCACTAGTTGCTACTTTTGCCATTTACCTTCACTATTTACTTTTGCTGTTTACTTTTACTATCACTATTATCACTGTCATATCACTGTTACCACTTATCTTTTTTTGCAAGTAAGTATATTTCAGGTGCGGTTGAATTGACAACTCAACTGTCAAAGCTTATAAATACTCTTTGGCTCCCCGTGTGTCGAATCAATAAATTGGGTTATTCTTACCCGCGAAGACTATCTCGATCCCTTACGGTTGAGGGTTATCACTCCTCGTGGGCACTTACCACAGATCAGTCGGGAATCGTAGTGCCGGAATCCATTGAGATTTTATTCAAACCTTGGTTGTCTGAAAGCATGATGACAGGTACCGAGTATTTCCGTAATCACTCGGGCCAAATTGTGTCTTTCACAAACTCGTTCTGCAAAATCGCAATCGATTCAGGGGCTAATGTTGGGGATACACATAATAGGTAGGCCCACAAAGGGTCGAAATATCATAAAGCATGGGGTCCACACAGCATGTGGGTCTAGATAAATTTCATACAGACATACTATCCACTCGGACAAGCAATGTACCATCCACTCGGATGACAGTTGACCACTCGGTCGTACAACTCACCCGGATATGCGAAGATCAACCGTCGACAAGGCACTCGAAGCATCACCTTAGCAATAGGCTGACATTATGGCATCAATGCCCACTGTGTAACATAGGAGGTGAGGGGGTGGTGCACTCTATATAAGCCACCCACCACCACTAGACAAGGCGGGCTCTCTTTCTTCTCCCTCTCAACTCTCTCACCATTAGTCTCAGGACTTAGCTCAGGCATGGGGATCCGTTCCTCTCTCACACACACATTGTAATCTCAGGATACATACTCAGATAAAACAAAGCCTCTCTGGAGCACGAGACATAGGGTTGTTATCTCCACCACGAGAGGCCCGAACTCGCTAAAACCATCGTGTCACCCATATGCATATCGATAGATCATGCTCCTTTACCCTATCCCTTATTATTGTCAGAATTGTTCCCACGACAGTGCGCCGGAAGGAAGACGGTGTTGATGACGCGTCGCGGTGGGTTTGGCAAGCCCGGGGACACGTCGTGGACGAAGGCACACATCGGTGTTGCCAGCACCGGTCATGCGTAGATGGACGAAGACGAAGTTGACGAAGCGTCGCACCAGGCTTGCCAGGCCCGGGGACACGTCGTAGATGAAGGCACACATCGGTGTTGCCAGTATCGGGCATGCTAGACTAGGACCTGCACGAGCAGTGCGTCATGTCGGAGAAGTCGGAGAGGCCAGCAGAGAAGGACTCGACGACAGTTGTGGCGCCAATCAGCGCAGGGTCGATGTCGCCCACGGTTGTCGGAGTAGACGAAGTGGTCGGGGTAGATGACGGCGACACTGGCGATGGGATGGTGCTGCTGGACGAAGACGAAGGAGGTGGACGGGCGGCGTCGGCGGCTACAAGGGTAGCGGCGACGGCCGAAGAAGAGCAACGGCGGCAGCTAGGTTAGGAGCACGACGGCGATGCTCGAAGTAGGTGAAGAAACTAACAGCGTGAGGAAGACCGGCGTGAACGGTGGTGTTCCCGTGCCAAGGAAGATGGCGCAACGCATACCACGGGAGGTCGACTCGCGGGGACGGCGGGGGACTGCGGGCCGCGGAGCTATGGCTCGAAGGGGCGACGCAGCGGCGGCGAGTAGGTCGGGGAGACGGCGGAAGACCTCGGGGCGGTTGCGGGGACCGCAGGCCGCGGCGCAACAACCCGAAGGCGCGGTGCAGCGGCGAAGGGCGGGTCGGTGCAACCGCGAGGACGGACTCGGGCGGCGGCGTGGATCATGTGTCACGCTCGCTACAGCCCGATGGGGCGACGCAGTGGCGGCGCGAGGGTCGGCGCAGCCACGGGGACGACCTAGAGAGGACGCCTTGGGGCGGCGGTGGATCGCGGGCCGCGGCAGTACGGCCCGAAGGGGCGACGTAGCGGTGGCGCAGATCATCTAGTCGAGGGGGTGAACCACCGGCCGGGGAGGACGACCCAACAGGAGGCGGCGTGGACCGCATGCCGCAACACGTCGGCCCTAAGGGGCGACGCAAAGGCGGCGGCGGCTACGTGGGTAGCCGGAGGGAGGATCTCGGGGCGGCGGCGGGGACCGCAGGCGGCGAGGCGAAAACCCCAAGGGGCGTCGTCGGGAGCGGCGCCCAGGTCGGAAGCAGCTGGTGGGAAGACGTCAGGGTGGCGACGTAGCGGTCCGAAGGGACGACGTGACGGCAACCTGTGGCTCCATCGGCGGTAGGCGCGTGCTCGGGGACGTGCTTGACGAAGACAGACGCGTGAACGGTTGATCAGACCGACGGCGGTGTTGTAGCGCCATGGCGGGGACGACGCGCAGATCGGAGTTGATGGCGACGTTGTCGTTGATGTCCCGAACGATGACGACGAAGACGAACCGGCAATGAAGACCGTGCGGACGAGCGACCGACAGTGATGCACGAAGGCGTCCCTTGGGCGGCGCGTCCAACCTTGCCCCACGGTTGATGACGAAGAGGCCGTTGTAGTCGACGCCGATGTCGGAGTAGAGACGCGGGGTTCGAGGCGGCCGCGGGCGACGCAAACTGATCTTAGATCGGAAAAGCAAAAAGTAAACGCCGATCAAAGCGACCGGCGAGAGAGAGAAAAACCCGAGCAAGGGCTCGGGAAAAAGACTCTCTAGGGCAGCCGGTCAACACGAGTGGCGGACGAACCCTAGGTACGGGCGGCGCGCGGGTGCGGATGCCGCCACGGCGGCTAAGGTTTATGATCGATTAGGTTGATACCATGTTAGAAGGAAGAGAGATCTGATGAAATAGTTAATTTATTGTTTGAGCTTCATGGGCATATATATAGGAGTACAATGATCAACTCGAAGTACAAGACAAGGCAGGACCAAATCATAATCTATCCTATACTTCCTAATAATCATATACTCAATACTAATCGTAGAGAAGAACTGAGAAGATCACCAAACGGTTGTGTATTTTGCGAGGTAAACGGTTGTGTACTCTGTACTACCTTCGAAACTCTTAGGTAATATGTGCGCTTTCAAGTAACTTGAAGTAATCTGGTAAGTTTGGTGAATTGGAATATATTGGCAATACGGATGTACTTCCTCGGTTCCACTGAAACCAGTATAGTACGAGCCTCTACGAGGGGGAAATATCACATGATACCACACTTCACGACATCATGGGTACCACTATTCAATGTTGGAGTATAATGTCCGGCCCTCTCTCTCAGATTGTTTTTTTGGTTGCATTGGCTAGAGCGTGCACTTCTACATGGTATCGGAGCTAAGAGGTCTTGAGTTCAAGACCCGGCTGGCTGCAATTGAATTGCAACCCACTTCCAGTCCACGTTTAGGCCTGATGGAGCCACACGTGAGGGGGGTGTTGGCGTATAATGTGTTGCCTAGTCTCTTCCATCAGATCGATCTGATGGATGAACTGATTAGGTGCATAAACTTACAACCAAGAGGTTCAGGATTCAAAACCCGGTAAACGCAATAAATAATTGCGGCCTGCCTCCGCTTCCGCTGCCCATGTCATATAGCTCCAAAGGAGCATAGACGTGAGGGGGAGTGTTGGAGTATAATGTCCGGACCTCTCTCTCAGATCGGTTTTTTGGTTGCATTGGCTAGAGCGTGCACTTCTACACTCAAGTTTCAATTTTGCAAGTCTCCAAAAAGTACTATAAAAATTGTGAATGTTCAAAAGATATTTCTGTACAATCCCCAAAATTATCAAACCCAAACTCAAAATATACAATGAGAAACAAAAGGGACAAATTTAGCATTCAAAAGATATTTCTGTACAATCCCCAAAATTATCAAACCCAAACTCAAAATATACAATGAGAAACAAAAGGGACAATTTAGCATTAATATTGTCGCAAAAAGATAAAAACACAAATAACACTATTCACATTTTGGATTTGGTTTTTTTTTCTCTACCTGTATTTCGAAATTGGGATTGTAGACTCATATGTTGTTAACATTCAGAAAAAAAATCTCAAGTTTTTTTAGAAACTTGCAAAATTTGAATTTTGAGGTACTGTCATGGTATCACGCACTGGCGGAGACAAGGGGGCGAGCAGCCCCCCCCCCCCCAACTGATCTTAGATCGGAAAAGCAAAAAGTAAACGCCGATCAAAGCGACCGGCGAGAGAGAGAAAAACCCGAGCAAGGGCTCGGGAAAAAGACTCTCTAGGGCAGCCGGTCAACACGAGTGGCGGACGAACCCTAGGTACGGGCGGCGCGCGGGTGCGGATGCCGCCGCGGCGGCTAAGGTTTATGATCGATTAGGTTGATACCATGTTAGAAAGGAGAGAGATCTGATGAAATAGTTAATTTATTGTTTGAACTTCATGGGCATATATATAGGAGTACAATGATCAACTCGAAGTACAAGACAAGGCAGGACCAAATCATAATCTATCCTATACTTTCTAATAATTATATACTCAATACTAATCGTAGAGAAGAACTGAGAAGATCACCAAACGGTTGTGTATTTTGCGAGGTAAACGGTTGTGTACTCTGTACTACCTTCGAAACTCTTAGGTAATATGTGCGCTTTCAAGTAACTTGAAGTAATCTGGTAAGTTTGGTGAATTGGAATATATTGGCAATACGGATGTACTTCCTCGGTTCCACTGAAACCAGTATAGTACGAGCCTCTACGAGGGGGAAATATCACATGATACCACACTTCACGACATCATGGGTACCACTATTCAATGTTGGAGTATAATGTCCGGCCCTCTCTCTCAGATTGTTTTTTTTTTGTTGCATTGGCTAGAGCGTGCACTTCTACATGGTATCGGAGCTAAGAGGTCTTGAGTTCAAGACCCGGCTGGCTGCAATTGAATTGCAACCCATTTCCAGTTCACGTTTAGGCCTGATGGAGCCACACGTGAGGGGGGTGTTGGCGTATAATGTGTTGCCTAGTCTCTTCCATCAGATCGATCTGATGGATGAACTGATTAGGTGCATAAACTTACAACCAAGAGGTTCAGGATTCAAAACCCGGTAAACGCAATAAATAATTGCGGCCTGCCTCCGCTTCCGCTGCCCATGTCATATAGCTCCAAAGGAGCATAGACGTGAGGGGGAGTGTTGGAGTATAATGTCCGGGGCTCTCTCTCAGATCGGTTTTTTGGTTGCATTGGCTAGAGCGTGCACTTCTACACTCAAGTTTCAATTTTGCAAGTCTCCAAAAAGTTCTATAAAAATTGTGAATGTTCAAAAGATATTTCTGTACAATCCCCAAAATTATCAAACCCAAACTCAAAATATACAATGAGAAACAAAAGGGAGAAATTTAGCATTCAAAAGATATTTCTGTACAATCCCCAAAATTATCAAACCCAAACTCAAAATATACAATGAGAAACAAAAGGGACAATTTAGCATTAATATTGTCGCAAAAAGATAAAAACACAAATAACACTATTCACATTTTGGATTTGGTTTTTTTTCTCTGCCTGTATTTCGAAATTGGGATTGTAGACTCATATGTTGTTAACATTCAGAAAAAAAATCTCAAGTTTTTTTAGAAACTTGCAAAATTTGAATTTTGAGGTACTGTCATGGTACTCCCTCCATTCCTTTATACAAGGCCACAAACTCATATTACAGGTACCAAGGTGAAATTTAATGACTTCTTGGCAAGCCAACTTTTCTTATCGTTAACCATAATAATTAATATGGATGCATGCATGCAAGGAAGGAATGGGGTGGAAGTAGTACATTGTCATTATGACTACATGCATGCATGTATTAAATAAGTTGCTAGCACGAGAAAACAACATTAATTTTTGCCTCGATTACTGTTAGTGGCCTTGTATAGATGCAAAATGTATTTTCCATAGTGGCCTTGTATAAGGGAATGGAGGGAGTATCACGCACTGGCGGAGACAAGGGGGCGAGCAGCCCCCCCCCCCCCCCCCCCCCCCC
>LR738711.1:773439180-773461975 GCA_902687465.1 Secale cereale | reverse complement strand
CCCATCCATCGATCGACCACACATCGAGTACGACTTATTGCGTGAATTCTTAAAGTAGGAAATAGGCGCATGTAAAAGCCCACTAGTGAATCGATTTCAAGTCCTTTGGAAGTCCAGATTGGCCTCTGCTATCTCTTGCCGCCATCGTTGTGCCCTTGCCGCCTGCGCGCCTCTGCTCTCCCTAAAGATCTGATTCACATGTCAACGCATGTTGATTCAGTCGCCAATTCTTCAGGCTGCAGCCAAAAGTCAAGGTTAATACATCACACTATCTGCTAATCTCTCTCAAATCTCAGCTTGTATGATTATAATAGAACTGATTTTAATTATTTTCAGTTGCATTGCTGCGCTAGGGCATAGGCACCCAAAAAGATTACAAATTACGGGCATGCCAATGACGACCAGCCAATCTACTCCTACCTAGCGGCAGAGGGGATGACCGGATGAGCGAGGGCTGGATTTGATTCTCTAGGTATTTTTCCTAATATAACAAAAAAAATCATAATACAGCCAATGCTGATTTGTCATTCATACCTATATAAATGCAAGCTAAATTCCAATGATGGTTAGAAATCATTCTTCTTGTATATTTTAAATTTCCATACGATATTTTTTGTAGCATGGTATTTCATGTCTTATTTCCGAGTAGTTTGATTATCAAATTCATCTACTCGGCGCGTATGTGAAATTATTGACCTATATTATGTGTAGCTACAGACTCACTCCGGCTGCAAAAAAAGAAAGTGTGTGTGAGGCATGAAATGTGAATGATACTTGGATAAAAGACTATTGAGTAGTTTCCCTGAGGCAAAAAAAATAAAAAAATTGGCTGACCATAGTCTGGCCTCATCTATGTCTAAATTTTGGCTCCGCCCCTGAATCATGCAGAGCATATGCACACCACTGGAAGGAGGTTGAGTCAACGAACCAAACGCCATACGGCTAGATCTACGCAGAACGAGCATGTAAGTGGGCCCCGACGACTAAGTTAAGCCAGGAAATCATGAAACACACGATCTAGCGGGCTGACCGGCGGTGTGCCCCTCCACTCCACCACCACCCGCCACCGCCACCGCCACCTTACCCGGCCACCTCACTATATACCGGTACCGCGCCAGCTAGACGTACGTCCTCCCTGTTCCCTCCAAGGCGTTCCAATTTGTGTGTGCCGGCCGGCGAGCGCCATGTCCCAAGCGCCGAACGCCGAGCCCGAGGAGCGCACCGGCTTCACCTGCGGCACGCTGCTCACGTGCCTCTGCCTCCCGGGGCTCTCCAAGAAGAAGCCCGAGGAATCCGGCAAGAGCCAGCAGGAGCAGCCAGCGGCGCCGGAACAAGAGCAAGACCAGCGCACGGAGCAGGAACCCCCGCAGGTGCTGCTACCCCGCGCGGCGTCCCTGGAGAAGCTCGAGTGCTCCTCGCTCTACTCCGGCAGCAACATCGTCTTCGACTTCCTGGTGGAGCCGGGCGAAGGGGACGACCGTGGCTCCCGGGCGATCCATGGATACTGCCCGTCGCCCTGCTTCGACCTGCCGGTGGAGCTGATACGGGCCGGCGAACGATGCGGGGCCGTCGCCAGCGACGCGCCGGTCACGTCCGCCTTCGTGTTCGACGGCCACCGAGATGGCGCTGCTCTGAAGAGGATGGCGTCGTGCCTGGCGTCCAGCGTCCCTGCGGGCGGCGAGGCGCGGCCAACGCATCTCGTGAGGTTCCTGTCCGTGTCAGGTCGTGGCGTGCCGGTGCGGCCTCCCGTGACGTCTTTCGGTGGCCCGGCAAAGGGGGGCGGCGGTTGACGAGTCGTGCCCGCGGTGGCCGGTGGCATACAAGGTGAAGCCAAAAACGATGCGAGAGGGAAACCGTCGTTTGCATGAAGTTGGTGTCGCGTTCGGTTTTCACAATTTTGACAAAAGAAATCCAGTTTCGTAGGGGCATTTTTCCTTTTTTCGGAAGAAAAAACCCGTTCTATTCATCTTCGATCCTATGAGTCCTGAGAGTACAACAAACACCACAAATAATAAAAATTATATCCAGATCCATAAACCATCTAGCGATGACTATAAGCGCTGAAACGAGCCGAAGGCGCGCCGCCGTCATCACCTCTCTCTCTCGGCGAAGTTGGGCAAAACTTGTTGTAGTAGACAGTCGGAAAATTGTCGTGCTATGGTCTCATAGGACCAGCGCAGCAGAACAACAACCGCCGCCGATGAAGAGTAGTGTAAATCGGAAGGATTGAATCTGAAGACACACCAACATAGACGAACTACGACTAAATCCAAGCAAACCCACCAAGGACAGACCCATCGGAGGCACACCTCCGACGCCCGCCGACGATGCTGCACACCATCGGGACGGTGGCTAGGCGGGGAGAACCTTACTCCATCCTTAGGGAGCCGATGTCGTCTCATCTTTCTGAGCAGGACAAATACCCTAACAAAACTCGAAGAAACATCTAAAAACATACCCCCCCCCCCCCACAAGGACTAGGATCCACCATGCCGCTATCTATCCGAGACGTGGCGAACCGACGGCGGCACCAACGAAGGACCGGGATCCACCATGCCGCTATCTATCGGAGACGTGGCGAACCGACGGCGGCACCAACGAGAGGCAGATGAGCTTTTCTTAACTTGCAACCTAGGACTCGAGTCACCCTCCCTAGAGCATCTTTAAGGGCATTCTCAAATCGCGTCCCCTATTCATCTACTATATGATAACAAATGTTGTCCAGCGTATTGTTGAAGGAGCTAAAAGTGCGGAATCGGTCAATGACACGATCCTAGTTCTCATTCATAAAGTACTAAACCCTTCACCTTTATCTCAATTCCGTCCTCTCAGCCTGTGCAATGTACTCTACAAGATCGCTTCAAAGTTAGTGTTAATTCTCTCAGACATTATTTCAAAGGAGCAATCAACTTTTGTCCCCACACGCTTAATAACGAATAACATTATTTAGGCGTATGAGTGTTTGCACTCCATAAAGCGGAACACAACAAAGAAACATAGATTTTGTGCCCTAAAGTTACAGATGGCAAAGCCTATGACCGAGTTGAGTGGAGTTATCTTCAGGTGATCGTGAAAATGTTGGGTTTTAATCACAGGTGGATCTCCATCGTTACGGGTATGATAAACTCATTTTATTTTTAGGTGATGTTAAATGGTACAACGTTGGACAATTTTAAGCCTTCACGAGTAATCCATCACGGAGATTCTCTTTCACCTTCTTGTTAGTAGCAGAGGTCCTCTCGTGCCTATTGAAAGCTAATGATACGCATCGTACCTTTCTCAATTAAAGTGGCTCAAACTGCTCCAGTGGTAAACCACTTCTTGCAGATGACAACATGTTATTTATTAAAGCAAGCAGGGGGAGAAGTTTCACACCTTTTGCATGTTTATTGTAAGGCATCAGGTCAGAGAATCAACTGGAAAAATCATCTATATTCTTTAGTAAAGGGTGTCCTTAGTCCATTAGAGAGGAGGTAAAATTGACGCTAAATCTGCAACATGAATCTTTAAGTGAAAAGTATCTTGCATGCCCTCTGAAGTAGGAAGATAAAAAACGACACTTTCAAGTATCTAAAGGACATAATATGGAACAAGGTCCAATACTGGATGGAAACACTCTTGTCAGCAGAAGGCAAAGATGTTTTTTTTGTGAAGTCTGTTGTCCAAGCTATTCTAGTCTATTCCATGGCATGTTTTAAATTACCGAGGGGCTTGTGTGAACATATAAATTTTATCATCAAAATATTCTGGTGGGGTAGCAAAAGAGCAGGAAAAAAAAGATGCTTGGGTGTCTTGGGAGGTGATGACATGCTCAAACTTTATGGGAGGTCTTGGTTTTCATGATCATCTTGTTCCCCCACAACACCCCTCCTCCTCTTTATGGTGTGTTGTCGGGTGGCAACCAGGCAGCCAATGCTAAAGGTTTCGCCTGCTTGGTTAGATGACGATGGATGCCGAGGACCTACTCCGCTTGCTCGAGCTAGCATGATCTTTAAGCTGAATTAGTGTTATTGTGTCGTTGTTGTGTGTGTGTTTTTGGCTATTTCATCTTCTCTCTAAAGAAGTTGAATTAGTTGTGTGCTCATCTTAGGCTTTGTAACACCTTCTTCATGGAATGAATTACAACGCTGATCAGCATGGCTTGGCTGTCTATCAGCATGCGCCAAAGCGTTAGCGTTTGGTGGTGGTGCTTGGCATCGGAAGGGCGATGCGAGCGGTGGCTCCTGGTGGCGTGGAGGCAGTCGACCATGCCCGTGGATCTGGGATGTCGTTGTTCGGTGGATCTATGATCTGGTGGCGGCGTGCGGGTCGGGCGTGTGGTGTTGTGGTGGATGCAGGCTCGACCGGGTCTCTGTTGGGCGGTGGTCCTCGACGAATGCGCTGGTTTGGCCGGCGCCAGGTAGGGGTGGCAGCGGTGGCAGGGCTTGTGCCAGCCGCACGGATTTGTCGTGACCTTGGTGGGACAGCGTGGGCCTGACGTGGTGGAGCTTCTTGGGCTCTCCAGGTGGATGTGGGGTGGCCCGCTGCTCTCTGGCAGTGGTGGTTCATGTCAGTGCAAAGCCCACCAACAGAGTCCGGGGGCCAGTTGCACCGAAACTGACTGGATGGGTCAGACCTCAAAGAGATCACCTGAAGATCATTGTTGATGCTGCGATATCTAGGTCCGAAGGTTTTGGAGCTGTTGGGGTCGTTTGCAGAGACGAGACATGACTATTTCATGCACATTAAAGATCCCGAGGTTCTTGAGGTCTTGGGAATAAGAGAAGCTCTAGCACTAGCAAGTGATCTATACGCATCAAGGATTTCAGTTGCTTCGGGTTGTAAGGCGGTAGTGGAGGTAGTTAGAAGCGGAGCTTCATCATCCTGTTATGGAGCAGTTGTGCTTGAGATAGAGCAGTCGTCTAGGAATTTTAATTCTTGCATTTTCTCACATGAATTTAGAAACTCAAATGTTGAGGCCCACAAGCTTGCAAAGCACGCTTTAATGTTGGGTAATGGCCGCCATGTTTGGCTGGATCACCCTAGAGATCTTTTCTTCGTCCCTGTAAACTATGTGACAGATGAATAAAAAGCTTTGCTAGTTTGCCTCAAAAAAATGTCACTAGCAGGAGGCGTTTGCTGTTGGGACGACACGAATTTGTTCGGTGGTGATGGACGACGTCCGGTGGAGTGCACGTATTGAGGGCCGACCAAGTCAACGCTGGCATGCCCTTTCGTTAGTGCTCTCCTTCATGTTGCTTTATTGTGTCGTCGGACTGCAGATTAGGCGCCCTTGTTGCTGTTATGTTGTAGGCCAAATCGACACCGATGACCATGGGTGCGACGGCGTGCGAGTTTGACTTAGTCAAGCCAGGAACCGTGGAAGCCCATCTCGATCCTGTGTTGCTCTCAGGGGCGACACCGGGGCGCCCCCAACCCTAGCCGTCAGCACCCGCCTCCATCCCCACCCCACGCCACCGCCGCCGCCGGCCTTCGCCGGCGGCGGCGAAGGCCTGCTCCTGGAACTGGGGGCTCGCAATCCTCCCTCGAATCCATCCTTCTCGCAGTTGTTCGGGCGGCTTCTCGACGCTGGATGCGACGGGGTGGCAGCCTGTCCTCCTCTCTCCGGCAAGCAGGCTGCATCTCCGGTGGCTTGCTGCCCCCTGGAGCTGTGCGCGCGGCGGATGCAGCGTCTGCGTGCTGCGCGGGATCCTCCCCGGCTGCCTGTCCGGCTGGTTGCGGCGGCATGGCAGGCCACCCTTCTTCTCTGGCTCGCCCGCTGAGGCGGCGGCCGTCGACGAGCTGGCGCTTGGCGGCGTGGGATAGACAATTCCTGCCCCCAACCTCTCCCTTCAGATCCAAATGGCTCCTGCGCGCACGCAAAAGATGTGCTCCCAGATGGTGGTGATGCGGCAAGGGGATGGCCGTCTGGCGGCGCCATGTGCCCTGATCTGTGTGCTGCATCGACTCGGGTGGTTGTACGGCCGCTGGTCTGGCCTTCTCCAGTCTGTCTGGGCGCACCGTGGTGCACAACGGTGTTGGCTTGATGTTCGTCGGGCGGCGTGGTTGGTCCCAGTCCGGTGCTGGCCAGACCTGGCGACTTCGGCCCCGGCGAGTTTTAAAGCGCGATGGTTTCTCCGTCCAGTGGCGTGGTGGCGGCTCGCTGCTGGCTGCACGACGGTGGGTGGCTCGAGGGTGGAGTTCTTGCCATGTGCGGCGTCGGGGCTGCCATGGACCAATGCTTCATGGTGATGCAGGTACACGGTCTACCTCAAATAATCTGTTCATAGGGTGTGTGTATGTTCAACTCGACGAAATCCATGCTCTGCTCAAAGCCAACAACGGGGACGCCCGTGGGCGTCACTAACCTTCTTGGAGGCGAAATGTTGATTTTGCCACCTTTTGCTCAACTTCGGAGGAAACTCTGCTTCCAGGTACGCCTGAAACCGATGATGGCGGCGCAATCGTGCGTCACACCCCTTCTTGAAGGCATCATCGAGAAGTTGGCCAGGTTATTTTGTTTGGTAGGTGGGGATGTCGGTGGTGGTGGTGCGACTGGCTCGGGGTCGACGATGGTGTGTGTTGGGGTCTGGCAACAACACTTCTTTGTGTTGTGGAGCTGCCATCTCTACCCTTTTTCCATCTTTGGTGGTGTTCTGTTGGGGGCGGCGGCGGTGCCTTTGTGTCATCCCTGTTGCTGTGCAAGCTCAAGACCCTCCCATGGTTGCTGTTGTGTTGTGGCGAGCTTCGTGCTCTTGGGGTTGTCTTGGTTCATCTTTGCTCAATGATGACGCAAGAAGCCTCCCCAACTTGCTAATCATTCTGAATTCCACTGGCGGAGCTCCGAGTCAAGGTTCGTGCTTGGTACTCGTTGATGTTGGATGCTCTTGTGTTGCGCTGTGGGTTCGGTATGCACGCCAGTGCGGTGCGTTAGGTTAATCGCAAAGTCTTGGGATTGTGATCCTTCGACGACACCCTACATCTACTTGTGTCTCTCGTGGTGAAGGTCCTTTCGCCTGCTAGCTAAGTCCCGCCTCATCTTGGGCGTCATGTTCTTCTCATCCTTTTGTAATCTAGTTACTTGTACGGTTTTCGACCCAGTTTCCCTTATAAATGGGTCAACTTGTTCAGGTTATCGATCCGGTTTCCCTTATAAACTGGATCACTCTCTTGGCATAATGGCCACTTTGAGTAATATATGCTACCTCTTGAGCATGCGTTAGTTTTCCCTTGAAGAGGAAAGGGTGATGCAGCAAAGTAGCGTAAGTATTTCCCTCAGTTTTTGAGAACCAAGGTATCACTCCAGTAGGAGACTACACGCAAATACCTAGTACCTGCACAAACAATTAAGAACCTTGCAACCAACGCGATAAAGGGGTTGTCAATCCCTTCACGGCCACTTGCAAAAGTGAGATCTCATAGAGATAATAAAATAAATATTTTTTGTTTTTTTGTTGTATTGATTGAAAAGTAAAGATTGCAAAATAAAAGAACGGTGCTAGAAATTGGCAAGTTGATGGGAAACTAATATGATGGAAAATAGACCCGGGGCCATAGGTTTCGCTAGTGGCTTCTCTCAAGATAGCATATTTTACAATGGGTGAACAAATTACTGTCGACCAATTGATAGAAAAGCGCATAGTTATGAGAATATATAGGCATGGTCATGTATATAGGCATCACGTCTGTGACAAGATCGAGGAGAACTTTGTATTGAGATCCAAAGAAGAAGCCATCTAGCTAATAACTATGGACCCGAAGGTCTGTGGTAAACTACTCACACATCATCGGAGAGGCTATTGTGTTAATGTAGAAGCCCTCCGTGATCGATTCCCCCTCCGGCGGAGCGCCGGAAAAGGCTCCAAGATGGTATCTCACGGGTACAGAAGGTTGCGATGGTGGAAATAGGGTTTCGTGGTGCTCTCGGATGTTTTCAGGGTGTATGGGTATATATAGGCGGAAGAAGTATGTCAGTGGAGCTACAATGGGCCCACGAGGGTGGGGGCGCACCTACTCCCCTGGGCGCGCCCTCCTGCCTTGTGGCCACCTCGTGGCTTCCCAGACTTGTACTCCAAGTCTCCTGGATTGCGTTTGTTCCAAAAACGATCCTCGCGAAGGTTTCATGCCGTTTGGACTCCGTTTGATTTTCCTTTTCTACGAAACACTGAAATAGGCAAAAAAAAACAGCAATTTGCACTGGACCTTTGGTTAGTAGGTTAGTCCCAATAAAATAAAAGTGCATATTAAAGCCCATTAAACATCCAAAACAGATAATATAATAGCATGGAACAATCAAAAATTATATATATGTTGGAGACGTATCAAGCATCCCCAAGCTTAATTCCTGCTTGTCCTCGAGTAGGTAAACGATAAAAACAGAATTTTTGATGTGGAATGCTACCTAACATAATTTTCAATGTAATTTTCTTTATTGTGGCATGAATTTTCATATCCGAAAGATTCAAGACAAAAGTTTAATATTGACATAAAAATAATAATACATCAAGCATACTAACAAAGCAATTATGTCTTCTCAAAATAACATGGCCAAAGAAAGTTCATCCCTACAAAATCATATAGTCTGGCTATGCTCTATCTTCATCACACAAAATATTTAAATCATGCACAACCCCGGTTTCAGCCAAGTAAGTGTTTCATACGTTAATTTTTTCAAACCTTTTCAATTTTCACGCAATACATGAGCGTGAGCCATGGATATATCACTATAGGTGGAATAGAGTGATGGTTGTGGAGAAGACAAAAAGAAGGGAGATAGTCTCACATCAACTAGGCGTATCAATGGGCTATGGAGATTCCCATCAATAGATATCAATGTGGGTGAGTAGGGATTGCCATGCAACAGATGCACTAGAGCTATAAGTGTATGAAAGCTCAACTAATGAAACTAAGTGGGTGTGCATCCAACTCGCTTGCTCACGAAGACCTAGGGCATTTTGAGGAAGCCCATCATTCGAATATACAAGCCAAGTTCTATAATGAAAATTCCCACTAGTATATGAAAGTGACAAAACAAGAGACTCTCTATCACATGGTGCTGCTTTGAAGCACAAGTGTGGAAAAAGGGTAATAGCATTCCTCCTTCTCTCTTTTTCTCTCAATTTTTTTTTATTTTGGGCCTTTTTTTAGGGCCGCTTTTTTTTTCTTTTTTTTCGTCCGGAGTCTCATCCCGACTTGTGGGGGAATCATAGTCTCCATCATCCTTTCCTCACTGGAACAATGCTCTAATAATGAAGATCATCACACTTTCATTTACTTACTACTCAAGAATTACAACTCGATGCCAGAACAAAATATGACTCTATGTGAATGCCTCCGACGTTGTACCAGGATGTGCAATGAATCAAGAGTGACATGTATGAAAAATTATGCATGGCGGCCCTGCCACAAATACGATGTCAACTACATGATCATGCAAGGCAATATGACAATGATGAAGCGTGTCATAATATACGGAACGGTGGAAAGTTGCATAGCAATATATCTTGGAATGGCTATGGAAATTCCAAAATAGGTACGTATGGTGGCTGTTTTGAGGAAGGTATGGTGGGTGTATGGTAGCGGCGAAAGTTGCGCAATACTAGAGAGGCTAGCAATGGTGGAAGGGTGAGAGTGCGTATAATCCATGGACTCAACATTAGTCATAAAGAACTCATATACTTATTGCAAAAATCTATAAGTTATCAAAACCAAGCACTACACGCATGCTCCTAGGGTAAGGGTTGGTAGGAGTTAACCATCGCATGATCCCGACCTCCACACAAAGGAAGACAATCAATAATAAATCATGCTCCAACTTCATCACATAACGGTTCACCATGCGTGCATGCTACGGGAATCACAAACTTTAACACAAGTATTCCTCAAATTCACAATTACTCCACTATCATGACTCTAATATCACCATCCTCATATTTCAAAACAATCATCAAGTATCAAACTTCTCATAGTATTCAATGCACTTTATATGAAAGTTTTTATTAAACCCATCTTGGATGCCTATCGTATTAGGACTAATTTTATAGCCAAAGCAAATTACCATGATGTTCTAAAGGACTCTCAAAATAATATAAGTGAAGCATGAGAGATCAATAATTTCTATAAAATAAAACCACCATTGTGCTCTAAAAGATATAAGTGAAGTACTAGAGCAAAACTATCTAGCTCAAAAGATATAAGTGAAGCACATAGAGTATTCTAATATACTCCGATTTATGTGTGTCTCTCCCAAAAGGTGTGTACAGAAAGGACGATTGTGGTGAACTAAAAATCAAAGACTCAAATCATAAAAGACGCTCCAAGCAAAACACATATCATGTGGTGAATAAAAATATAGTCTCAAGTAAAGTTACCGATAGACGAAGACGAAAGAGGGGATGCCTTCCGGGGCATCCCCAAGCTTAGGCTTTTGGTTGTCCTTGAATTTTACCTTGGGGTGCCTTGGGAATACCCAATCTTAGCCTCTTTCCACTCTTTATTACATAGTCCATCAAATCTTTACCCAATAACTTGAAAACTTCACAACACAAAACTTAAAAGAAAATCTCGTGAGCTCCGTTAGTATAAGAAAACAAACCACCACTTTAAGGTACTATAATGGACTAATTATTTATTTTTATTGGTGTTAAACCTACTGTATTCCAACTTCTCTATGGTTAAACCTAGTCATATATTCATCAAAATAAGCAAACAACACACGAAAAACAGAATCTGTCAAAAACAGAACAGTCTATAGCAATCTGTAACTTTCGAATACTTCTGTAACTTTAAAAATTCTGAAATAAATTGGTAGACGTGAGGAATTTGTCTATTAATCATCTGCAAAAAGAATCAACCTAAAAGCACTCTCCAGTAAAAAATGGCAGCTAATCTCGTGAGCCCAAAAGTTTCTGTTTTTACAGCAAGATCGCAAAGACTTCACCCAAATCTTCCCAAAGGTTCTACTTGGCACAAACACTAATTAAAACACAAACCATAACTAACCATAGGATGGATGAATTATTTATTACTAAACAGAAGTAAAAGCAAAGAAAATAAAATTGGGTTGCCTCCCAACAAGCGTTATCGTTTAACGCCCCTAGCTAGCATAAAACAAGAATAGATCTAGGTATTACCATCTTTGGTATGCAATCCATAAGTGGCTCTCATAATAGATTCATAAGGTAATTTGATTTTCTTTCTAGGAAAGTATTCCATGCCTTTCCTTAACGGAAATTGGAATCTAATATTTCCTTCTTTCATGTCAATAATTGCATGTAGGATTGTAGGATTGTCAATAATTTGCATCCAATCGTTCTAAGAAAAGGTCTACCAAGAATAATAGGACATGTAAGATTGCAATCTATATCAAGAATGATGAAATCTACGGGCACATAATTCCTATTTGCAACAATAAGAACATCATTAATCCTTCCCATAGGTTTCTTAATGGTATAATCCGCAAGATGCAAATTTAAAGAACAATCATTACGTTCATGGAAACCTAATACATCACACAAAGTTTTCGGAATGATGGAAACACTAGCACCCAAATCACACAAAGCATAGCATTCATGATCTTTAATCTTAATTTTAATAGTAGGTTCCCACTCATCATAAAGTTTTCTAGGGATAGAAACTTCTAATTCAAGTTTTTCTTCATAAGATTGCATTAAGGCATCAACGATGTGTTTGGTGAAAGCTTTATTTTGACTATAAGCGTGAGCAGAATTTAACATGGATTGCAACAAGGAAACACAATCTATCAAAGAGAAATTATCATAATTAAATTCCTTGAAATCCAAAATAGTGGGTTCATTGCTATGTAAAGTTTTGACCTCTTCAATCCCACTTTTACCAATTTTTGTATCAAGATCTAAAAACTCTGAATCATTGGGATGCCTTTTAACTAAAGTTGAGTCATCTCCAGTTCCATCTTTATCAAGATTCATATTGGAAAACAAAGATTTAATAAGAGACACATCAATCACTTTTAGATCTTCATCTTTATTACCATGAAAACTAGAAGAACACGCTTTCACAAAAGCAATCTCTTTTACCACGCATACTAGCGGTTCTTTCTTTGCACTCATCAATGGAAATTCTCATGGCCTTGAGAGACTCAATTATATCATGCTTAGATGTAATAGATCTAAGTTTCAAATAATCAACATCAAGAGAAATTATATCCATGTTCCTAGCCAACTCATCAATCTTATGCAATTTTTATTCAAGCAAGGCATTGAAATTCTTTTGCGAATTCATAAACTCTTTAACACTAGTCTCAAAATCAGAGGGCATTTTATTAAAATTTCCATAAGAGTTGTTGTAGGAATTACCATAATTATTAGGGGAATTACTAGGGAACGGCCTAGAATTAAAGTTTCCTCTATACGCGTTGTTACCAAAATTGTTCCTACCAACAAAATTCACATCCATAGATTCATTATTATTCTCAATCAACGTGGACAAAGGCATATCATTAGGATCAGAAGAAACACTCTTATTAGCAAATAATTTCATAAGTTCATCCATCTTTCCACTCAAAACATTAATCTCTTCAATCGCATGAACCTTTTTACTAGTGTATCTTTCAGTGTGCCATTGAGAATAATTAACCATAATATTATCTAGGAGTTTAGTAGCTGGTACGTCTGCAACATATCTATAATTTTTATTGTTCCATGTTATTATATTATCCGCTTTGGATGTTTAATGGGCTTTATTATGCACTTTTATATTATTTTTGGGACTACCTACTAACCCAAGGCCCAGTGCAAATTGTTGTTTTTTTGCCTATTTTAGTGTTTCGTAGAAAAGGAATATCAAACGGAGTCCAAACGGAATGAAACCTTCGCGAGGATCGTTTTTGGAACAAACGCAACCCAGAAGACTTGGAGTACATGTTTGGAAGCCATGAGGCAGGAGGGCGCGCCCAGGGGGGTAGGGACGCCCCCACCCTCATGGGCCCCTCGTAGCTCCACCAGCGTACCTCTTCCTCCTATATATACTCCTATACCCTGAAAACATCTGAGAGCCCCACGAAACCCTATTTCCATCGCCGCAACCTTCTGTACCCGTGAGATCCCATATTGGGGCCTTTTTCGGAGCTCCGCCAGAGGGGGAATCGATCATGGAGGGCTTCTACATCAACACCATAGCCTCTCCGATGAGTTGTGAGTAGTTTACCACATACCTTCGGGTCCATAGTTATTAGCTAGATGGCTTCTTCTCTCTCTTTGGATCTCAATACAAAGTTCTCCTCGATCTTCTTGAAGATCTATTCGATGTAATACTTTTTGCGGTGTGTTTATCGAGATCCGATGAATTGTGGGTTTATGATCAAGATTATCTATGAACAATATTTGGTTCTTCTTTGAATTCTTATATGCATGATTTAAATATATTTGCAAGTCTCTTTGAATTATCAGTTTGGTTTGGCCTACTAGATTGATCTTTCTTGCAATGGGAGAAGTGATTAGCTTTGGGTTCAATCTTGCGGTGTCCTTTCCCAGTGACAGCAGGGGCAGCAAGGCACGTATTGTATTGTTGCCATCGTGAGTAAAAGGATGGGTTTATATCATATTGCCTGAGTTTATCCCTCTACATCATGTCATCTTGCTTAAAGTGTTACTTTGTTATTATGAACTTAATACTCTCTAGATGCATGCTGGATAGCGGTCGATGTGTGGAGTAATAGTAGTAGATGCAGAATCGTTTCGGTCTACTTGTCACGGACGTGATGCCTATATACATGATCATGCCTAGATATTCTCATAACTATGCGCTTTTCTATCAATTGCTCGACAGTAATCTGTTCACCCACCGTAGAATATGCTATCTTGAGAGAAGCCACTAGTAAAACCTATGGCCCCCGGGTCTATCTTCCATCATATTAATCTTCCATCAACTAGTTATCTTTATTGTTCTTTTATTTTGCAATCTTTACGTTTCAATCTATACAACAAAAATACCAAAAATATTTATCTTATTATCTCTATCAGATCTCACTTTTGCAAGTGGCCGAGAAGGGATTGACAACCCCTTTATCGCGCTGGTTGCAAGGTTCTTAATTGTTTGTGAATGTACGAGGGATATGCGTGTAGTCTCCTACTGGATTGATACCTTGGTTCTCAAAAACTAAGGGAAATACTTACGCTACTTTGCTGCATCACTCTTTCCTCTTCAAGGAAAAAATAACGCATGCTCAAGAGGTAGCAAGAAGAATTTCTGGTGCCGTTGCCGGGGTGATCTACGCACAAGTCAAATACCAAGTACCCATCACGGACTCTTATCCCTTGCATTACATTATTTGCCATTTGTCTCTCGTTTTCCTCTCCCCCACTTCACCTTTGCCGTTTTATTCGCCCTTTTCCGTTCATTTACTCTGTGTGTCTTATCGCTTGCTTTGTCGTTATGGCTAGCCCTTCTATCATTGTTAGTACTCCCAATAATGAAGTTCTTAATTTTAAACAAAGGGAGAGAGAAAATCTAAAAGATGCATGGTATAGAATTTGCAATGCTCAGAATAGATCCACTAGGAAGCAATCTACTTCCATTCTTCTCTGCAATTTTTATGTAGGCATCACTCCTTGGAATAGATATATTCCTGATACCATTACCGGAGGGAATTTCTTGGATAGCCATACTTTTGATTCTTATAATGCTATGATAGATTTGTTTGGTCCACCACCTCTTTTGGTTAATGGAACTATGTTAACTTTGGAACATGTAATGCAAAGGCTTGATATTATTGAAAATAAAGTTGCCATTGTGGAATTGATTGAGAGTTTGGATAAAAAGATCCATAACCAAATTACCCAATATGGATCTAAGGTAGGAGTCACTCTGAAAAACTTTAAAGAAAAAGAACCCATAGTTAATGAAAAATAGATCAAGATTCCACTAGAATTGATAAGCTTAAGGATATTATTACCAACATAGAGTCTGCTTTTTCTGCTGTGAGAAATACTTCAAACCCTTCTACAACCAAAATTGCCAAATTTATGTATGTTCCTACAAACAAGGGTGAATCTACTAGTAAGGAAACCGCGGATCTCAAATCAATAAGTGTTCACCCCAACATTCTCATTATCATTAAGGAACCTTTTGATACAAATGAATTTCTTGATTTCTTGACTAGAGGTCTGATTATTAATGAAAAGAAGGAAACTCCTAAGGGTTATAAGTGTTCAATTGAAGAATTGCCTACCAAAGATGGCAATACCTAGATCTATTCTTGTATCATGCCTAGCTAGGGGCGTTAAACGATAACGCTTGTTGGGAGGCAACCCAATTTTCTTTTCTTTGCTTTTACTTTTGTTTAGTACTCCCTCCGTCCCAAAATAAGTGACGCAAAATGGAGTCAACTTTGCACTAACTTTAGTGATAAATAATTCATCTAGTTTCTGGTTAGATGTGGTTTTGTGTTTTAATTAGTGTTGGTGCCAAGTAGAACCTTTGGGAAGACTTGGGTGAAGTCTTTGCGATCTTGCTGTAAAAAACAGAAACTTTTGCGCTCACGAAATTAGCTGCCATTTTTTTACTGGAGAGTGATTTTAAGTTGATTCTTTTTGCAGATGATTAATAGACAAATTCCTCACATCCAACAATTTATTTCAGAATTTTTAGAGTTGCAGAAGTATTCGAAAGTTACAGATTGCTACAGACTGTTCTGTTTTTGATAGATTCTGTTTTTCGTGTGTTGTTTGATTATTTTGATGAATCTATGAGTAGTATCGGGGGTATGAACCATAGAGAAGTTGGAATACAATAGGTTTAACACCAATATAAATAAAGAACGAGTTCAATACAGTACCTTGAAGTGGTGGTTTGTTTTCTTTTACTAATGGAGCTCACGAGATTTTCTGTTAAGTTTTGTCTTGTGAAGTTTTCAAGTTTTGGGGTAAGGATTTGATGGACTATGGAATAAAGAGTAGCAAGAGCCTAAGCTTGGGGATTCTCAAGGCATCCCAAGGTAAAACTCAAGGACAACCAAAAGCCTAAGCTTGGGGATGCCCCGGGAAGGCATCCCCTCTTTCGTCTTCGTCTATCGGTAACTTTACTTGAGACTATATTTTTATTCACCACATGATATGTGTTTTGTTTGGAGCATCTTGTATGATTTGAGTCTTTGCCTTTTAGTTTACCACAATCATTCTTGTTGTACACACCTTTTGGGAGAGACACGCATGAATCGGAATTTATTAGAATACTCTATGTGCTTCACTTATATCTTTTGAGCTAGATAATTTTGCTTTAGTGCTTCACTTATGTCTTTTTAGAGCACGGTGGTGCTTTTATGTTATAGAAATTATTGATCTCTCATGATTCACTTATATTATTTTGAGAGTCCTTTAGAACAGCATGGTAATTTGCTTTGGCTATAAAATTAGTCCTAATATGATAGGCATCCAAGATGGGTATAATAAAAACTTTCATATAAAGTGCATTGAATATTTTGAGAAGTTTGATACTTGATGATTGTTTTGAGATATGAGGATGGTGATATTAGAGTCATGCAAGTAGAGTAGTTGTGAATTTGAGAAATACTTGTGTTGAGGTTTGCAAGTCCCGTAGCATGCACGTATGGTAACCGTTGTGTGACAAATTTGAAGCATGAGGTATTTCTTTGATTGTCATCCTTTGTGTGGAGGTCGGGATCGTGCGATGGTTAACTCCTACCAACCCATCCCCTAAGATCATGCATGTAGTACTTTGTTTTGATGACTTGTAGATTTTTGCAATATGTATGTGAGTTCTTTATGACTAATGTTGAGTCCATGGATTATACGCACTCTCACCCTTCCGCCATTGCTAGCCTCTCTTGTACCGTGCAAATTTCGTCGGTACCATACACCCACCATATACCTTCTTTAAAACAACCACCATACCTACCTATCATGGCATTTTCATAGCCATTCCGAGATATATTGCCATGCAACTTTCCGCCGTTCCGTTTATTATGACACGCTTCATCATTGTCATATTTCCTAGCATGATCATGTAGTTGACATCGTATTTGTGGCAAAGCCACCATGCATAATTTTTCATACATGTCACTCTTGATTCATTGCACATCCCAGTACACCGCCGGGGGCATTCATATAGAGTCATATTTTGTTCTATTATCGAGTTGTAATCTTTGAGTTGTAAATAGATAGAAGTGTGATGATCATCATTATTAGAGCATTGTCCCGGAAAAAGGGCCAAATGAAAAAAAGAAGGCCAAATAAAAAAAGGAAGGCCCAAAAAAAACAAAACAAAAAGAGAAAAGAAAAAAAGGGACAATGCTACTATCTTTTTTCCACGCTTGTGCTTCAAAGTAGCACCATGGTCTTCATGATAGAGAGTCTCTTGTTTTGTCACTTTCATATACTAGTGGGAATTTTCATTATAGAACTTGGCTTGTACATTCCAAAGATGGGCTTCCTCAAATGCCTTAAGTCTTTGAGCAAGCAAGTTGGATGCACACCCACTTAGTTTCTTTTGTTGAGCTTTCATACATTTATAGCTCTAGTGCATCCGTTGCATGGCAATCCCTACTCACTCACATTGATATCTATTGATGGGCATTGTCGTGGTTCTAAGCCTGACAGTATGAGTAGGGGGTACAAATGGGGGGGCAAGGCCCTAGCTATAGTGGAGTTGTACACAAGGTGTTTACGAGTTCATGCCCTTCTCGGAGGAAGTAACAGCCCTACGTCTCGGTGCCCGGAGGCGGTAGACTCGTATGTGTATATGTGAGTTACAAGGATGCGAACCCTTGTACTGGAGGAGGGGGGTGGCTTATATAGTGCGCCAGGACCCCAGCCATGCTCCATGTTACAAAGGGTTAAATGTACATTAAGGCAGGCGTTACTGATAATGCCTATAGTAAAGAGTAATTAAGGCATTCACTACGGCGAGTAAATACCAGACCGTAATTGTCCTAAGGGACCCTTGACCTTCGGGGGTCGAGTGCCTTGGATTGGTCGAGTGGAGTTGAGTCGTCTTGTAGGTGATGTCCAGTCGAGTGGGATGTCCTCTTGGGCCGTCTCAGTCGACTGTCTTTGTCATCGTAAGTTTTGTCTTTTGATCTTCTAGGGTAGTGACCTTGGGTGGGGTACCTTGGTCGGGCCTGTGACCCTACCCTAGGTTTGTAACCTCGTCAGTAACCCCCGAATGGATTGAGGCTTGAGCAAGAGAGAGAGTGCTGAGGAAAGCTCTAGTTCTGGCTCGATGCCCCTGGGGTAGTCTTCTTCTGAGCTCGCGGACTAGGCTGTCCTCCTCAATCTTGTCTTGGTTGCCTTGATCGATTCTGGAACCGTCCAGTGCGTTGGTTGCGTCTTCCGTCGACTGAACTTTGCGCTAGGCGTCGGGTGCCGTTGGCGTGCGCAGTTTTCGACGGGGTTGGTTGCTCTTTGGTCGCCGGATTCCACGGGGTTTCGAAATTTGGGGAAGCGCGTGGGGCGGGACGTGTCGCAACAATCGGATGGATATTCTTGAGAGGCCTCGATCCTCGCGTCACCTTTTTCGCCCCGTATCGCGTCTGCGCCTGTTGCGGGATTTGATAAGATCGCTCAGGGCCACCGGTCAGCCACTCGACCGGGGCGCTATAAGTGTGCGCCGAGCCCGAAGCGGGGGCATTGTGTGCCCATTCCTTCTTCTTTCGCCTCTGCCTCTCCGCTGTGCCTCTGCTCCTTCTCGCCTTTCTCCACAGCAACCGCCGGCGCGCGTGCCATGGGCAAGGACAAGACCGCGGCGATGGAGCATTCGAAGAAGGCGGCGACAGGGAAGGGGAGGCGGTCCGGTCGGAGCGGATCGTCATCGAGGTCTGGGCTCCCTCCTGGTTGGATCCAGGGGGATTGGATCCAGTCCACCGTCGCGGCGGAGGATCTGGAGGAGCTGGAGGAGGAGGGACTGATCGCTCGCGGCTCCTGGCGGGTGCCGGAGGGCGAGCTCGAGCCTCGGCCGCGGGAGGGCGAGTGCGTCCTCCTCGCGACCCACGTCGACCGAGGTTTCTCCATACCTCTGCACCCCTTTTTCCGTGCTTTTCTGATTTTCTTCGGCGCCCAGCTGCATTACTTCACGCCCAATTCCGTCCCTTTCCTTTCCGCGTTCGTTTCCATGTGTGAGAACTTCCTCGGCTGCCGGCCGCACTATGGCTTGTTCAAGCATATCTTTACCTGCCGCTCGCAAACCGTCAAGAAGGCGAATCCGAGCGACGATAAGACGCACGTCCTCCAGGCGTGCGGCGGGCTCGAAATCCAACTTAGGAATAGGAGCGCTTTCCCCCCCATAATCTTTCCGGAGTCGATTCGGGGCTGGCAGTCGACTTGGTTCTACTATAAGGACAGCCCGACCCCGGGTTAGTCGACTGGTCTTCCCCCTTTCTCTCTTGGTCGAGCCAGCCAGCCTCCTTCAATGATAGTGGGTAAACCCGAGAGGGCCGAAGTGAACATGTTGTGGAGCGTGTCGTCCAGTTGGTCCGCGAGGGCGTAACAGGGATGGATCTGTTTGAGGTGTACCTCATGCGGAGGATCCAGACGCTCCAGGCTCGGGACCACCCGATGTGGTTGTACTCTGCCACCGACGACTCGTCGCGAGTCCACCCGGAGGCGGCCGACGTGAAGTACATGGCGCAATGCCTGAAGTGCATCACGGGGAACAAAGACAACCCCAGGGGGTCTGGGAGGGTCCTCCCATTTGACGCTGACCATATGCCCGATAAGGTTTGTCTTCGGCTCCTGAGTGATGTTTCTGTCGTTGGCTTATAATTTGTCTTGACGGATCCGACTGATATTTTGTCAATCTTCCCTTTTTGCAGATTATACTGAGATGTAATCGCTGCCCAACGGGGATTTGGTCCAGGAGGGCAAGGAGGGTGTGGGCGACGCCACCGAGTGGAAGTCGGAGGAGGAGACCGAGGAGGAGAGTGAGGACTACAACAGCGGGGAGGAAGTCGAGTCACCTCCCCGTGATGAGAGGCGGTCCAAGGGGAAGCACGACCCAGGGGTTGCGCGCCCTCGGACAGGCCCCTCAGGCTCCCAGACGCCCAAGCGCGCTCGCACGGCCACTCCTGACCCCTCTGGGAAGGCGCCCAAGCACCCCAAGGTTACCACCACCAAGCCCCGGAAGGCCCTGCCCAGGATTAAGGTGGATGTCCCCATCGCCTCCACGTAAGTATCATTCGGTTTTGTTTCTTTCTGTCTTTTGGAGGTCGACCGTGTCTTCCGTCGACTCATCTTCGAGGGGTTTCTTTAGCGCCGCTGCTTCCACGACCTCGATGGACATTGACAAGGGCCGGGACGACGAGGAAACCGCAGATGCCGCGACATCCCGCGCAGGTGCGGGTTATAGATCGTGTCTTGTTTTTTCGTCGGTTGGGGTGACGGTTGACTGAACTTCGCTATTGTTTGTCTTGAAGTGCCGCGCCACGTCATAAAGCTCCCAGATGACGATGATGATGTTGATGGGAGCGCTTGGGAGGAGATCGACGACGCACAGGGAAGAAGGGCCGGAAGGAGCCTTCTGGCTCGGAGGCCCAGCAACAGGAAGACGCGGCCCGAGCCACGGTCTCCTTTGCCGACCCTGTGTCGACCGTACGCCCCGCTTCGTCAGCCAGAGGGGCCGTTGACCCGGTGCTTGTCCCAGCTGTCGACCCAGCGCCTGCTCCAGCCGTCGATCCAGCGCCCGCTCCAGCTGTCGACCCAGCGCCCGCTCTGGCCGTCGACCCAGCGCCGGCTCCATCGTCCGTTCTCTTCTCCTCCTACCGCCTCCCGGAGGATCTTGTGGGAGCGGCTCAAGAAGCCGTTCGCCAGGCGGGGTTGATGATGGAGAAGACGAAGGCGGCGTACGAGGCCAGCATGGCTGCTTACGACGCTAGTTCTGCTCTTCGGGTCAACGTCCAGGTTTGTTTTCTTCACTGGTTGGTTTGCTGCGCTGGAATAGTCTTTGGCTTTGAGAGAATCTGCTGCTTTGTTCGTAAGATGATGTCACACCCACTGGGTGAGGGTCTTGATGTGTTTGCTTTCAACTTCCCTTGAACTCGAGCGAGACTGATCTTGGTCGAGTGAGAACCGGTGGGGGCACGCTCAGTGCACCCACTGGGTGCAGTCCCTGAGACTGTGGTCGACTGCTGGCAGTCGGCCATGGTCTGACGATAGAACTTTTCTTCCTTGTTTTTTTTGAGCTCGAGCGAGACTGATCTTGGCCGAGTGAAAACCAGTGGGGGCACGCTCAGTGCACCCATTGGGTGTAGTCCCCGAGACTGCGGTTGAGTGTTTGACTCGACTGTAGTCTTAGAATCTTGTTTTGTTGTGTTGATGCAGAAATCTTGCGAGTTTGGAGCCAAATTTGCAGACCTTGAGAAGAAGCAAATCCAGCTCAATCTCGACTTGCAGTTGGCTCGGGACCATCTGAAGAAGACGTAGGATGATGCAGCCGATAACTGATGCCAACCATTTGTCGACTGACTTTTGATAAATATGCCTTGTGTTTCCTCATGTTCATCTGTCCAGTGATGTCTTTGGTAGGTCAACGGAAAGCGGCCTTGGAGCAGAAAGATCTCGACCTGGCAGCGACGCAGCAGGCGGCTCAAGAGAAGGCATAACTGGCGACGCAGAAGCTGCCTTCTGTAGGCGCGCTCGAGGCGGAGATCATCGGGCTGAGAGGCTCACTCGACGCAGCTAATCAAGAGGTGACTCGACTGAAGAATTCCAAGTCTGTCTTGAACGACAAGTACGAGGCCCTTTTCTAGAAGAGGATTGATCTTGAGGCCTATCTGGGCGACCTTACCAAGAAGTGGTACCTTGTGCTGGAAGGTATGTCTCTTTTGGCTCGGGTTAAGCTGGATCGGTCGACCCATGTTTTGCTTGCTGACTCGACTCGCTGTTTCCGGTGCAGAATTCTGTCGCAACTTCGAAGAAGAGACTGGGCGGGTCGAGCCCGGCCTGGACCCAGCCAATTCCATCGTGAAGGACGAGGTTTCCATGATCATCTTGAGGCTGGAGTCCCGCCTTACTGCGGCCACGGACTATCTGGGATGGCTGAAAGCGGTGATGGCCCGGATTGACACAGCACTCTGGAGGGGAGTCGTGCAGGAGAACGACCTTGAGTCTCTGATGACTCGACTCAACGAGATCCCCAACCGAGTGCACGAGTGGAAGAAGTCGTCCGCCCGGGGTGGAGCCGACGTGGCGCTGTCTCTGGTCCGCGTGCACTGCAAGGAAGTGAAGGAGAGAAGGCTCGCGGCGCTCAAGGTTGCCAATACAAAGGAGCTTCAGTTCCAGTCGGTCATGGAGACTTTCTTAAAAGCCGCCACTCGTATCGCTGATGGGATCGACCTGGACCAATTCGTTGCGCCCGCGAGTCCGCCTCCGCCTGAGGAATGAGCTAACTTTGACACTTTAATTCAATTTGCCTCGGAATGCCAAGTGGTCTTGTAATCGTTAAACTCTTGTGGGCCTATGGCCCAGGTACTCTTGCCCGAATCTTTGCGGGACTTTTATCTGGATTCGACTTTTTGGCGTGCGACTCTCTTTTGATCACTTGAATCTTCGAGTCGACGTCCACAGCTAAGCCCCCGAGTGAGAGGGTTGCTCTTCACTCGGAGTGAGCGTTTGAAAACTTAGGGGAGTCACGGGGACACAGCTAAGCCCCCGAGTGAGAGGGTTGCTCTTCAATCGGAGTGGATGTTTGTAACTTAGGCGATTCCGAGCTACATTGTATTTGTGGCGGAGCTCGGAAGACAGAGCCACCTTATACTTATGACACAGCTCGGAGGACCGCAGCTAAGCCCCCGAGTGAGAGGGTTGCTCTTCACTCGGAGTGGATGTTT
>LR738711.1:773395251-773438803 GCA_902687465.1 Secale cereale | reverse complement strand
ATGACGCAGCTCGGAGGACCGCAGCTAAGCCCCCGAGTGAGAGGGTTGCTCTTCACTCGGAGTGAGCGTTTGAAACTTAGGCGACTCACGGGGTCGCAGCTAAGCCCCCGAGTGAGAGGGTTGCTCTTCACTCGGAGTGGATGTTTGTAACTTAGGCGATTCCAAGCTACGTTGTATTTGTGGCAGAGCTCGGAAGACAGAGCCACATTATACTTATGACGCAGCTCGGAGGACCGCAGCTAAGCCCCCGAGTGAGAGGGTTGCTCTTCAGTCGGAGTGAGCGTTTGAAACTTAGGCGAATCGGATTCGCGACTAAGCACGCACTGGGGGATTTTGTAGACCAGCGTTTTTAGAAAGCGTCAATCATTAAAGGATCACTGCTAGCTTGTCTTTGATACAAATCGGGAAATCTTTATTACAACTCGACCGTCAAGTGTCTCAACTGTAGAAGCGGCGGAGCAGGTCCGCGTTCCACGAATGAGGTTCGTCTTTCTTCTTGGCGACATTGTAGAGGTGGTATGCTCTGTTGTGCAGTACCTTGGTGATGATGAATGGACCTTCCCAGGCCGGGGCGAGCTTGTGTGGACGTTTCTGATGCACTCGAAGGACCAGGTTTCCTTCATGGAATGCTCGGCTCCGGACGTTGCGAGCATGGAATCGACGCAGGTCCTGTTGATAGATGGTCGACCTGATCAAGGCCATCTCTCTTTCCTCTTCCAAAAGGTCGACTGCATCCTGACGAGCCTGCTCTGCCTCGGCTTCGGAGAAGAGTTCCACTCTGGGGGCGTTGTGCAATAAGTCGCTCGGCAACACAGCTTCGGCTCCATAGACCATGAATAAAGGGTGCGGCCAGTCGACCGGTTTGGAGTTGTCCTCAGACCCCATAAGACAGATGGTAGTTCAGTTACCCAAGCCCTAGCAGCATGCTTAAGATCACGCATGAGCCGCGGCTTTAGGCCTTGGAGAATCAAACCATTTCCTCTTTCTGCCTGCCCATTCGACCGCGGATGTGCCACGGAGGCGTAGTCGACTTGCGTTCCTTGAGAAGCACATAAAGCTCTGAATTCATCCGAGTCAAAGTTGGAGCTGTTGTCTGTGATGATGCTATGGGGAACTCCATATTTGCATATCAATTCCCTGATGAAGCTGATGGCGGTGCTCGACTCGAGGTTCTTGATGGGCTTGACCTCAATCCATTTGGCGAACTTGTCGACTGCCACGAGTAGGTGGGTGAATCCGCTTCTGCCTGTTCTGAAGGGGCCGACCATGTCCAATCCCCAAACAGCAAAGGGCCAGACTAGCGGAATGGTCTTCAGGGCGGACGCCAGCTTGTGGGACATGTTGGAGTAGAACTGGCAACCTGCGCACTTGTCCACAATATCTTTGGCCATCTCGTTGGCTCGGGGCCAGTAAAACCCGGCTCGGTATGATTTGGCCACTATGATCCGAGAGGAAGCGTGGTGGCCACAAGTTCCATAGTGAATTTCATCCAGGATCAATCGACCTTCCTCTGGAGCGATGCAGCGCTGAGCGATTCCGGTGACACTTTCTCTGTAGAGCTGACCCTGAATGACAGTGAACGCCTTGGATCGGCGGACGATCTGGCATGCTTCCTCCTCATCTTCCGGGAGTTCTTGCCTGAGTAGGTACGATATATATGGCACAGTCCAGTCTGGCGTAATCACTAGGACCTCCATGATCAGGTCGACCACAGCAGGTACTTCGACTTCAGTCGGATCTGACGCACTGACTGGCTGTGGGGGCTCTTCCGTGAATGGGTCTTCTTTGACAGAAGGGGTGTGCAGATGCTCCAGGAGCACATTCTTGGGTATAGGCTTCCGAGTCGACCCAATTTTTGCGAGGTCATCGGCCAACTGATTCTTGGCTCTGGGAACATGATGGAGCTCTAAGCCTTCAAACTTCTTTTCAAGCTTCCGCACTGCACTGCAATATCTGGTCATTGCCGGGCTCCTGACGTCCCATTTCTTCATCACTTGGTTCACCACTAAGTCAGAGTCGCCATAAACCATCAAGCGACGGACGCCGAGTGAGATGGCCATGCGCAACCCGTACAAAAGCACTTCGTACTCAGCTTCGTTGTTCGATGAGTCAAAGTGGATCTGAAGGACGTAACTGAGCTTGTCGCCCCTGGGAGAAACCAGGACCACACCTGCACCGGATCCATTCAGCATCTTGGATCCATCGAAGAACATAGTCCAGTGGTCCGACTGAACTTGAGTCGGTAGCTCTTGTTCTATCCACTCGGCCACAAAATCTGCTATAGCCTGAGACTTGATGGCTTTCTTCGCTTCAAACTTGATATCTAATGGAAGAAGTTCAATTGCCCATTTTGCCACTCGACCGGTTGCGTCTCGGTTGTTCAGGATCTCTGACAGCGGGGCGTCGCTGACGACTGAGATTGTATGGTCCGAAAAGTAATGGGCAACCTTTTTTGCAGTCAAGTAAATCCCGTACACAAGCTTTTGGTAATGTGGATACCTTTGCTTGGAGGGAGTCAAAACTTCGGATATGTAATAGACCGGGCATTGGACCTTGTATGCCTTGCCCTCTTCTTCCCGCTCGACCGTGAGTACAGTACTGACAACTTGTCCGGTGGCTGCAATGTACAGTAGAAGAGGCTCTCCGCTGATTGGGGCAGCGAGCACCGGCTGGGTCGACAGCAGGGCTTTGAGCTCTTCAAATGCTGCTTCGGCTTTGGAATTCCACTCAAACTTGTCTGATTTCTTCATGAGTCAGTAGAGACGCAGTGCCTTCTCACCAAGACAAGAAATGAATCGACTCAATGCGGCCAAGCAACCAGTAAGCTTCTGGACGTCGTGTATACGCTCGGGGCATTTCATTCGGAGGATGGTGCTGACCTTCTCTAGGTTGGTGTCGATTCCCCGTTCGGAAACGAGAAAACCGAGCAACTTGCCGTCAGGGACTCCAAACGTACACTTTGATGGATTGAGCTTGATATCATAGCTTCTTAGATTTGCGAATGTCTCAGCGAGGTCGGTCAGAAGGTCGGTACCTTTCCGTGACTTGACCACAATGTCATCCATGTATGCCTCGAAGTTCCGACTGATTTGCTTTATTAAGCACTTCTGGATCATGCACATGAAGGTAGCGCCGGCATTTTTGAGACCGAAAGGCATGGTGACATAACAGAAACACCCGAAGGGGGTGATGAAAGTTGTCTTGATTTCATCGGGTCCGAACAGACGGATCTGATGGTACCCGGAATATGCGTCCAAAAAGGACAAACGTTCACATCCCACAGTCGAGTCGACTATCTGATCGATGCGGGGAAGAGGAAAATGATCCTTCGGGTAGGCCCGATTGATGTGCTTGAAATCGATGCACATGCGGAGAGACTTGTCCTTCTTGGGGACCATGACGACATTGGTGAGCCACTCGGAGTGGTAAATCTCGCAGATAAACTCAGCTGCCAGGAGCCGAGCAACTTCCTCGCCAATTGCCTTTCGCTTCTCCGCAGCGGACCGACGGAGATGTTCCTTCACAGGTTTTACCTTCGGGTCGACTCGCAAATGGTGCTCAGCCAGTCCCCTGGGTACACCCGGCATGTCTGATGGTTTCCATGCGAAGATGTCCCAGTTCTCATGGAGGAACTAGACGAGCGCTTCTTCCTATTTGCTGTCGAGTGTAGTGGAAATGTGGGTCGGTGCTGCGTTGGGGTCGTTAGGGTGGATGTGCACGGGTTTTGTGTCCCCGGCCGACTGAAAAGCTGACTCGGAAGCCGGCTTCTTCGCCCTCAGCAGATCACTCGGATCCACGCTTTTTTGGTACTCCTCCATCTCTACTGCTGCCATTTTCTCGTCGGCAATCTTCGAGCCTTTCTGGAAGCACTCTTCCGCTTTCTGACGGTTCCCAGTGACGGTTATAACGCCATTGGGTCCTGGCATCTTCAGCTTGAGGTAAACATAACATGGTCGAGCCATGAACCTGGCGTAGGCGGGCCTACCCAGGATGGCGTGATAAGCGCTGTTGAAGTCCACCACTTCGATCGTCAGCTTCTCTTTGCGATAATTCTTCGACTCACCAAAGACCACGTCGAGTGTGATCTGACCGAGCGAGTCGGCTTTCTTCCCGGGGATTACCCCGTGGAACCTCATGTTACTTTCTCCCAACTTGGACATCGGAATGCCCATATCCCGGAGGGTTGCCGCATACAAGATGTTCAAGCCACTACCCCCATCCATCAGGACTCTGGTCAGACGCGTGCCCTCGATCACCGGGTCGACCACCAGTGCTTGCCACCCGAGGGTGGGAATGTGTGTTGGGTGATCAGATTGATCGAATGTGATGGGGGTCTTGGACCATTTCAAAAATGTGGGGGTCGCCGGGGCAACCATATTTACTTCTCTATTGACGACTTTTAGTCGACTTTTGCTCTCGACGTCTGCGAAGATCGCCAAAGTGGAGTTGATCCGGGGGTATCCTCCATCCTCTTCCTTGTCTTCAGATTCTTCAGATTCTTTCCCCTCCTCAGTCGACTGATCTCTCTGGAAGTTCTGGATCAGGAGCCGACACTGTCGAGTGGTGTGCTTGGGATATACCAAGTTTCCCTCTTCATCTTTCTTCGTGTGTATGGGGCACGGCTGGTCGAGCACATCATCTCCAGCTTGCTCCTTCCCTTTCTTGGGGGCCCGGGAACCTTTCGGCTTCCCTTTGCCCTTTCCCTGATTGACCACTGCAGCCTCGCCCTGAGCAGCTGGCTCGGCCTTGCGCTTGTTCTTCCGATTGGAATTCTGATCATCCTGTCTGACTGGTTTCTTGCCACTGCGGAGCCGATTGGCCTCTTCACCGTTGGCATACCGACTGGCAATCTCCATCATCCCCGTCAGGGACATATCGCCTGTCCGACCAAACTTTAGATTCAGCTCTCGGTTACGCACGCCTTCCTTGAAAGTGCAAACTGCCTGGTGCTCAGACACATTCTCCACCGTGTGATGCAAGGTGGTCCATCGCTGGATGTAATCTCTCAAAGTTTCATTCGACTTCTGTGTGCAGTGCTGAAGCTCTGCGAGTCTAGCAGGCCGCTTGCAGGTGCCTTCGAAGGTCCGAATGATCACTCGCGCGAGCTCTTCCCAACTATAAATACTCCAGGGGGGCAACTGATTGAGCCACGCCCGAGCAGAACCGCCCAGCATCAGAGGAAGGTGCTTCATGGCCACGTCGTCGTTGCCGCCTCCGATCTGTACAGCCACTCGGTAGTCTTCTAGCCAGGTGTCTGGTTTCGACTCGCCGGTGAACTTGCTTACCCCCGCCGCTAACCTGAAGTTTGGGGGGATCTCTGCGGCTCTGATAGCACTACAGAAACACTCGGGACCAGAGACAGGTGCTCGGCTGCCACTCGGTTGATCTCTGCCTTGCTCTTCTCTGAATGCCCTGTTCCGGTCGACCCGTCTCTGTACAAGGATAGACCTTGCATCGAAACCTGGCCTTCGGGGACCTGGGGGAATCCTCCGCTCATAGTCGCGAAGGCGCCTGCCCTCGTGCCGCCGGGGCGAGTACGATCCGCTTCCCGGAGGAGGCCTAGGCACTCGACGGCGGTCATGATGTCCGTGTCGACGGTCGTGTTGCTCGTCATTCCGACCCAGATGCCGGTCTTGCCGCGTGCCACGTTCCTCATGCCTCGGGGGCGATCTTGGACTGTGGGCCGACCTACGGTGTCTGCAGCCACCGATCTGCTGTGGATCCGGTTGCGCGACTAAGAAATAGCCGCGTTTTGCTCTTCAGCCGTTCGGAGCAAAGCTCGGATCTACTGAAGGCCTCTCCCAGCCTCCGACTGAGAGGGTTGAATCGACTCCGCGATGCGAGCCGCGGCTTCGAGGTTCTGGACCGGCGTGCGGAACACCTGAGTCTCGCGCTGGCGCGACTGCCGCGGACGTCGACTGGACTTGGGGACCAGTCGGCGGGCCTGTTCGTCGAGTGCGCATTGGATACTTTCCAAGCGCGCGCGTTCGGCCAAGGTGGCCAAGCGTGTGGCTTCGAGGGCCAGAGCCTCCGGAGAATCCCCCACGATAGGAGTGAAGACTGCATCTTCGTTGCGGCGACAGAGCTCAGCCCTTTGCTCGGAGGTGAGGGGTTGAGGAATGTAACCGTTGTTGTCGTGTGATCGACCGCCGCCGCTGCCGCCGTCTCCACTACGAGGAAAACCCGGTGGGCTGCGACGCGAGTCAACCATGAGGATTTCCGCTGCGGGATCGCTGCTCCCGCACTCGAAAAGAGAATCCACGAGCTCGGTCGACTGATCGGCCGGCCCGTAGAGGTAACCGTCGGGCTCGATGGCCGCGACTTGAGGGGTGGACGTTTGACGGGCCACCGCGTGTTTCATCCACCGCTGGAGCCATAAGAGGCCGGACCGCTTGCGACGGTGTCCAGCGGGGATGGGGGACGATGTAGGGATCGATGAATATTGAGTCAACGGCTGCCGAAGGAGGACGCCGCAGGCGCTGGCACGGAAGTGTGCAGCCCCCCGGGTGGGCAGAGCCTCGACGTCAAGAGGGGCCTCCTGGAGCCACGCAGAGTCGTCGGCGATGAAAACGAGTGCGCCGAGCCGGATCTCGCGGCCCAACGCTAAACCACCGCCTGACACCATGATGAAGGAGGTCGGAGAAGAAGTTGCAACCTCACCAGATGTCGCTAAGACGCCTTGCCCCACGGTGGGCGCCAACTGTCGTGGTTCTAAGTCTGACGGTATGAGTAGGGGGTACGAATGGGGAGGCAAGGCCCTAGCTATGGTGGAGTTGTACACAAGGTGTTTACGAGTTCAGGCCCTTCTCGGAGGAAGTAACAGCCCTACGTCTCGGTGCCCGGAGGCGGTCGACTGGTATGTGTATATGTGAGTTACAAGGATGCGAACCCTTATACTGGAGGAGGGGGTGGCTTATATAGTGAGCCAGGACCCCAGCCATGCTCCACGTTACCAAGGGTTCAATGTACATTAAGGCAGGCGTTACTGATAACGCCTACAGTAAAGAGTAATTAAGGCATTCACTACGACGAGTAAATACCAAACCGTTATTGTCCTAAGGGACCCTTGACCTTCGGGGGTCGAGTGCCTTGGATTGGTCGAGTGGAGTTGAGTCGTCTTGTAGGTGATATCCAGTCGAGTGGGATGTCCTCTTGGGCCGTCTCAGTCGACTGTCTTTGTCATCGTAAGATTTGTCTTTTGATCTTCTAGGGTAGTGACCTTGGGTGGGGTACCTTGGTCGGGCCTGTGACCCTACCCTAGGTCTGTAACCTCGTCAGGCATCTCCATGGCCCATTGATACGCCTAGTTGATGTGAGACCATATTCCTCCCGTTTGTCTTCTCCACAACCACCACTCTTTTCCACCTATAGTGTTATATCCATGGCTCACGCTCATGTATTGCGTGAAAGTTGAAAAGGTTTGAAAAAATTGAAGTATGAAACAATTGCTTGGCTGAAACCAGGGTTGTGCATGATTTGGGTATTTTGTGTGACAAAAATGGAGCATAGACAAACTATATGATTTTGTAGGGATGAACTTTCTTTGGCCATGTTATTTTGAGAAGACAAAATTGCTTTGTTAGTATGCTTGAAGTATTATTATTCTTATGTCAATATTAAACTTTTGTCTTGAATCTTTCGATTCTGAATATTCATGCCACAATAAAGAAAATTACATTGAGAATTATGTTGGGTAGCATTCCACATCAATTTTTTTGTTTTTTATCATTTACCTACTCGAGGACAAGCAGGAATTAAGCTTGGGGATGCTTGATACGTCTCCAACGTATCTATAATTTTTTATTGTTCCTTGCTATTATATTATCTGTTTTGAATGTTTAATGGGCTTTATTATGAACTTTTATATTATTTTTGGGACTAACCTACTAACCCAAGGCCCAGTGCAAATTGCTTTTTTTTTGCCTATTTCAGTGTTTCGCAGAAAAGGAGTATTAAACGGAGTCCAAACGGAATGAAACCTTCGTGATGATCGTTTTTGGAACAAACGAAACCAAGAAGACTTGGAGTACACGTCTGGGAAGCCACGAGGCGGCCACGAGGCAGGAGGGCGCGCCCAGGGGGGTAGGCGCGCCCCCCACCCTCATGGGCCCCTTGTAGCTCCACTGATGTACCTCTTCCTCCTATATATACTCATATACCCTGAAAACATCTGAGAGCACCACGAAACCCTATTTCCACCGCCGCAACCTTCTGTGCCCGTGAGGTCCCATCTTGGGGCCTTTTTCGAAGCTCCGCCAGAGGGGGAATCGATCACGGAGGGCTTCTACATCAGCACCATAGCCTCTCCCATGAGTTGTGAGTAGTTTACCACAGAACTTCAGGTCCATAGTTATTAGCTAGATGGCTTCTTCTCTCTCTTTGGATCTCAATACAAAGTTCTCCTCGATCTTCTTGGAGATCTATTCGATGTACTACTTTTTGTGGTGTGTTTGTCGAGATCCGTTGAATTGTGGGTTTATGATCAAGATTATCTATGAACAATATTTGGTTCTTCTTTGAATTCTTATATGCATGATTTAAATATCTTTGCAAGTCTCTTCGAATTATCAGTTTGGTTTGGCCTACTAGATTGATCTTTCTTGTAATGGGAGAAGTGCTTAGCTTTGGATTCAATCTTGCGGTGTCCTTTCCCAGTGACAGCAGGGGCAGCAAGGCGCGTATTGTATTGTTGCCATCGAGGATAAAGAGATGGGGTTTATATCATATTGCATGAGTTTATCCCTCTACATCATGCCATCTTGCTTAAAGCGTTACTCTGTTCTTATGAACTTAATACTCTAGATGCATGCTGGATAGCGGTCGATGTGTGGAGTAATAGTAGTAGATGCAGAATCGTTTCAGTCTACTTGTCACGGACGTGATGCCTATATACATGATCATGCCTAGATATTCTCATAACTATGCGCTTTTCTATCAATTGCTCGATAGTAATCTGTTCACGCACTGTAGAATATGCTATCTTGAGAGAAGCCACTAGTGAAACCTATGCCCCCCGGGTCTATCTTCCATCAACTAGTTATCTTTACTGTTCTTTTATTTTGCAATCTTTACTTTTCAATCTATACAACAAAAATACCAAAAATATTTATCTTATTTTCTCTATCAGATCTCACTTTTGCAAGTGGCCGAGAAGGGATTGACAACCCCTTTATCGCGTTGGTTGCAATGTTCTTAATTGTTTGTGCAGGTACGAGGGATTTGCGTGTAATCTCCTACTGGATTGATACATTGGTTCTCAAAAACCGAGGGAAATACTTACGCTACTTTGTTGCATCACCCTTTCCTCTTCAAGAGAAAAACAACGCATGCGCAAGCGGTAGCAGTAGCTTCTGCTAAAGTGATTTCCATAAAAGTGCCTCCCGCAGCCGAATATAAAAGATTTCTAGAAGCAAAATTCAATACAGCATAAAAAAATTGTATAATCATCCATAAATTCAAACGATGTGTAGGGTAATTACGTATCATTAATTTCATCCTCTCCCAAGCTTGCGCAACATGCTCATGATCAAGTTGCTTAAAATTCGTAATATCGTTTCTAAGAGAGATGATCTTAATGGGAGGAAAATACTTAGAGATAAAAGCATCTTTGCACTTATTCCATGAATTAATACTATTTTTAGGTAAAGAAGAGAACCAAGTTTTAGCACGATCTCTAAGCGAAAATGAAAATAGCTTCAATTTAACAATATCATTATCCACATCTTTTTTTTGCATATCGCACAAATCAACAAAGTTGTTTAGATGGGTAGCGGAATCTTCACTAGGAAGGCCAGAAAATTGATCTTTCATGACAAGATTCAACATAGCAGCATTGATTCCACAAGATTCAGCATTGGTAATAGGAGCAATCGGGGTGCTAATAAAATCATTGTTGTTGGTATTGGAAAAGTCACACAATTTAGTATTGTCCTGAGCCATTGTAACAAACAATTAATCCAACACACAAGCAAATAAGAAGCAAGCGAAAAGAGACGAACGAAAAAGGCCGAATAAAACGGCAGAGGTGAAGTGGGGGAGAGGAAAACGAGAGGCAAATGGCAAGTAATGTAATGCGAGGGATAAGAGTTTGTGATGGGTACTTGGTATGTCTTGACTTGAGCGTAGATCTCCCCGGCAACGGCGCCAGAAATCCTTCTTGCTACCTCTTGAGCACGCGTTGGTTTTCCCTTGAAGAGGAAAGGTTGATGCAACAAAGTAGCGTAAGTATTTCCCTCAGTTTTTGAGAACCAAGGTATCAATCCAGTAGGATACTAAACGCAAATCCCTAGTACCTGCACAAACAATTAAGAAACTTGCAACCAACGCGATAAAGGGGTTCTCAATCCCTTCACGACCACTTGCAAAAGTGAGATCTGATAGAGATAATAAGATAAATATTTTTGGTATTTTTGTTGTATAGATTGAAAAGTAAAGATTGCAAAATAAAAGAACGGCGACAGAAATTGGCAAGTTGACGGGAAACTAATATGATGGAAAATAGACCCGGGGGCCATAGGTTTCACTAGTGGCTTCTCTCAAGATAGCATATTTTACGGTGGGTGAACAAATTACTGTCAAGCAATTGATAGAAAAGTGCATAGTTATGAGAATATCTAGGCATGATCATGTATATAGGCATCACGTTCGTGACAAGTAGACCAAAACGATTCTGCATCTACTACTATTACTCCACACATCGACCGCTATCCAGTATGCATCTAGAGTATTAAGTTCATAAGAACAGAGTAACACATTAAGCAAGATGACATGATATAGAGGGATAAACTCATGCAATATGACATAAACCCCATCTTTTTATCCTCGATGACAACAATACAATACGTACCTTGCTGCCCGTGCTGTCACTGGGAAAGGACACCGCAAGATTGAACTCAAAGCTAAGCACTTCTCTCATTGCAAGAAAGATCAATCTAGTAGGCCAAACCAAACTGATAATTCGAAGAGACTTGCAAAGATATTAAGTCATGCATATAAGAATTTAGAGAAGAATCAAATATTGTTCATAGATAATTTTGATCATAAACCCACAATTCATTGGATCTCGATAAACAGACCGCAAAAAGTATTACATCGAATAGATCTCCAAGAAGATCAAGGAGAACTTTGTATTGAGATCCAAAGAGAGAGAGAAGAAGCCATCTAGCTAATAAGTATGGACCCGAAGGTCTGTGATAAACTACTCACACATCATCGGAGAGGCTATGGTGTTGATGTAGAAGCCCTCCGTGATCGATTCCCCCTCCGGCTGAGCGCCGAAAAAGGCCCCAAGATGGGATCTCACGGGTACAGAAGGTTACGGCGGTGGAAATAGGGTTTCGTGGTGCTCTCGGATGTTTTCAGGGTATATGAGTATATATAGGCGGAAGAAGTATGTCGGTGGAGTTACGAGGGGCCCACGAGGGTGGGGGCGCGCCTACCCCCTGGGCGCGCCCTCCTGCCTCGTGGCCACCTCGTGGCTTCCTAGACTTGTACTCCAAGTCTCCTGGACTGCGTTTGTTCCAAAGACGATCCTCGCGAAGGTTTCATTCCGTTTGGACTCCGTTTGATATTCCTTTTCTGCGAAACACTGAAATAGGCAAAAAAAACAGCAATTTGCACTGGGCCTTTGGTTAGTAGGTTAGTCCCAATAATATACAAGTGCATATTAAAGCCCATTAAACATCCAAAATAGATAATATAATAGCATGGAACAATCTAAAATTATAGATACGTTGGAGACGTATCAATATATTCAGGTGGAGGGACTCCTCTCCCGGTGATTTCTCAAAAAAAAGTCAGGAACCGTGTCGGGGCTTGCTCCGCGATGGCCGTCGGCAGCTACTAGGTCGTGTTCCCCACGGTCCACGAGGATTGTCGGGGGCGCAGGCGTGGACGCCCCTACCATGGATGCGTTCACCCAGGCCAGGTGGCTAATGCCAGTCTAGGACCGGAAGGAGGTACCTTCCGCTCCTCCCACCATGGTTGTGTGTGGTGATATTGACGGTTGGCAGTGACTCGGGACAAGGATGCCAAAGCAGCGGCCCAGGATGACAGTCCGTAAGGTGGCTTTCTGGTGGGTTCCATGGTGATAGTGGTGGCTACGCTCCTTGGTCGTCTGGACGACGAGGGGTGTAGCGGTGGGTGGTCCGGGCATTCGATCTATCTTTGATAGTGGCGGTGCCTAGATCCTGATCTGGAGGCCGGTTCTCGCCATGACTAGTCTGGGTTCCTCCTGGTGCCGCGGGTGAGCTGCTGAGCGAAGGCTTCGCGCTTTGGTGCCGACGGTAGCGACATCTGCGGGTCCCGTTATCTCTTTAATACGTCGTCGTGGTTCTCTTCTCCATGGTGAGTCTCCGAGTGAAAACCCTTGCCCTTTTGGGCTCGGCAGCGGCGGTGCTTGCGTTCCCCTCTTCGGGGCAACTGTCGTGGAGGTTGGGTGTTCTAGGTCATGTCATAGCATTGTAATCTGGCCGTCCCGTGTTTAGTTGTTCGGCAACATAGTCGTGTGTGGTTATGTTGGCCGGTTATTCTGGGATCTGCTGTTTTAGAGAGCTATCTCACCGCATTGTATTGCCCATCGTGTAACTTATGTGTCGTTGTTTTATATATAAAGTGGGCGGAAGCCTGTTTCGAGAGGCAATGCCGTTGGTCATTCGTATGTTACCAATGATGGAAATTAAGGATAATGTACGTCTAATTGATACTAGTATAATTGTTAAACTTGTGCATACCGTATGAATGTGTGGTGGATGAGGCAGACCTGGCCATGGGTTACCCGACCCGGCCCGACCTGGTGTTGCCTGCTGGCCGGGCCTGGGCCTAAGTTTTGAGCCCGAAGCACATGCCGGGCCGGGCTCCCGTCAGATGTCCAGGTATGGATGAGGGGGAGGGAGAGAGAGGAGTGGTATTTTCGCCTTAAATCCACATCAGTACGCGGTCATTTAGCTAGTTTTGCTAACTGACAGCCAACAGGGTACATAATCCAATTTCCCCACATATCAAATTTGAATGCAATATACGGAAGAACAAGAATCCAACACGCAATACATGGATACGATCAATGTGTCTGAAATGCAGAAACTCAAGAGTAATTCGGCTCAATTCGAAGTTGTCTGGCCCGGGACTCTCCTCGATCAGGACCGTCGCGACGACGAAGAGGCACTCGAGAAAGCAGGCGGCGCCGGGAAGCTGAAGTCGAGGTCCGGCAGCATGCTCTTGCCCCGGCCCCGGCTGCTGTCGAAGACGAACGCCGCCGTGACGGGCGACTCCATGTCGACGCTGCTGCTCCGGAGCAGCTCCAGCGGCAGGTCGAAGTACGCCGACACCTCCTGGTCGTCCTCGTCCGCGTCCACGCGGCCGCCGAACACCATGCCGGAGGACGACGAGCTGTGGCCGAACCTCTCCATGGAGGCCGCCTTGGACACCACGCCGCTCCGGGTAGGCTCGGGCTCGGGCGGCCCGGCCGTGCTCGCCTGGGCGTCCGGCTCGCTCAGGCTCATGGACTGCTGCTGCTGCATGATCGGCCGCCGCCTGGATAGACCGGGCAGGTGCATGCAGAAAGCGCCGCACCAGAAGCTGTCGCTGCCGATCCTGTCCTGCCGCGTCGACTTCCCGTAGTTGATGGACGCGTTGCTCGAGAGGTCGGTGACCGACGAGCCCGCGCGGGACCGCCGGCCGAACGGGACGGCCCTGGCCGCGCGGAGCTCGTCCGCGGGGATCTTCCCCTCATCACCATCATCATCGTCGTCGTCTGCCACACGAGCTCCTCTCTTGAAGGACGCATGGGAGGCCTGGAATGGACCGTCTTTTTGGAAAGAACCCATGGCACCTGGGCTGAGGTGAGCTTGCAGGAGCTGCACCTGCACGCTTCTTCATGAGCGCAAAGCTAAGCAAATTGACTTCGGGGAATGGTGGAGAGCACGTCGGGATCTTGCGTTGTTGTCTTCATGTCATGCTGTGTCGTTGGGCCAGTTGACCTGCCGGTGCGGCATTATTGTTAAATCTGCAAGGTCGAATCTGCTGTTCTTACTATGCAAAACTGTGGTCAGCTGTTGTCTTGGACGGCAGAGTCATGCGCGTGAGCTAGTATTCCAGAACATCGTACGTGCTTGCTACTAAGCGGCTTCCCAATAAAACATTGAATCCTAAAAATATCCGTAGAAAGGATACTGTTAACTACGAAAAGTGGATAGAAATCATCTAGTATGATTCGTTTACTACCATTTTTATTTTCGCGGGAAGAAAATTTTCAGGATTCAAATACGCTCTTCAAGAAAAGCTTTGCCGGTGCAGCCATTTTCGCCAGAGAAAATCACAACATATGCATTCTATTTCTTGAAAGGAAAGCACATCTACATGTACAGCATACCATAGCAGTTTAATTTACTTACCCTATGGTCCCATGGACGTCAGAACACAATACCGCCTCGTCTCAAAATATAAGACCTTTTTTGACACTATAGTATACCAGAAGTAAGCATAAGAAACAGGGAGGTGAGAGAGCTGCCATAGTACATAGCACATAAATATTGAGCAATTGGTGCCTTGCATCCCTTGTGACTTCACAGGGAGATAAGCAATTGATGGCACAGAGACTGGAAGGTAAAGAAAACCGCAGAATAATCAACTTTCAGTTTCCCCACAAAAAGTCAATATTTCAAGAACTTTTCCTTTTTCGTGTAGTGTAGTGTACAACCTCAGGGCTTTACAATGTTGTCATACCATTGTAGAAACTATTTTACTATGAGACTAAGAAAGGGGTGCTCATTCAACGGCGCTGTAATTCGGCTTTACAAGAAAAAGGCAGCATCTTCTCAAGAAGCAAAGGTGCACTACTGTAGAGAGTTGTAGAAAAGGATCAGCACGACCGATATTCCAATAATGACAGGGAAAGCTGTCAACAGATACAGAGCACCGTATCCCTGCAGAGCAGAATAAAATTATACATAGCTGAAAGTGGTGATACAACGAAATCAGGCCATGCGCAATTAAATGAAATTCTTTCAACTGTTTTACATCCACAACAAATTAATGGAATATACTGAAGACAACACCTTACCACTGCTGATGGAACTTCATCTTCATCATCCTCATCCTGTCCTTCATCTATATCAGCGGCAGAATCCCAGTCAATGTTGAGTCTTTTAGCAGCTGCCACAGGATCAATGCCGGTATCTGTGGCCTTTGCATAGACAGATCTGCCAAAGAAACCCTTGCCCTTTTGACTTTCTATCTGCACACAGAATTAGAAAATGGAAGTCAGGTTAAAACGCGGTTCTGTTAAGATTTAGTGTGGAAATACATACAAAATGGGACAAGCATAATAGTGGAACTAGCCCCGTAATACCCAGAAAACAGTGAAAGCTGACCGAACTACATAGACTGAAGGAAACAAGTGTTATCGGTCAAACCATCAAGGATTGCATAGACAAAAACTACAGCCATGGTAATCATGGGGAAAAAAATGTGGTGACCATTGGTAGGAAGTAGAAATTGCATTATCAGTCTTACCTTTACATCAACATCAGGCCATTCTGCCATCTCCTTGGCAAGCAACCTAAGAGTATCACGATTCTCTGGAATTCGTCCTTCATTAACCTATAAGTAGGCAAGGCATATCAGTGTCTGATCTATTTGCAGGGTAATATAAACATTATCCACCATCAACTAGATGGCATCAAAATGCAATTCATGTTTCTTATAATGTGCTCTGAAGCTGGCTGGTTATCAGTTGTGGATGTTAGTACGTTACATCAAGGCGGTGGCAATTTGGTTGCCACCGTCGGGTCGGCAAGAAAATCAGGGTGGTTGTATTGCAGCAGCAGATGGTCATGTCTTTGCCAAGGTTTTGCGGTGGCAAGTAAACAGAAAGGAGGAGAGTCCTTTAAGTAAGTATAGGATTTGGACGATGTCAATTCTATGAGGTCTAATCGTATTAAGAGAGACCAAGGTCCTAGACATCCACTATATAAGAATGTCATGTACTCCCTCCGTTCCTAAATATTTGTCTTTCTTGTGATTTCAACAAATGACTACATACAAAGTAAAATGGGTGAATCTACACTCTAAATTATGTCTACATACATCCGTATGTTGTAGTCCATCTGAATGTCTAGAAAGACAAATATTTAGGAACGGAGGGAGTATATATGTTTGGGAGACTAAAGTTATTCTCTCTCATCTCGTCTAACCCAATACCCCATAGTCATGCCGTCTGGCTATCTTCAGCATGGCAGTTACCTGTTGTGAATCAAGGTTCGCAGCATTTGATATCAGAGCCATCTACCATGGGTTCACGATTCATCATATTCTCTACCCTCTCACAGTGAGTGTGCTTCATAGAGTCTCTGATCCTTATGGACGAGTAAAAAACATTAATCAAGGAAATTCGCCAATCGTGACCTTTGTCAAATATGGTTTATACCACGATGCAACACGAGCTTAGTCTACAAGGTTACAACATCTATGATGGCTACTGTCAACTTGGTATCAAGTTACTCTGTGTTGTTGAGCACATTAGATGTAACAAAGTTGACAGGGGCGACACCACAAGCAGTGGCAGCGACCGCTCAACAAGAAGCAGCTGTTGCGCAGACGCCTCCCCTGCCATCGGGACTGGAGGAGTTGTAAGTGTCATCGCTTAAAGAGCAAGCGGCGGCAATGGGCAGAGGTAGAGCAGACTATTTGACCCATGATGGTCATGATGTTCAGTCCACCCAGCAGCAGGAGAACATCGAGCAGATGTGCATGCGTTGCAACTTGCAAGCGTGTCGTTGTCCCAAAGTCATGGTCCACATGCATGTCTTGGAGAAGGGCAACATGTTCAAAGCGTTAGGAGATGATGTTCATGTGGCACAACTAGGATCCATCAAGTCCATGTCCAGAATAAAGATGAAACTCCCTGCGCAGGTTTCAGTGCATGCATGAAATTAGCGGCAGTGGTGGTCACACAGCTGAGAACAAACAGGCAAACAAGTTGGCACAGAGTAGGACAATTTTCCAGTGCATAAGATTGTGAGCATAGACCAGCCAATGGCAGATCGGCAGATGTACTTCAGCATGAATTTGCATGGGAGCAAGGAGATGGATTAGGCCACGAAGAGTTCGGCTCACAGTGCACAAGTGAAAGTATGGAAGTTGAGTTGGTTCTCAAATCTGATTGGAAAAACAAAAGGCCATCAACAAAAAGTTAACCGGATTGTGCTATTTCCCCGTTATTGTCCGGCTTGTTTACTTGCAACCAGTCTGCATCGGGGAGACTGAATTGGAAAGGTTAAGTTGCATACAAGGAGTCCAAGCAGAGAAGAAAGGAGAATTCAACTTCTATATGAACACAAGGATATATACAGGAGCTGCAAGAAAAGGTTATGTGTTAAACTGCAACACAGGACCAGTCGTGTACGGATTTATTGCTCAATTTATCTGCCTAGCATACCTCGGTCTTTTCAGTGCCATGAGTTTACTTTGATGTGTGAAGCAGGATGGAAGCGATAAAAGCAGCAGCTATGGTGCAGTAGAAGGCACTACCAGCAAGGCAATTCACGCAAAACTCTAATTTGCAGATATGCTTTTGCTGATGCACCTGATGAAACCACCAACGTTTCAACAGTGGGCATATCACCCAGGTTCATACAGGCAATCCCAAAAGTACAGAACAATGGCAAGAATGTGCCACTAGCTGCAACCTTGAGGACAAGCCGCTTGTCCGGGAGGGGTGTAGTGTTGTTGACATTAGTATGTTGCATTAAGGCAGTGGCAATTTGGTTATGGCTGGTCAGCAAGAAGACTAGGGTGATCGTATCGCAGAGGGTCATGTGTTTGTCAAGGACATGCGGCAGAAAGTAAACAGAAAAGAGTCATTTAGCAAAGTATAGGATTAGGAAAGAGTTCAGTTGTATAAGAAAAGGTCAATGGTAGTAATCATATTAAAAGAGGTCAAGGTCCAAGACATTCGCTATAAAAGGGTTTCATGTATCTATGTATGGAGACAAAGAACAGTCAAATTATTCTCTCATCTCAACCTATGTCTAGCCAATCACACTAGCCTTGCCGTCGGGTATCTTCAGAACGGTAGTTATCCTGTTGCGAATCAAGGTTCGCAACATTAACAGTGTTAATGATGCATGCCCAAGCTATTAGACTAGAACTTCTACTAGTGAGCACTGGTGGATCTACTTGGGGACCATACAGGGCCATGGCCTGGTCTCCCATAACTACAAAAGATTAAGAACAGGGTCTATACAACCCATAAGATAAAATCAACCAGCTAGTTATCTGGTAAGGCCCAGTCAAGATGGCTGGCCGTGCTACAATGTGGGCCATGACATGCGTTGGGCTGTGAGTGGGTGCGATCTGCACACCCGCAATCTCCCATTCCACCTGATGCATATTGGCATTTCTCAACCAAAAAAGAAAAAAAACGGATGCATATTTTTTTTTGCGGGTGTGATGCATATTGACCATAGACTCAATAAAAAAAACGGATGCATATTGACTTGTTTGTTGTGCCTAAACTTTTCTCTGCTTCCCCCATTCCCCAAATCTACGTTGGTCTCCTTCTAAAAGAAAACGTTTTTTTTTTGGAACGAAGGCTCAAGCAGAGCCCGGCTTTGAATTAACGAAGCCATCAACCGGCCAGGAATTACATCCGCCCAAACAGAACAAAAACTGAAAACGGCAGATACAAGGTGCTACAAGCAGTCTATATGCACCACAACATAAAGCACATGCAAATTCTACAGAGAAACTAGCTTAATGCTGAAGGAGCCCTTCGACGTGACTGAAACATTGAAGCATGACAGCGAGAGAGCTTCAAGAGGAAATCCCGCCTAGCGAAGATGGACACGCCCTCATCTACTCCAAAAGGAGACCACCGTCGTCGAATATAGTAGTTTCTAAAAGAAAATGTCAGTCTTATTGTAAAAAAAAACTCTATTTATATAGTAGTTTTCTCTCTCTTGACCCCTCCTTCATTCGTTGTCACACTCCGCCACTGCTAATGAGGCCTTTTGTTGAGACCCATCATAAATAACTACTATAGCAAGCTGTTCAACGTCCAGAAAGATGTTATGTTGCCATGTCTGAATTTCAATCGTGAGAACAGAAACCATAAGCCAGTATTTATCAAGCAGCTTACTTGTGGATTCATGAACAATATAAATTTAACATGAATTATCAACTTTTGAAAGTTAGTAAAAAAAACGAAATGGAGGCAAAAGATTTGTCTCATCCATTAATTAAGAAGAGGAGAGTTGCCCAGTTAATTAGTGGAAAACCGGGCAAAAACCGTCACAAACCACTGAGCGGCACATGCAGGATACCCACACACGCCACTCCAAAGAGGGCCTCATCGAGACAATACAACGATGATACTGTCATGGCAGGCAGAAAGTGGAACATAAGATATTTACTAGGGAACACAATTTCTTATGTTACAACTGGAAAGGGCATGCCTAAGCCTACAGTTGTGCACTATCATTTGAATATCAAATAATAGCAGTGTGCAGGTAGCATAGCCTTTTTAGTTGGCATTTTAAATGTAGCATAGCTAGACAATAAAATATCCGGATATTCGTCGGGTCATTAGAAATGGATGAAATGTTGGTCACCGAGCAACCATTCACAAAAGGAAAAAAGAAAAGGGAATATTAACTTTTACGCGTCTTGGAGATGCACATCGCAGGGAAGAGTAATTTACCTCAACCAAAGCATCAGCTAAATCATCCCTGGTAAGTTCGTCAGGATCCTCTATGCCTAGCAATCTCTTCCTTTCTACATCTCTAGGGTCCTCAATCATGATAGTTAACTTGACCTGCGATGCAACATGAAACAAAACAAAATATTCTAAGTTTTCGTCGGCAAATACGACCGTGCTAACCCAAGCCTAGTGGACACCCCTCGAAACAAAATGTGGCTATTCTACTGGAAACAATCGACGCATTTAGTTCCACTTCCCGTATCCACAGAAAATGAAGTAGCAGTGAAAATTGCATACCTCGCCGAAGGTCATATCCCTGTTCTTCTGAAGAAGCTCCAGCACCTGATACCACATCCAACCAATATACCAAGTACAAATAAGAACACATCCCGATAATGCAACCCAGGAGAAAAAGAAGAGGCTAGAGACGACGGACCCTTTTGATCTCTCGTATGTTCTCCAGGTCCTCGAGGCTGGCGTCCGCCGGCGGCTCGGCGGAAACCGCGACCGCGCCTGCCTCTGCATCGAAGTTAATCGGCAGCTCGGAGTCGCCCTCTCCGTACTCTCCTTCAGAGGTTATGGGGCCGTCGGAGATTCCAGGCTCTTCCTGCCCGAGCGACGCGGCTATGCCGCGGCGACGTTGCCGACGGGACGACCAGGCGTTGGCAGCGCAGGGGAGGAGGAGGCTGTGGTGGTGGTGGGGGAGGGAGAGGAGGGAGCTCGGTGACGCCGGGATAGCGAGGAGATGGGGAGAGGCGAGGCGGTGGCGAGCTGGTGTGAGCAGGGGCGGAGCGGAGGGTGGCGATAGCAGCGCCATTTGGCTCCGGCCAGCGGCGGTGGCGGCTTATCTCTTTCGGGTCGGGGCATCTCGGCTCGCGGCCGCACGGTTTGGGACATGACGCGGTGTTGATTTTCTGGCGGGCCCCGAGCAGCAGAACTGTAGTTAGCGGGCCGGCTTAATGCAGTCCTGAATAAGATCTGGGCTGTCTAGGGCTAAAATGGTATTCGGGTCTCGGTCCGAACGACTTGGTGCTGTTGTTTGGAAACTTGTATACTAAAAAAATATTGTACTCTAGTTTAGACATTTTTTTTTCATGGGATCCATTTGATTTTTTATTATTTTTGATAGCCAATATGTCTGGCTCTCGAACTATCCCACCGCAGTGGCAGCCGATTTGGTCGGTCCGAGGTAATTTTGGAATGGAAGGTGTTCCAGTTAAAAAAAAATACCTTGTGAAACTTGCGTTCAAATTACAAACTATTTTTATGGTTGTGCCCCTCGCGTCGAGAGCTTCGAAATTAGATTCCATATTAATAGGTTTTGACCCCCCCAAAAAAGGCATAACTTGTACTTCCCATGGTAGTAAACTTATAGTGTAGGATGCTTGTACTCTCCATGCGTGCCACACATCTTTGACGTGACACGCAACATACCTGTGGAGCACACGCAACAGATTCATGATGCATATCAGAGCATGATTACACTACGTTGTGAAGCACAATTGTGTTGCACCGTGCAATACAAGTACATATTTTAGGAAGTACGCAACATTGAAAACCCAAAATAATAGCAGAGAGAGAGAGAGAGAGAGAGAGAGAGAGAGAGAGAGAGAGAGAGAGAGAGAAGAAAGCCATTAGGGTCGCTCCTAACGGCCAAGCTTTACTCTCGCTATGTCATCTCGTGTGTGCCACATGTTGGCTAGGAGCGCCTCACGAGTGCCCCATAAAAACCCACCCAAGAGGTACTCCTTAGTTTCTCAGCTAAGCGTAGCTCACATGGTTAGGTTTTTTGTGGTCGAACCAACCCATTAGGGTTCAAATAATAATTTGGTCATGGCATCCTGGCGCATGCTTGTCATGGCCGACACATCTGACACTAGGAAGCCTATCATGTATTGATCCCGTACATAGGGGGGGCATCTAGTCTGGTGACCTAGCATTAGACACTTTAGCCCAACTTGACAATCATAGATGTGGCGATAATGTCAATTTGTGGTTCTCCTCATTCTTTTGTGCTCTACATCTTATTTGTGGAGAATGTATTGATGAGGCAGTGGTTTGATAGCCCGTCTTGTGATATTCCATTGTCATCTATTGAGGTGGAAAATTGCTATAGTTTCTTTTTTTGAAACGGCTTGCACCCCTTTCCATTGCAAATGAACGGAAATACAATAGTTTCAAAGACATCAGGGGGAGAGGAGAACGAGTTCGGGCACTACCAGGAAACCCACCACACTCGTCCGCCATCGAAACGAGTGTTGTGGGGCAAAACCTGATAGCACTAAATCATAGTTCAAGCTAAACTACAGCCTATTACACAAAAGTTCCAGCCAAGCGAAAAGTGAGACCACTCTCTAGTCCAACCACGTAGAGACCAAAACAGCATCATCTATCCAGGGAGCTATCACCGGGGAAAGAGCAGTGAACACTATCTGCTTCCGCCTATTCGCTCTCGACCGGTCAGCGCGCAACATTGCATATCTTCATCGGGCTCATTGTACTTGCCCTGATCATCTCTGCGCCTCCCCGTAGCTCCTTGGCTTCTCCATCGCTCTGAAGACCTGTCCAATAAATGAGAAAGGAACACATGAAGAAAACAATCTCGAAAGGCGTTTTGATTTGTTTTTTCTCAAAAGTAGCCCGATTGCGAGCTAGCCAGATAGCCCAACACACGGCAGCCAGACTGACGATATAATACTTCTCTCCGCCAGGGAGAAAAGAGTTGCACCAAGAGTAATATTGCGAGTAGTTGTTTGGACAACTATATGTACCTAGTGCCATCCCAATACAATGCCACACAACTTTAGCAACAGGACAAGCGAAGAACAATTGTTGGGATGTTTCTAGGATGTTACAGAAAGAGCAACTAGGATTACCAGGCCATCTCCTCCCCTTCATGACCTGTCAAGTAAGGACAGCGTCCTGGGACAGCCGCCATAGAAATATTTTAATTTTGAGGGGAATTTTATCTCTCCAAATCCATCTATAGTGACACCCACTGATGGGTCTTTTCAACCATTTATACATGGATTTAGTAGAAATTTTTCCATTGCTTGTAAGCCTCCAGGTCACTTGATCATCCTCTCGAGTCGGCGGGATACTTGCAATGGTATTACTCATGTCTTCCCACTGACCCAACATGTCCGAGGTAAGTCTCCTACGGAAGAATGTATATACATCTTAAACATCATAGAACACAATGATGGAGTAATTGTTGGGGAACGTAGTATTTCAAAAAAATTCCTACGCACACGCAAGATCATGGTGATGCATAGCAACGAGAGGGGAGAGTGTCGTCCACGTACCCTCGTAGACCGTAAGCGGAAGCGTTATGACAACGCGGTTGATGTAGTTGTACATCTTCACGATCGACCGATCCTAGTACCAAACGTACGACACCTCCATGATCTGCACACGTTCAGCTCGGTGACGTCCAACGAACTTACGATCCAGTAGAGCTTCGAGGGAGAGTTTCGTCAGCACGACGACGTGATGATGGTGATGATGAAGTTACCGACGCAGGGCTTCGCCTAAGCACCGCTACGGTATGATCGAGGTGGAATATGGTGGAGGGGGGGCACCGCACACGGCTTGGAACAATCAACTTGTGTGTTCTAGGGTGCCCCCTGCCCCCATATATAAAGGAGCAGGGGAGGCGGCCGGCCGGCCCTATAGAGCGCGCCAAGGAGTAGGTTTCCTACTCCTAGTAGGAGTAGGAATTCCTCTTTCCTATTCCTACTAAGAGTAGGAAAGGAAGAAGGAAGGGAGAAGGAAAGAGAGGGAGAGGGAAAGGAAAAGAGGGGCCGCACCCCCTCCCCTAGTCCAATTCGGACTCCCCATGGGAGGGGGCGCGCCACCTCCTGGGCTGCTGCCCTCTCTCTTTCCCAAAGCCCGCCAAGGCACAATAGTTCCCCCGGGGGTTCCGATAACCCCCCGGCACTCCGATAAATATCCAGTGACCCCCGGAACTCATCTGGTGTCCGAATATAGTCATCTAATATATCAATCTTTATGTCTCGGACATTCCGAGACTCCTCGTCATGTCCGTGATCTTATCCGAGACTCCAAACAACCTTCGGTACATCAAAACTCATAAACTCATAATACTAATCGTCACCGAACGTTAAGCGTGCGGACCCTACGGGTTCAAGAACTATGTAGACATGACCGAGACTCGTCTCCGGTCAATAACCAATAGCGGAACCTGGATGCTCATATTGGTTCCTACATATTCTACGAAGATCTTTATCGGTCAAACCGCATAACAACATACGTTGTTCCCTTTGTCATCGGTATGTTACTTGCCCGAGATTCGATCGTCGGTATCTCAATCCTAGTTCAATCTCGTTATCGGCAAGTCTCTTTACTCGTTCCGTAATGCATCATCTCGTGACTAACTCATTAGTCATTTGCTTGCCAGGCTTATAGTGATGTGCATTACCGAGAGGGCCCAGAGATACCTCTCCGACACTCGGAGTGACAAATCCTATTCTCGATCTAAGCCAACACCACGAACACCTTCGGAGACACCTATAGAGCATCTTTATAATCATCCAGTTACATTGTGTTGTTTGATAGCACACAAGGTTTTCCTCCGGTATTCGGGAGTTGCATAATCTCATAGTCATAGGAACATGTATAAGTCATGAAGAAAGCAATCGCAGTAAAACTAAACGATCAAGTGCTAAGCTAACGGAATGGGTCAAGTCAATCACATCATTCACTAATGATGTGATCCCGTTAATAAAATGACAACTCATGTCTATGGCTAGGAAACTTAACCATCTTTGATTCAACGAGCTAGTCAAGTAGAGGCATACCAGTGACACTTTGTTTGTCTATGTATTCACACATGTACTATGTTTCCGGTTAATACAATTCTAGCATGAATAATAAACATTTATCATGATATAAGGAAATATAAATAACAACTTTATTATTGCCTCTAGGGCTTATTTCCTTCAGTCTCCCACTTGCACTAGAATCAATAATCTAGATTACACAGTAATGATTCTAACACCCATGGAGTGTTGGTGCTGATCATGTTTTGCTCGTGAGAGAGGCTTAGTCAATGGGTCTGCAACATTCAGATCCGTATGTATCTTGCAAATATCTATGTCTCCCTCCTTGACTTGATCGCGGTTGGAATTGAAGTGTCTCTTGTTGTGCTTGGTTCTCTTGTGAAATCTGTATTCCTTTGCCAAGGCAATTGCACCAGTATTGTCACAAAATATTTTCATTGGATCCGATGTACTGGGTATGACACCTAGATCGGATATGAACTCCTTCATTCAGACTCCTTCATTTGCTGCTTCCGAAGCAGCTATATACTTCGATTCACATGTAGATCCCGCCACGACGCTTTGCTTAGAATTGCACCAACTGACAGCTCCACCGTTCAATAAAAACACCTATCCGGTTTGTGACTTAGAGTCATCCGGATTAGTGTCAGAGCTTGCATCGACGTAACCATTTACGACGAGCTCTTTGTCACCTCCATAAACGAGAAATATATCCTTAGTCCTTTTCAGGTATTTTAGGATGTTCTTGACCGCTGTCCAGTGATCCACTCCTGGAATACTTTGGTACCTCCCTGCTAGACTAATAGCGAGGCACACATCAGGTCTGGTACACAGCATTGCATACATGATAGAGCCTATGGCTGAAGCATAGGGAACACCTTTCATTTTCTCTCTATCTTCTGTAGTGGTCGGGTATTGAGTCTTACTCAACTTCACACCTTGTAACACAGGCAAGAACCCTTTCTTTGACTGATCCATTTTGAAATTCTTCAAAACTTTATCAAGGTATGTGCATTGTGAAAGTCCAATTAAGGTCTTGATCTACATCTATAGATCTTGATGCCCAATATATAAGCAGCTTCACCGAGGTCTTTCATTGAAAAAACTTTTATTCAAGTATCATTTTATGCTATCCAGAAATTCTATATCATTTCCAATCAACAATATGTCATCCACATATAATATCAGAAATTCTACAGAGCTCCCACTCACTTTCTTGTAAATACAGGCTTCTCCAAAAGTCTGTATAAAACCGTATGCTTTGATCACCTCATCAAAGCGTATATTCCAACTCCGAGATGCTTGCACCAGTCCATAGATGGATCGATGTAGCTTACACACTTTGTTAGCACCTTTAGGATCGACATAACCTTCTGGTTACATCATATACAACTCCTCTTTGAGGTATCCATTTAGGAATGCTGTTTTGACATCCATTTGCTAGATTTCATAATCATAAAATGCGGCAATTGCTAACATGATTCGGACAGACTTAAGCATCGCTACAAGTGAGAAAGTCTCATCGTAGTCAACTCCTTGAACTTGTCGAAAACCTTTCGCAACAAGTCGAGCTTTGTAGACAGTAACATTACCATCAGCGTAGGTCTTCCTCTTGAAGATCCATTTATTTTCAATGGCTTGTCGATCATCGGGCAAGTCAACCAAAGTCCACACTTTGTTCTCATACATGGATCCCATCTCAGATTTCATGGCTCAAGCCATTTTGCGGAATCTGGGCTCATCATCGCTTCCTCATAGTTCGTAGGTTCATCATGGTCTAGTAACATGACTTCCAGAACTGGGTTGCCGTACCACTCTGGTGCGAAACGTACTCTGGTTGACCTATGAAGTTTAGTAGTAACTGATGTCTACACACGCTTCTACTCTTGTAGACTATGTTGGGCCTCCAAGCGCAGAGGTTTGTAGGACAGCATCAATTTCCCTCAAGTGGATGACCTAAGGTTTATCGAACTCAGGGAAGTAGAGGTTGAAGATGGTCTCTCTCAAGCAACCCTGCAACTAAGATACAAGAAGTCTCTTGTGTCCCCAACACACCTAATACACTTGTTAGATGTATAGGTGCACTAGTTCGGCGAAGAGATGTTAAATGGCAAGTGATATGGATGGCAAAACAAAGTAATATAAATCTGTAATAAAAAGTGCAGCAAGCAAACAAGTGGTAAACGTGAGCACAAATGGTATTGCAATGGTGGAAACAAGGCCTAGGCTTCATACTTCACTAGTGGCAACTCCCAACAACATTAACATAATCGAATCACATGATATTTCCCATAAAACATGCAAAGGGGACGCACTCGGAGGTCATTCCTTCGTGGTCAAGAGAGGACGAGAATTATGTAGGGCTACAAAAGCACACCTCAAAGTTCGTAGTTCTCAATCTAAGGATTTCCCAATGTCACCGCGGCCATCCAAAGAGAGTCCCACAATCACCACAACATATCTAAAGGATAGTCAAAGACAAGCACCAAGAGACTCTCAATCTTCAATCAACACACAAGAGAGGAAATCACTCATGAAAATATTGTTCTAATCCATGTCCAATAGACCGCTGTCACCTTGGTCTCGGGGATTATACTATATAAAGACAAGTGAGTACATCAATCCTATACAGAGGAAGGGGAAATATCATGGGATCACCCTAGATTAACATAGCCTATGATCACAACGAAGATCACATCATGGGAGAGAGAATTGACCACATAGCTACTGGTAAGAACCTCAGCCCCGAGGAGGAACTACTCCCGCATCATGGAGGGAGGAAGCAACGTCGATGGAGATGAATCCGGGGGCACTTCCCCGTCCCGGCAGGGTGCCGGCGCAGGAATTTTGGTCCCCCGAAGCTTGATGGCGATGGCGGCGGAGATCGGAATCGCGTCTGGAGAAAAGGGGTCCGGAATTAGGGTTTCCGCGACACGGTGTAAATATATGCCAAAGGGGGGCATCAGAGGGGGCCAGGGGTGCCCAGGTGCCCCCCCGGCGCGGCCAGGGGGGGGCGTGGGCAGGCCGCCTGGAGCCCCAGTGGGTCCCCTCCGGCCCTACTTTGGCCGCATGGAAGCTTCCAGAACGCTGATTTTTTATATAATTTTTCTGGATTTTTTCTGGCAGTTCTCGTAATGTGAAAACCTGAAATACAAAAACAGCCGAAAACAGAAACTGGCACTAGGGTGCACTGAGTTAATAGGTTAGTCCAAATATGATCAAAAGTGTATGGAAGTGTATAAATAACATAGCAATATCACCCAAAAGAGGCATGGAGCACGAAGAAATTATAGATACGTTTTGGACGTATCAACATCCCCAAGCTTAATTCCTGCTCGTCCTCGAGTAGGTAAATGATAACAAGAATAATTTCTGTGGTGACATGCTATTAACCATATAGGACTTTTTCATAGTCATATGACAAAAGCTTACTGAGACAATGAATCTATAGTAATTAAGTTGCCTCATGAGAAAATCACAAAGAACTGAAAGTTTTACAATATGATATTGAAACATCAAATAGATTTGTAATGAACATGATGTGCAAATATGATAAAGTGATATCTAGCTTGCCCCCTTTAGTGAAGCAAAACATAAATGCAGGGGCACCTCCAAGGTTTAAGTGATGACTAGATACAATGATTTCAAAATAAACGATATCACAATCATGCAAAAGACAATGCTACTTTGGGACAATGCACATTACACTCAGAATGACAATCATGCTCTCAGTAGTTGGTGCTTTTAAAAGAAGGTGGAGACTCTCGAACCGTGGCTTTTGTTGGCAAGGTTGAAAACCCGTAGTCGGAAACAAAGACAAAACATGTACCAGAGCTCTTGGTTTTAAAACAGAGGTAATAATTGTTTTTAGATCATGCATGTTTCGTCAACGAATGCTAGCAGACAACTCAATCACTTCTTGAGATGGACAAGTTTCGAGGAACGGCTCCCGAATGAGGACGATCACATCCTCTTAATCTCCTTTGTTTATCACTGCCAAAGTTTTCTGATTTCTCATGAACAAAGCGTGAAGGACGGTTTGTTTGTTATATTATCTTTTTGAGTCGGGCGCACTCAATGCCAGTTCCTTCTCGTATTATGGGTTTGCACATTATACATGCAATCCCGGTGTGAAGCTTGTCCAACTTAAAAAGATCATGAATTAACTACTACTTCCTCATGAACTTAAAACAGAGGCGCAAAATATGAATGCTTTTTCTTTGAATAATTTCGAGATGGTACATGCAAGTCTCCGTTTGGAATGGCAGGTAAATACCATGTAGGAAGATATGGTGGACTCATATGGCATAACTGGATTAAAAGGATGTGGATGCACAAGCAGTCAGTCCGCTTAGTACAGGCGAAGGTTAGGAAAAGACTGGGAGCGACCAACTAAGAGAGCAATGACGGTCATAATCATGCAGAGCGACAAAGCAACATTGAATCAGGCATGGAAGTTATATCGCTACTCAGAAACAAAAGATCATCAAGGCTTGACAGACTTTCTTTACAGTCTTAAATATGCGTGAGCATACGCCAAGTCAATCAAAATAAATTCTTTGAAGGAAGATATTACTAAACCATACCACATCATAGGCAAACAAATCATGTTGGTACTCCAATAACACATTGGGAACCCCCCAGCTATTTGAGACTAACCATAAGAAAACATGAACTACTAAGCGCCATTATGCACGTAGCATCTTTATCATAGACATATCAACCAATGCAATGGAAGCAAACTCTCTTAATAAGATAAACATGATAACTAAAGAGAGTTCAAGCAACCAACTAAACAAAAGCTCTTTAAAAAGATAAGGATGAAAGTTAAGAGCTAAGCATGATAGTAGCTATTAAAAGACAAAGAACACACACAGCAAAGATAGACATGCAAATTCTATGTTATGTTCTAGGTAGAAGTGGAGCGTGTTTCTCTCCCACATAAAGAAAGTTGAGTTCCGACTCGTTATGAAAAGCTAAAGAAAACTAAAAGGAAAACTAAAACAAGACGCTCCAAGCATAGCACATAACACATGAAGTGATTAAAATATAGTGGAACGAAGGACGAACTGATAATGTTGATGGAGAAGGGGATGCACGGGGGCATCCCCAAGCTTAGACGCTTGAGTCTCCTTGAATATTTCTTGGGGGTGCATGGGGGCATCCCCAAGCTTGAGCGTTTGACACTCCTGAATCTTTTATCATCTTCCCTCGCACACTTGAAAACTCCCTTCATACATAACTCATCATAATCTGATTAGCGAGGTTAGTACCCATAATAAAATAATTGTTCCTTGCTGGAAATAAAGATATTCTTGAAGTTCTACTGTTTCTCAAGATTGACAAAAGGTTTTTGCAAAGAAAAAGCAAGCTCTAGGTTTGCAAAATGAAGGAAAGGCAAAACAGGACAGAATCTGTGAAAAACAGAACAGCAGGTAGTAAATGAATTTTCCGGGGCACTTCTGCAACTCTAATAAAAAAACTGAAAACAGACGCAAGAAAGACAATTATATAGAGCACGCTGTCGAAAAAATTCAGACCAAAAAGATGATCTGGTGATTTTATACGAATTTTTCTATCCAAGGACAGAATCCGTTTCCTGGACAGCACGTCACAACTTTTGAACTTTCTTGCAATCAGAGGCTAAACTTGGCACAAAGCTGAAAAATAAAGATACAATGATGTTTCTACAGTAGTAACAAACATCAAGACCACTAAAACTGAAAGTAAACATAACAAGGGTTGTCTCCCTAGAGCTCTTTCTTTATAGCCATGAAGATAGGCTTAAGACTTTAATGATGCTTTCGTAGGAATAAGAGCTGAAGAACAAAAGAGAGCATCAAGAAGCAAATACCAAACACATTTAAGCCTAACATGCTTCCTATGCATAGGAATATTGCAATAGAATAATTCATTGACGCACAAAGCAACTAGCATAGGAAGGCAAAACAAGCATAACTTCAAAATATTCACCATATAGAGAGGAAACTTCTTATTATTAAGATATTTAGAACCAAGTCTCCGTCTCTCATTATAAATTTCAGTGGCATCATGGATGAACTCAACAATATAAGCATCACATAAAGCATTGTTACCATGATCCACATGCAAAAAGGTACTCTTACTCTCCACATAAGCATAATCTTTCTCATTGGTAATAGTGGGAGTAGGACTATCATAAACAACTTGAACACTATAGATTAATTGTGTATTAGGAGGGTGGTGTTCAACAAGGGAGTAATTCCCTCCATGATTATGACAAGTTTCATAAGGATAATTTCTCCTTATGTCATAGGTACCTTTATAATCACTATAGGTTGGAGTTATGACATCATCATAGTAGAGAAGAGCATTATCATTGCTAGCAACTATATTTGTAATCATGTTGTCTTTATTCTTACTAGCAAAAGAATTATCAATTATCACATCACTAGTGGGTAAAGGATTTGCAATCCTATCATCCCCAAGCTTAGAGCTTCCCATATCATCACTTTCAGAGTTAGTACCAAAAAGATTTTCAAGATCATAAGTAGCATTATCATCATTTTCCCAATCACAATGAGTAACATGCATATCATAATCAAAATCATCTTCAATAGTACCTACGGACGTATCATCAAGATGATAATTAAGGCAATAAACTTCACCTTCTTCTTTAAACTTACAATCGTTAGGATAAAAGTTGATGGGAGGAATATGCTTAGGCCAGGTTGATACCCATTCTTCTTCTTTCTTGCTCCTCTTCCTCCTCCTCTTCTTTTCCTTCTTCTTAACCTTAGGAGGGAGTGGTTGGAGATGAAGCTTCTCCACATATCCCGGTTTATCATTAGAAACAATAGGGGAAACTTGGGAGAAACTCTCCTTTTTATTAGCAGAAATATAAGAGACATTTTTATACTTTGGTAAAGTTCCCTCCTTTATAATCTTACCTATGTAATCATTTTCATGGCAATTAACAACACAATAGAGATGGCAATTTTGCAAAGTGTTTTTTATTCCTATGGCATTAACATCTAGCCATGAAGTCTTTTCTGATAACTCTTCACACATCAAAAATAACATAAGCTCATCATAAAGATCAGAGGTGATCATGTTATCACACAACCGGTTAACAGTTATGTTTTGAAAGTTTATGCATTGAAAATTAAAGTGACCCTCTATACGGCAAAGTTCACAAGTAAAAGGATAAAGGTCACACAATTCTCTAGCAATTTCATTTTAATCTCTGACCCAAGTGATTGTTCTTTCATGCTTATGTTGCTTACAATACTTCTCTTCTTCAATCATAGGCCTTTCACAAGGTCTATCCACTCCACAAAAATTAACATGCTTATATAAAACTTCATTTTTAGGAATTGGATCATGCATGTTGCAATCATCATGAACAATTTCATTTTCTTTGCAAGTCTCTTTAGAAGTTTTATGATACTTGATCCAATCCTCCTTAGGCATATTAAGATGTGAAGCAAAAGATTTGAGGAAATCAACAAGGAGTTGAGAATCAAGCCCAAACTTAGCACTAAACTTATTAAAACTTGTAGTTTCAACAAAGGACTTAATGCAATCATACTCATAAATTATACCTGACTCTTTACCTTTGTCGATCTCCCAATCTTCAGTGTTGCGTTGAATTCTATCAAGGAGTTCCCATTTAGTATCAATCTTTTTGTTTGTGAAAGAACCCATAGAGGAAGCGTCGAGCAAATCTTTATCCTGTCGAGAAAGCCTCGCATAGAAATTAGTAATAATCATATTGGGGAGCCCATGGTTAGGACATTTTAGCATTAACGTTTTCAGTCTCCCCCAAGCTTGAGCTATGCTCTCTCCGTCATGAGGATAAAAATTATAAACATATTTCCTATTCTCATGGACTTCATGAAGAGGATAAAACTTGGAGTAAAAGAGAGACTGGATCTCTTCCCACTCCAGCAGGTGAGAGTCAATTGGTAGCCTATACCATTTCAATGATTTTCCTTTCAGTGACAAGGCAAATAATTTCCTCATGACAAACTCCCTTGATACACCTGCAAGCTTAAATAATGAACATAGTTGTGACAGATATAGCAAGTTACATCCAGGTGTATCCATCCTTCAACACATAACCAGTCTTTCTCGGAAACTGTGTACCTCGGACCTTCGAAAAGCATCCACTATAACAAGCTATGGCAATACTCCCGAACTACCTCCCCAGTACTGGGTGATGTCGGGGTTATCTTGCCACTGGCCGTATAGGGGAGATTTTCGATGTCGGCCGTCTTAAGTATTTAGTACTGTCGCGATATGCTTGTTACAACGATACCCCGAAGCTCAACTCCTCGGTAACAGGAGGCATCGGGAACAATATCCTTGTCACAAGAACATCGAAACAATCCCAGAATACTCGCGGGATTCCTAAAAAAAAATTTTGTGCAAATTTTGAAGATAGGAGAGACAAGAGTAGACGTCAGGAGTCCTCACCAGAGAGAAAGGGGATGAGAAGCAAAGAAATCCTACCCTCCGATATAATATAGGACTCAAAAAGTTTTCAGTGTGTGCCTAGACTCAACCGTCAACGGTTCGATCAAACAGTGGGGGCTCCTAGGTCGGAGAAGGCTCTGAATACCAACTTGTAACGCCCCGGACACACCCGCCGGTGGTCGTTACTCCTGGCGGGATCTAGACTGGCCTCACATATCAATACTAGTCTTTTCTGCGCACTTTGTCCTCACTCGTGCGCACCCGGGAGCAACTTCCCGGTCGGTCACCCATCCTGAAACTACTCCAAGCTAAGCACGCTTAACTTTGGAGTTCTATCCGAATGGGCTCCCGGAAAAGAAGGAATTCCTTATTGATATGAGTAGTCTATCATCCCTAATAAGCCAGGCCATCACACGGGATGTCTGTCTCCTGCATAATGATCAGCCAAAACATAATCGATAATACCAGCTGGTATTTTATAGGGCACAATTTCAGTAGGGGGAGGAGCAACCACCACAGGTGTGGGGCATCTTCCCGCAAGCAATGATCCAATAGCAAGGTTGTCCATAAGCATAACTAGTGAAATAAAAACAAGAAACAAAAAGATTTAGTTGCAAGATCTAAAGATATACCTTCAAGCGCTCACCTCCCCGGCAACGGCGCCAGAAATAGCTTGATGTCTACACACGCTTCTACTCTTGTAGACTATGTTGGGCCTCCAAGCGCAGGGGTTTGTAGGACAGCAGCAATTTCCCTCAAGTGGATGACCTAAGGTTTATCGAACTCAGGGAAGTAGAGGTTGAAGATGGTCTCTCTCAAGCAACCCTGAAACTAAGATACAAGAAGTCTCTTGTGTCCCCAACACACCTAATACACTTGTTAGATGTATAGGTGCACTAGTTCGGCGAAGAGATGTTAAATGACAAGTGATATGGATGGCAAAACAAAGTAATATAAATCTGTAATAAAAAGTGCAGCAAGCAAACAAGTGGTAAACGTGAGCACAAATGGTATTGCAATGGTGGAAACAAGGCCTAGGCTTCATACTTTCACTAGTGACAACTCCCAACAACATTAACATAATCGAGTCACATGATATTTCCCATAAAACATGCAAAGGGGACGCACTCGGAGGTCATTCCTTCGTGGTCAAGACAGGACGAGAATTATGTAGGGCTACAAAAGCACACCTCAAAGTTTGTAGTTCTCAATCTAAGGATTTCCCAATGTCACCGCGGCCATCCAAAGAGAGTCCCACAATCACCACAACATATCTAAAGGATAGTCAAAGACAAGCACCAAGAGACTCTCAATCTTCAATCAACACACAAGAGAGGAAATCACTCATGAAAATATTGTTCTAATCCATGTCCAATAGACCGCTGTCACCTTGGTCTCGGGGATTATACTAGATAAAGACAAGTGAGTACATCAATCCAATACATAGAGGAAGGGGAAATATCATGGGATCACCCTAGATTAACACAGCCTATGATCACAACGAAGATCACATCATGGGAGAGAGAATTGACCACATAGCTACTGGTAAGAACCTCAGCCCCGAGGAGGAACTACTCCCGCATCATGGAGGGAGGAAGCAACGTCGATGGAGATGAATCCGGGGGCACTTCCCCGTCCCGGCAGGGTGCCGGCGCAGGAATTCTGGTCCCCCGAAGCTTGATGGCGATGGCGGCGGAGATCGGAATCGCGTCTGGAGAAAAGGGGTCCGGAATTAGGGTTTCCGCGACACGGTGTAAATATATGCCAAAGGGGGGCATCAGAGGGGGTCAGGGGTGCCCAGGCGCCCCCCCGGCGCGGCCAGGGGGGGCCACGTGGGCAGGCCTCCTGGAGCCCCTGTGGGTCCCCTCCGGCCCTACTTTGGCCGCATGGAAGCTTCCGGAACGCTGATTTTTTTATATAATTTTTCTGGATTTTTTCTGGCAGTTCTCGTAATGTGAAAACCTGAAATACAAAAACAGCCGAAAACAAAAACTGGCACTGGGATGCACTGAGTTAATAGGTTAGTACAAATATGGTCAAAAGTGTATGGAAGTGTATAAATAACATAGCAATATCACCCAAAAGAGGCATGGAGCAAGCAGAAATTATAGATACATTTTGGACGTATCAGTAACTTGATCCGAAGTTTCATGATCATCATCATTAGCTTCCTCACTAATTGGTGTAGGAATCACTGGAACTGGTTTCTGTGATGTACTACTTTCCAATTCGGGAGAAGGTACAATTACCTCATCAAGTTCTACTTTCCTCCCACTCACTCCTTTCGAGAGAAACTCCTTCTCTAGAAAGGATCCATTCTTAGCAACGGATATCTTGCCTTTGGATCTGTGATAGAAGGTGTACCCAACAGTTTCCTTTGGGTATCCTATGATGACACATTTCTCCGACTTGGGTTCGAGCTTATCAGGTTGAAGCTTTTTCACATAAGCATCGCAACCCCAAACTTTAAGAAACGACAACTTTGGTTTCTTACCAACCCACGGTTCATAAGGCGTCGTCTCAACGGATTTAGATGGTGCCCTATTTAACGTGAATGCAGCTGTCTCTAAAGCATAACCCCAAAACAATAGTGGTAAATCGGTAAGAGACATCATAGATCGCACCATATCTAATAATGTGCGGTTACGACGTTCGGACACACCATTACACTGTGGTGTTCCGGGTGGCGTGAGTTGTGAAACTATTCCACATTGTTTCAAATGAAGACCAAACTCGTAACTCAAATATTTGCCTCCACGATCGGATCGTAGAAACTTTATTTTCTTATTACGATGATTCTCTACTTCACTCTGAAATTCTTTGAACTTTTCAAATATTTCAGACTTGTGTTTCATCAAGTAGATATACCCATATCTGCTCAAATAACCATTGAAGGTCAGAAAATAACGATACCCACCGCGAGCCTCAACACTCATCGGCCCACATACATCAGTATGTATGATTTCCAACAAATCTGTTGCTCGCTCCATTGTTCCGGAGAACGGAGTTTTAGTCATCTTGCCCATGAGGCATGGTTGGCAATCACCAAGTGATTCATAATCAAGTGATTCCAAAAGCCCATCAGTATGGAGTTTCTTCATGCGCTTTACACCAATATGACCTAAACGGCAGTGCCACAAATAAGCTTCACTATCATTATTAACCTTGCATCTTTTGGCTTCAATATTATGAATATGTGTATCACTATGATCGAGATCCAATAAGAATAGACCACTCTTCAAGGGTGCACCATAAAAGATATTACTCATATAAATAGAGCAACCATTATTCTCAAATTTAATTGAATAACCGTCTCGCAATAAACAAGATCCAAATATAATGTTCATGCTTAACGCTGGCACCAAATAACAATTATTCAGGTCTAAAACAAATCCCGAAGGTAGATGTAGAGGTAGCGTGCCGACGGCGATCACATCGACTTTGGAACCATTTCCCACGCGCATCGTCACCTTGTCCTTAGCTAATCTTCATTTAATTTGTAGCCCCTGTTTCGAGTTACAAATATTAGCAACCGAACTAGTATCAAATACCCAGGTGCTACTACGAGCATTAGTAAGGTACACATCAATAACATGTATATCACATAAATACTTGGGGCAGTTCCGCTTCCAGTATCCAGTCCCTTTGCAGTAGAAGCACTCAGTTTCAGGCTTGGCTCCAGACTTGGGTTTCTTCGTGGGAGTAGCAACTGTCTTGCTATTCTTCTTGAAGTTCCCCTTCTTTCCCTTGCCCTTTTTCTTGAAACTAGTGGTCTTGTTAACCATCAACACTTGATGCTCCTTTTTGATTTCTACCTCCGCAGCTTTGAGCATAGCGAAGAGCTCGGGAATTGTCTTTTTCATCCCTTGCATGTTATAGTTCATCACGAAGCCTTTATAGCTTGGTGGCAGTGATTGAAGAACACTATCAATAACACTATTATCGTCAACTTTGCATCCAAGTTGAGTCATATGATTATGGTACCCATACATTCTGAGTAAGTGTTTACTGATAGAACTGTTCTCCTCCATCTTGCAGCTGTAGAACTTATTGGAAATCTCATATTTCTCAATCCGGGCATTTGCTTGAAATATTAACTTCAACTCCTGGAACATCTCATATGCTCCATGACGTTCAAAACATCATTGAAGTCCCGGTTCTAAGCCGTAAAGCATGGCACATTGAACTATCGTGTAGTCATCAAAACGAGCTTGCCAGACGTTCATAACGTCCGGGGTTGCTCCTGCAGCAGGCTTGTCACCAAGATGTGCTTATAGGACATGATTCTTCTGTGCAGCAATGAGGATAATCCAAAAGTTACGGATCAAGTTCGTGTAGTTGCTACCATCATCTTTCAACTTAGCTTTCTCTAGTAACGCATTAAAATTCAACGGAACAACAGCACGGGCCATCTATCTACAATAACATAGACATGCAAAAAACTATCAAGTACTAAGTTCATGATAAATTAAAGTTCAATTAATCAAATTACTTAAGAACTCCCACTTAGACAGACATCCCTCTAATCATCTAAGTGATCACGTGATCCATATCAACTAAACCATGTCTGTCGTGGAAATAACACGGCAGATGTCCGGTTTAACGGACTTGATGATGGAACCATCGCACGGGTTAGCTTGAGAGGGTTCATAGCACACAAAGGACATAGAGGGTTTATACTAGTTCGGCCCCTTCCAAGAAGGTAAAAGCCTACGTCTAGTTGGTTTGGTATTGCTTGGGCGTCGGATTACAGGGAGCGGATTCGCTTTGCGTGTGTCTCGACGGGTTGATTGTTGCTTGTCCCTGAACCGTCCAGGTCGTCCCTTTATATAGAGGTAACGCCTGGTCCGGTTTATAGAGTCCCGAGGCCGGCTCATACTTGTCTCCGCCTCGGTCTCTGTCTTTCTTTCTTATCTCTCAAGTTACATCGCTTGGCGGTTCGCAAACCACACTTCTATACATGGGCCTTAAGATCTCATGGGCCGTAGCCTTTACTAAAAACATTATAACCAAGTATAATATATCTAAGCCGGTTTACATTAGCCGGTTCATACCTGCTAATCATATCCCTGACATTAGGCCCCAGAATGATTTGAACTGGTTCATATCAGTCTTCCTTGTCTTGTATACTTTTCTTCTTTGTCTTCATATATTTGTAAACCGGCTCTGACGTCATCGTCGAGAATCACTAAATCTGATCGTGACATCATCTCCGCATTTAACGCCGTGAGCTGTACTGTAGTTTTGTTTAAGGGTTATCCCGAGAATCGAGGCGCCAGAATATCTTTATCCGATTTTTGCCTCCTCGAATCCCGCACCTGTCGCTTCAGATCTGACTCTCCTTTATAAATACCGCCAACCCTCATTCATTATCTTCTTCTCGCTCCGTCTCCTTCTTCCGTCTTCTTTCTCCGTCGCCGCCCGAGCTCGACCCGCCGCCGACGACCGCTGGATCCAAGTCCTCACCTGGTCGCTGCATCACCCTGAACTCGACCAGAAAAACTCCGCCGTTGACCTTTGCTGCTCCAGGTACATTCGTCTTCTCCATTATCAATACGCAACTTCTAGGGTTTCCTTCCGCGCCTCCGCCATTAAAGCTTGAATAGAAACTTTATTTTGTTCATCCTTCAAGCAAATGACTTTTAGTAATGTTGTCCTTTAGATCTTGCTTTTGAATTGTGTTTTTATCCTGCTGTAAATACTTCAGATCTTCGCCATTTCTGTCTAGCCTGCAGATCCATCCGCTTAGTATAAGGTCCTTGTAGCTTTCCCTGCATACTCTTAGATTTGTTTTTCTTTTCCTAGTATATGCTCAGATCTATTCCTCCTTAGTTGTCTTTTGGAAACCTGTTTTTCTCCTTGGTAAATCTGCTAAGTATGTTCCGGTTTAAGTTGACATGCCCTGTTCTTGCGAAGCTCTGTGACTTAACGCGACGGTTTAGCCGTTCCTCTTCAACTGCCATTAACCGGAAATGATATAGCTTGTCATAATTACCGGTTTAACCATACCATTAGTCCTCAATTTAAACCATTGCGTAACTTTCATAGATAATTTCCGGTTTACACCGCTATACCTTCATAATCCGGTTTCTGTATTTTACCTTTTCCAGTACTTTGCTCTTTCGTTGCAATGGCTAAGAAGTATGTCTCCTGCGATTGGGTTCCTTCTGTCATCACTGAGGACGATTTAATCAAGATGTCTGAAATTGGCACATTAGGACCTCAGTCTGAATTAAAGTGGCGGGCTCCGGGTAACGAATGTCCCCCTACTCCTAGGTCCGGGGAGGTCATTGTGTTTTTGGATCATATATCTCGAGGCTTCTCTCCCCCCGGTTCAAAAATTTTCCGGGATGTTCTTGCCGCTTTCCAACTGCACCCGCAGGACCTTGGACCCAATTCTGTCTCAAACATCTGCGACTTCCAAGTATTTTCTGAGGTGTATCTGCAAGAGGAACCTTCCGTCGACTTATTCCGGGATTTCTTTCATTTGAACCGGCGCACCGAGTTTACCAGCGGACCGCATCAGGAGCTCAGTGGCGTCAGTATTCAGAAGAGGAGAGATGTGGTGTTTCCCCATGCTGCTTTACACTCTCATCCCAAAGACTGGAATAAGACCTGGTTTTACTGTGTGGACACTTCTCCTGAAGGGGAGAACCCTCTACCGGGTTACCGTGAAACTCGTATTCCGGAGAATCATCCTTTACCATCGCGGCTCGGCGCCGTTGAACGGACCCGGTTCTCATCACAGCTCTCCAAGCTAAGAGCTTTCATAGCAAACGGTTTAATTGGGACCGATTTTCTACACTGCTGGCTATCTTGGAGCATACTTCCCTTGAGCCGGCGATCACATCTAATGTGCAAGTATTCTGGTAAACCGGACGATCCTCAAAGGTTTACCAAGGAAAAGCTTTCTGAATCGGAGGTTGTGGAATCAGCCAAGAAAATTCTCAATGTTTCTTTGGCAGACTGTGCTAAGGTCGGTTTAGCTCCATACTATAAGAAGAATAAACTGCCTGCAGTAAGTTTCTCTTTACCCTATATTTGTAATCCGTTTCTTTTGAGCCGTCTTTCAATTGTCTTTATTTCTTTCAATTAGGCTGATGACCCTTTCTGGAAGAGAAAGCCTCAGGAGAAAACCGTCAAACAGGTCCGGCGAAAAACCCCTGCAAATAAAAAGAGGAAAGCAGCCGTTGACGCCGGTTCTCCTACTGAGGATGATGATCCGGACTCCGAGGTATGCTTTAATCCGGTTTAGATTTTTGCTTTCATGTACTTGTAATCGTATCTAATGATACCTTTCCACATGAATTGCCTGAAGGTGATAACCCGGCTGAAATTGAGGTAACCCTTCTTTCTTCTAACTCAGAACCTCTTCCCCTAAAAAGTCGTCGGACCGTCCGAAAATATCAATTTTCTCATCCTTATGCTCAGTTAGACCCTAACTTTACTTTGAAGAAGCAACAGCACGAAGCTTTTCGCCGGACCACTCGCCACAGCGGCCTGGCGGTGGAGTCATCCGGAATTTCCTTAACTCCGGTTCGAAAACGCCGTGCTGAGGTGATACTTTCTCCGACCCTCCTTCATCTCAAGGCCGGTCTTATCCGAAAACCCCTTAAACCGTCTGATCCTGATTATCAGGAAACTCCATTGTCTTCCTCTGGTGAATCAACCGCCACACAGCTTCCTCCCCTGAAAACCGTCCCAGGGTAATTTTCCTCACCTTTTCCGGTTTATGATCTCCTTTTTGCTTTATAATGCTAACTCATTTTGCATATTTTTCCAGCAAACCAAAACCCAGCAAGAAGCCCAAGGCGAATAAGCCTATTGCTGAACCTACTGCGGATGATCCGGTTGCTAATCCGTCAACAATTGTTCCTCCGGACAGTGAACCCGTAGCTCCTGTTGAAGACCCTGCACCAACAGATCACACTTCTGCCCCTGAGCATCCTACTGCTGAAGATGCCCAGAATCGGCCAAGTCCGGCCCGGGTTAATTCTCCTCAGGTTAATCCGGCGTCTCCTGATCCGGCTCATCTTGACACTCCCCCTAATGTACCAGCCTCACCAGATGTTGTGGTAACTGGGGCTGCTTACGTTGCTCCAGCTGAACCCAACGTTTTAGCAAAACATACGGCTAAAGCGGAAAAATTATCTCAAGAGAAGGGGAAATGGAGTACTGATATATCCAGCCTTTCTGGCATGAGCGCTCAAGACATTTATTCTGGGTATCTGAACCGGCTCCATAGCAGTCGGGATTATGAAGCCAGCTTGGTGAACTTAATGAGGGAAAAATATGAGGTAAATTTCCTCTTCTGACTTTGTTCCTTTGATGCATCTATATCTCATAACAGCCCCCAAGTTCCGGTTTAGCTGCTTACTGAAGGTGATCCGGAACTTTGTAGATTTGAACCGTTGGTCTTTACATTAGCCCCCAAGTATCAAGTAGATAACTTGCTTATGTAGTTGATACTTGTAAAAGTTGCTGTCAATACTTCAATTATACATTAGCCCCCAAGTGTCAAGTAGACAACTGGTTTGTGTGCTTGAGACTTGTAACTTTAAATTGTCTTTGCTGTACTGCTTCAACTGCCATTAGCCCCCAAGTGTCAAGTAGACAACTTGGTTATGTGCTTGAGACTTTAACTAAACTTCACCTCTTGTTTTTGAACTTTGTCTGCAGGCTGAGTTGAACCGGAATGCTCTTGAGATTAACGAGCTTCGAAGCCGGCTTACTGAAACAGAGTCTGCCGCTTCAAAGGCTAAGAAAGAACTTCAAGTGAGCCTGAAGACCGCTGAAGACTTGAAAAAATACTTTGAAGAGGAGCGGGCTACTTTTGAGGTCCAGAAAAAAGATCTGGAAAAACGGGTTCAGGATGCTGAAGGAGCATTTAATCCGGTGACGGAAGAACTGTCCGGATTAAGACGGCAAATTGACTTAATGACCTCTGCTGTGTTTGGTAAGTATAATCTGAACTCCTGCCTTTATCTTTGTAACCTGTGCCTTGTACCGGTTTAACTATGATTGTTGTATGTAGGGCGCCGTGTCTCCCATCTTGGGGACGACTTGCGGAAAAAACTCAAAGCTTGCTACACCTTGGTCGAACAGCTGTACTCCGGAGCGCAAAGGATCATCAGTGCTGCTTCGTTCGGTAAACCGGCCCCTACCACAATACAAGATACCTTAAACAAGTTGTCTATTTTGCTGGCTCGTCTCGAAGAAGTCAAGAAGTCTGCTGCGCGGTGTGGTGCTCTTCTGGCCCTTACGAGGGCTAAGGCTTGGGTCCCGGATCTTGATCCGGAGGAGGCTTTTACGGGATTCCCGGATACGAAGGAGGACGGCTCACCTTTCACTGAAACTGATCTCTATGCATTGACGAAAGAAATGCGTCCCCTCACCAGCAAACTTGCCGCTGAATCGGATTTTTCGAGATATCATCCAGGATACAATCTGCAGAACGAGCGGGTGGAGCGACCGGTTTACGATACCGTCAACTTAATCCCGCCGGTTCGTCCTCACACCTTTGCTCCTGACATTGATCCTTCTGAACTTATCAACGATGAAGTGTATTTCCGGGCCTTGGCGAAGATTGATTAGCGTGCGCCGGATTTCCAACCGCTTCATGAAGATGAAGATGTTCCGGAACAAGGCGATGGCCAGCCGTCCCAGCAAGGAGAAGCATAATCTTGAATTTTATCGCTGTAATCATAACTGATATTCCATTAAACAATGTTTCCAAACCGTTGGGCTCGTCATGCCTCGTAATAGGTTAGCCGAAACATAATGTGCTTCGATCCGAATATTTTATCTTTTATGAAATACCCTCCGGTTGACTTGTTGTCTGATGTGATTGCCTTCCTCTGTTCATACAGAAAAAATATCGAAAAATATGTCCTAGTGGATTACCACTGGACGGATTAATTTGTTCTCTTAAAGTATCAAATAAGCATACCTTTATCTTAAAGATAACTTGTATACCTGAAATTTATGTGGCCAATACACTTTAAACCGGCAGGACTTTAAAGTCACTTTATGAAGGCCTTCATGAATCCAAATAGAAACTCGAAATTCTTCGGTCCATCTTGACGATTAATCCGGTTCATCTTGTTTCAGAAAGTTGTAAATTTTGCCTGATACGCAATCCGGGTTTTAATGAACACCGGTTTACTTGGTCTGATATGCATGATCCAGACTTTCAATTTTTATAGATATGTGGTCAACTTGTGTAGCTGTTCCACTCCGGTTTAAAAGGTTATAGAACACAAAAAAACACCAAAAAAGATGCGATTTTTGCAAATAAGACCATGTAGTCGAGGCTTTTTCAAAGAGCTGCCAGGCTCAAAGCAAGGTTCAGCCAATCACTGGGACGCGGATTGGCCGACACTCCCAGAGGGCCTAGCCAATCACTGAACGTGGAATTATCCAACTTTTCAGAGGGCCGAAAGAACCGTATAAAAATTATTCCGATCACTGGGACGCGGATTGGCCGACACTCCCAGAGGGCCTAGCCAATCACTGAACGTGGAATTATCCAACTTTTCAGAGGGCCGAAAGAACTGTAAAAATTTTTCCGATCACTGGGACGCGGATTGGCCGACAC
>LR738711.1:773354984-773394828 GCA_902687465.1 Secale cereale | reverse complement strand
GGGTCAATCTAAACCAATCACTGAATGTGGAATTATCCAACTTTTCAGAGGGTCGAAAGAAAAATTATTCCGATCACTGGGACGCGGATTGGCCGACACTCCCAGAGGGCCTCCAGGGTTCCTCCTGAACCGGTAGGTCAATCTAAACCAATCACTAAACGTGGAATTATCCAACTTTTTAGAGGGTCGAAAGAAAAATTATTCCGATCACTGGGAGTGGATGATACCAACTCCCAGAGGGCCTCCAGGGTTCCTCCTGAACCGGTGGGTCAATGTAAACCAACCACTGAACGTGGACTTGTCCAACTTTTCAGAGGGTCGAAAGAACTATGAAACCAATCCGATCACTGGGAGTAGATGATACCAACTCCCAAAGGGCCTCCGGTGTTCCGTTCTGAACCTGTGGGTTTTTTATGAAGTCTTCTCTTCTTGAACCGGATATGATCTCCTGTTCTTGAGAGTTCTATTGCTCCTTCACATATTCTGCAAAAAATCAGTTTCTAAACCGGCCAAGATTTGAAATATAGTATCCGATAGTAAACTTATATGGTTGTTTTTCATAGGATTTTTGTATATGGCAAAAAGGGCTGAGCCCCCGGTTTACCGAGGGTGCCGGTTTATTCATTATTCATAATATATACATAGGATACATTGGAGCACATAGCTCAAGTATAGTATGGCCGTAAATAGGCGATGTTCCACGGCCTCTTCGTCTCCTCTTCTGATGTCCGTGAATCCTTGTGTTCTCGAATGTCCACCAAGTAATATGAACCGTTGTGTAGATTCTTGCTGACCAAAAAGGGCCCTTCCCATGGTGGGGATAATTTGTGCATATGTGTTTGATCTTGGATGAGCCGGAGTACCAAGTCACCCTCCTGGAATGTCCTTGTTCTAATCCGGCGGCTATGATATCTGCGCAGATCTTGCTGATAAATCGCCGACCGCGCTGCAGCCGTATCACGCTCTTCATCCAACCGGTCTAAACCGTCCTGTCTTGACTCTTCGTTGATTGCTTCCACATAGGCCGTTATCCTTGGTGAGTCATGACGTATATCACTTGGAAGAACTGCTTCCGCGCCGTAAACCATGAAGAAAGGCGTGTAGCCTGTAGACCGGTTTGGTGTAGTATTAATACTCCAAAGAACAGATGGCAATTCTTCAACCCAACAACCTGGGGTTCTCTGCAAAGGTGTCATAAGCCGGGGTTTGATGCCTCGCAAAATCTCCTGATTTGCCCTTTCGGCCTGGCCGTTGGTCTGAGGATGAGCCACAGAAGATACATCTAACCGAATATGTTCTCTTTGACAGAATTCCTTCATTTCACCCTTAGATAGATTAGTACCATTGTCTGTGATGATGTTGTGTGGAAAGCCAAACCGGAATATCACTTTTTTGATGAATTTAACCGCTGTTGCTGCATCACACTTGCTTATAGGCTCCGCTTCAACCCACTTTGTAAACTTGTCTACTGCCACCAGTAGATGAGTTTTTTGATCCTGGGACCGTTTGAAAGGCCCAACCATATCAAGCCCCCAAGTTGCGAAAGGCCAAGTTATTGGTATCATCCGAAGTTCCTGCGCCGGCACCAGAGCACGCCTTGAAAATTTCTGACAAGCATCACACTTCCGGACCAGATCTGCCGCATCTGCATGCGCGGTTAGCCAATAGAAACCATGTCGGAATGCCTTTGCCACCAATGACTTTGAACCGGCATGATGACCGCAATCCCCTTCATGAATCTCCCTTAAAATCTCACGACCTTCTTCAGCTGAAACACATCGCTGAAATACCCCCGAAGTACTACGATGGTGAAGCTCTCCGTTTGCAATTGTCATGGACTTAGATCGCCGGATTATCTGTCACGCTTCCTCTTCGTCTTCCGGCAATTCTCCTCGACCCAGGTATGCTAAATAGGGTAGCTTCCAATCCGGAATAATATGGAGTGCTGCCACTAGCTGCGCCTCTGGGTCCGGAACAGCTAAGTCCTCCTCCGAAAGTACCTGAACCGAAGGACTGTGCAATTCATCCAGAAAGGTGTTCAGTGGTACCGGTTTACGCTGCGACCCTAGCCGGCTCAGAGCATCAGCCGCTTCGTTTCTTCGCCGGTCTATGTGATCCACCTGATATCCCTTAAAGTGCCCTGCCACTGCTTAGACTTCTCGTCGATAAGCCGCCATGAGGGGATCTCTTGAATCCCACTTGCCAGATACTTGCTGTGCCACTAAGTCTGAGTCACCTAGGCACTTAACCCGGCTCAAATTCATCTCCTTTGCTAACCGCAAACCGTGAAGTAATGCTTCATATTATGCTGCATTGTTAGTACAAGGAAATAATAAGCGGAGGACATAGCAAAATTTATCACCTCTGGGGGAAGTTAAGACAACTCCAGCCCCCGAGCCCTCCAACTGTTTAGAACCGTCGAAGTGAATCGTCCAATAGGTAAGATCCGGCTTTTCTTCAGGAGTCTGCAACTCTGTCCAGTCATTGATGAAGTCTACTAATGCCTGAGATTTTATAGCGGTACGTGGCACATATTTCAACTCATGTGGGCTGAGCTCGATGGCCCACTTTGCTACCCTGCCTGTAGCTTCCCTGTTCTGGATTATATCCCCCAGCGGAGCTGAACTTGTTGGGGAACGTAGTATTTTTTTAAATTTTCCTACGATCACGCAAGATCTATCTACCAGATGCATAGCAACGAGAGGGGAGAGTGTGTCTACGTACCCTCGTAGACGGGGAGCGGAAGCGTCAAGTGACGCGGTTGATGTTGTCGAACTTCTTCACGATCCAACCGATCAAGCACCGAACGTACGGCACCTCCGCGTTCAGCACACGTTCAGCTTGATGACGTCCCACGAGCTCTTGATCCAGCTGAGCTTCACGGGAGAGTTTCGTCAGCACTACGGCGTGGTGACGGATATGATGTGTTCATCGGCGCAGGGCTTCGCCTAAGCTCCGCGACGGTATGACCGAGGTGTGATTCTATGGAGGGGGGCACCGCACACGGCTAAAACAATTCAACTTGTGTGTCTTTGGGTGCCCCCCTGCCCCCGTATATAAAGGAGCAGGGGAGGGAGGCCGACCAACCTCTCCTGGTGCGGCTAGGGAGGGAGTCCTACTAGGAATAGGATTGCAATCCTATTCCTAGTAGGATTCACCGAAAGGAAGAAGGGGGAAAGGAATAGGAGAGGTGGCGCCCCCCCAATCCTAGTCCAACTAGGATTCCTAGGTGGGGGCGCCGGCCAGCCCTATGGGCTGCCTCTCTCTCACCCTTTAGGCCCACTATGGACCATCCCCTCTCGTAGGGGGTTCCGGTAACCCCCTCCGGCATTCCCGATAAATTCGAAACTTTTCCGGTATACTTCCGGTGTCCGAATATAGCCATCCAATATATCAATCTTTATGTCTCGGACATTCCGAGACTCCTCGTCATGTCCGTGATCTCATCCGGGACTCCGAACTACCTTCGGTACATCAATACTCAAAAACTCATAATACCGATCGTCATCAAACGTTAAGCGTGCGGACCCTACGGGTTCGAGAACTATGTAGACATGACCGAGACTCATCTCTGGTCAATAACCAATAGCGGAACCTGGATGTTCATATTGGCTCCTACATATTCTATGAAGATCTTTTATCGGTCAGAACCGCATAACAACATACGTTGTTCCTTTTGTCAAACAGTATGTTACTTGCCCGAGATTCGATCGTCGGTATCTCTATACCTAGTTCAATCTCGTTACCGGCAAGTCTCTTTACTCGTTCCGTAACACATCATCTCGTGACTAACTCATTAGTCTTTTGCTTGCAAGGCTTATTGTGATGTGTGTTACCGAGAGGGCCCAGAGATACCTCTCCGACACTCGGAGTGACAAATCCTAATCTTGATCTATGCCAACACCACGAATACTTTCGGAGACACCTGTAGAACATCTTTATGATCACCCAGTTACGTTGTGACGTTTGATAGCACACAAGGTGTTCCTACGGTATTCGGGAGTTGCATAATCTCATAGTCATAGGAACATGTATAAGTCATGAAGAAAGCAATAGCAGTTAAACTAAACGATCATAGTGCTATGCTAACGGATGGGTCTTGTCCATCACATCATTCTCCTAATGATGTGATCCCGTTGATCAAATGACAACTCATGTCTGTGGCTAGGAAACATAACCATCTTTGATCAATGAGCTAGTCTAGTAGAGGCATACTAGGGACATACTGTTTTGTCTATGTATCCACACATGTACTAAGTTTCCGGTTAATACAATTCTAGCATGAATAAAAGACATTTATCATGATATAAGGAAATACAAATAACATCTTTATTATTGCCTCTAGGGCATATTTCCTTCAGTCTCCCACTTGAACTAGAGTCAATAATATAGATTACAAAGTGATGATCCTCACACCCATGGAGTCTTGGTGCTGATCATGTTTTGCCCGTGGAAGAGGCTTAGTCAACGGGTCTGCAACATTCAGATCCGTATGTATTTTGCAAATCTCTATGTCTCCCTCCTTGACTAGATCACGGATGGAATTGAAGCGTCTTTTGATGTGCTTTGTTCTCTTGTGAAACCTGGATTCCTTCGCCAAGGCTATGGCTCCAGTGTTGTCACAAAAGATTTTCATTGGACCCGATGCACTAGGTACTAAACCTAGATCGGATATGAACTCCTTCATCCAGACTCCTTCATTTGCTGCTTCCGAAGCAGCTATGTATTCCGCTTCACACGTAGATCCCGCCACGACGCTCTGCTTGGAACTGCACCAGCTGACAGCTCCACCGTTCAATAAAAATACATATCCGGTTTGTGACTTTGAGTCATCCGGATCAGTGTCAAAGCTAGAATCGACGTAACCGTTTACGACGAGCTCTTTGTCACCTCCATATACGAGAAACATATCCTTTGTTCTTTTCAGATACTTTAGGATGTTTTTGACCGCTGTCCAGTGATCCACTCCTGGATTACTTTGGTACCTCCCTGCTAGACTTATAGCAAGGCACACATCAGGTCTGGTACACAGCATTGCATACATGATAGATCCTATGGCTGAGGCATAGGGAATGACTTTCATTTTCTCTCTATCTTCTGCAGTGGTCGGGCATTGAGTCTTACTCAACTTCATACCTTGTAAAACAGGAAAGAATCCTTTCTTTGACTGATCCATTTTGAACCTTTTCAAAATCTTATCAAGGTATGTGCTTTGTGAAAGTCCAATTAAGCGTCTTGATCTATCTCTATAGATCTTGATGCCTAATATGTAAGCAGCTTCTCCGAGGTCTTTCATTGAAAAACTTTTATTCAAGTATCCTTTTATGCTATCCAGAAATTCTATATCATTTCCAATTAACAATATGTCATCTACATATAATATTAGAAATGCTACAGAGCTCCCACTCACTTTCTTGTAAATACAGGCTTCTCCAAAAGTCTGTATAAAACCATATGCTTTGATCACCTCATCAAAGCGTATATTCCAACTCCGAGATGCTTGCACCAGTCCATAGATGGATCGCTGGAGCTTGCATAATTTGTTAGCACCTTTTGGATCGACAAAACCTTTTGGTTGCATCATATACAACTCTTCTTAGAGATATCCATTTAGGAATGCAGTTTTGACATCCATTTGCCAGATTTCATAATGCGGCAATTGCTAACATGATTCGGACAGACTTAAGCATCGCTACAGGTGAGAAAGTCTCATCGTAGTCAACTCCTTGAACTTGTCGAAAACCTTTCGCAAGAAGTCGAGCTTTGTAAACAGTAATATTACCGTCTGCGTCGGTCTTCCTCTTGAAGATCCATTTATTTTCGATGGCCTGCCGATCATCGGGCAAGTCAACCAAAGTCCATACTTTGTTCTCATACATGGATCCCATCTCAGATTTTATGGCTTCAAGCCATTTTGTGGAATCTGGGCTCATCATCGCTTCCTCATAGTTCGTAGGTTCATCATGGTCTAGTAACATGATTTCCAGAACTGGGTTGCCGTACCACTCTGGTGCGGAACGTACTCTGGTTGATCTACGACGTTCAGTAGAAACTTGATCCGAAGTTTCATGATCATTATCATTAACTTCCTCACTAATTGGTGTAGGAATCACTGGAACAATTTCCTGTGATGTACTACTTTCCAATCCGGGAGAAGGTACAATTACCTCATCAAGTTCTACTTTCCTCCCACTCACTTCTTTCGAGAGAAACTCTTTTTCTAGAAAGGATCCGTTCTTAGCAACGAATATTTTGCCTTCGGATCTGTGATAGAAGGTGTACCCAACAGTCTCTTTTGGGTATCCTATGAAGACACATTTTTCCGACTTGGGATCGAGCTTATCAGGTTGAAGTGTTTTCACATAAGCATCGCAACCCCAAATTTTAAGAAACGACAACTTTGGTTTCTTGCCAAACCATAGTTCATAAGGCGTCGTATCAACGGATTTAGATGGTGCCCTATTTAACGTGAATGCAGCTGTCTCTAAAGCATAACCCCAAAAAGATAGTGGTAAATCGGTAAGAGACATCATAGATCGCACCATATCCAATAAAGTACGGTTACGACGTTCGGACACACCATTACGTTGTGGTGTTCCAGGTGGCGTGAGTTGTGAAACTATTCCACATTGTTTCAAATGAAGACCAAACTCGTAACTTAAATATTCTCCGCCACGATCAGATCGTAGGAACTTTATTTTCTTGTTACGATGATTCTCTACTTCACTCTGAAATTCTTTGAACTTTTCAAATGTTTCAGACTTGTGTTTCATTAAGTAGATATACCCATATCTGCTCAAATCATCAGTGAAGGTCAGAAAATAACGATACCCACCGCGAGCATCAACACTCATTGGTCCACATACATCAGTATTTATGATTTCCAACAAATCTGTTGCTCGCTCCATAGTTCTGGAGAACGGAGTTTTAGTCATCTTGCCCATGAGGCATGGTTCGCAAGCACCAAGTGATTCATAATCAAGTGATTCCAAAAGTCCATCTTTATGGAGTTTCTTCATGCGTTTTACACCAATATGACCTAAACGGAAGTGCCACAAATAAGTTGCACTATCATTATTAACCTTGCACCTTTTGGTTTCAATATTATGAATATGTGTATCACTACAATCGAGATCCAGTAAGAATAGACCACTCTTTAAGGGTGCATGACCATAAAAGATATTATTCATCAAAATGGAACAACCATTATTCTCTGATTTAAATGAATAACCGTCTTGCAATAAACAAGATCCAGATATAATGTTCATGCTCAACGCTGGCACCAAATAACAATTATTTAGGTCTAAAACTAATCCCGAAGGTAGATGTAGAGGTAGCGTGCCGACGGCGATCACATCGACTTTGGAACCGTTTCCCACGCGCATCGTCACCTCGTCCTTAGCTAATCTTCGTTTAATCCGTAGTCCCTGTTTCGAGTTACAAATATTAGCAACCGAACCGGTATCAAATACCCAGGTACTACTACGAGAATTAGTAAGGTACACATCAATAACATGTATATCACATATACCTTTGTTTCACCTTGCCATCCTTCTTATCCGCCAAATACTTGGGGCAGTTCCGTTTCCAGTGTCCAGTCCCCTTGCAGTAGTAGCACTCAGTTTCAGGCTTGGTTCCATAATTGAGGCTTTCTGCGAGAACAGCAACAATCTTGCTATTCTCCTTGAAAATCCCTTCCTTGCCCTTTTTCTTGAAACTAGTGGTATTGTTAACCATCAACATTTGATGCTCCTTTTTGATTTCTACCTCCGCAGCTGTGAGCATAGCGAAGAGCTCGGGAATTATCTTTTGTATCCCTTGCATATTATAGTTCATCACGAAGCCATTATAGCTTGGTGGTAGTGATTGAAGAATTCTATCAATAACACTATTCTCATCAACTTGGCAACCAAGTTGAGTCATATGATTGTAGTGCCCATACATTGTGAGCAAGTGTTCACTGGTAGAACTATTCTCCTCCATCTTGCAGCTATAGAACTTATTGGAAATCTTATATTTCTCAATCCGGGCATTTGCTTGAAATATTAACTTCAACTCCTGGAACATTTCATATGCTCCATGACGTTCAAAACGTCGTTGAAGTCCCGGTTCTAAGCCGTAAAGCATGGCACACTGAACTATCGTGTAGTCATCAGACCGCGACTACCAGACGTTCAAAGCGTCTGCATCAGCGGAAGGGGGCTTGTCACCTAGCGGTGCTTCAAGGACATAATTCTTCTGTGCAGCAATGAGGATAATCCTCAGGTTACGGACCCAGTCCGTGTAATTGCTACCATCATCTTTCAACTTAGCTTTCTCTAGGAATGCATTAAAATTCAAAGGAACGGTAGCACGGGCCATTGATCTACAACGACATAGATATGCAAAACTACCAGGACTAAGTTCATGATAAATTAAAGTTCAATTTAATCATATTAATTTAAAGAACTCCCACTTAGATAGACATCCCTCTGGTCATCTAAATGATCACGTGATCCAAATGAACTAAACCATGTCCGATCATCACGTGAGATGGAGTAGTTTTCAATGGTGACCATCTTATGTTGATCATATCTACTATATGATTCACGCTCGACATTTCGGTCTCCAGTGTTCCGAGGCCATATCTGTATATGCTAGGCTCGTCAAGTTTAACCCGAGTATTCTGCGTGTGCAAAACTGGCTTACACCCGTTGTATTTGAACGTAGAGCTTATCACACCCGATCATCACGTGGTGTCTCGGCACGACGAACTTTCGCAACGGTGCATACTCAGGGAGAACACTTATACCTTGAAATTTAGTAAGGGATCATCTTATAATGCTACCGTCGTTCTAAGAAAAATAAGAAGCATAATAAGATAAACATCACATGCAATCAAAAAATATGTGACATGATATGGCCATCATCATCTTGTGCTTTTGATCTCCATCTTCAAAGCACCGTCATGATCACCTTCGTCACCGTCTTGACACCTTGATCTTCATCGTAGTATCGTTGTCGTCACGCCAACTATTGCTTCCACGACTATCGCTACCGCTTAGTGATAAAGTAAAGCAATTACATGGTGATTGCATTTCATACAATAAAGCGACAACCATATGGCTCCTGCCAGTTGCCGATAACTTTACAAAACATGATCATCTCATACAAAACCGTATAACTCATCATGTCTTGACCATATCACATCACAACATGCCCTGCAAAAACAAGTTAGACGTCCTCTACTTTGTTTGTTGCAAGTTTTACGTGGCTGCTACGGGCTTTAGCAAGAACCGTTCTTACCTACGCATACAAAACCACAACGATGTTTCGTCAAGTATGTGTTGTTTTAACCTTCACAAGGACCGGGCGTAGCCACACTTGATTCAGCTAAAGTGAGAGAGACAGACACCCGCCAGTCACCTTTAAGCAACGAGTGCTCGTAACGGTGAAACCAGTCTCGCGTAAGCGTACGCGTAATGTCGGTCCGGGCCGCTTCATCTCACAATACCGCCGAAGCAAAGTATGACATGCTGGTAAGCAGTATGACTAGTATCGTCCACAATCTCATTGTGTTCTACTCGTGCATATCATCTACGCATAGACCTGGCTCATGATGCCACTGTTGGGGAACGTAGTATTTTTTTAAATTTTCCTACGATCATGCAAGATCTATCTACCAGATGCATAGCAACGAGAGGGGAGAGTGTGTCTACGTACCCTCGTAGACGGGGAGCGGAAGCGTCAAGTGACGCGGTTGATGTTGTCGAACTTCTTCACGATCCAACCGATCAAGCACCGAACGTACGGCACCTCCGCGTTCAGCACACGTTCAGCTTGATGACGTCCCACGAGCTCTTGATCCAGCTGAGCTTCACGGGAGAGTTTCGTCAGCACGACGGCGTGGTGACGGATATGATGTGTTCATCGGCGCAGGGCTTCGCCTAAGCTCCGCGACGGTATGACCGAGGTGTGATTCTGTGGAGGGGGGCACCGCACACGGCTAAAACAATTCAACTTGTGTGTCTTTGGGTGCCCCCCTGCCCCCGTATATAAAGGAGCAGGGGAGGGAGGCCGGCCAACCTCTCCTGGTGCGGCTAGGGAGGGAGTCCTACTAGGAATAGGATTGCAATCCTATTCCTAGTAGGATTCACCGAAAGGAAGAAGGGGGAAAGGAATAGGAGAGGTGGCGCCCCCCAATCCTAGTCCAACTAGGATTCCTAGGTGGGGGCGCCGGCCAGCCCTATGGGCTGCCTCTCTCTCACCCTTTAGGCCCACTATGGACCATCCCCTCTCGTAGGGGGTTCCGGTAACCCCCTCCGGCATTCCCGATAAATCCGAAACTTTTCCGGTATACTTCCGGTGTCCGAATATAGCCGTCCAATATATCAATCTTTATGTCTCGGACATTCCGAGACTCCTCGTCATGTCCGTGATCTCATCCGGGACTCCGAACTACCTTCGGTAAATCAATACTCAAAAACTCATAATACCGATCGTCATCAAACGTTAAGCGTGCGGACCCTACGGGTTCGAGAACTATGTAGACATGACCGAGACTCATCTCTGGTCAATAACCAATAGCGGAACCTGGATGTTCATATTGGCGCCTACATATTCTACGAAGATCTTTTATCGGTCAGAACCGCATAACAACATACGTTGTTCCTTTTGTCAAACGGTATGTTACTTGCCCGAGATTCGATCGTCGGTATCTCTATACCTAGTTCAATCTCGTTACCGGCAAGTCTCTTTGCTCGTTCCGTAACACATCATCTTGTGACTAACTCATTAGTCTTTTGCTTGCAAGGCTTATTGTGATGTGTGTTACCGAGAGGGCCCAGAGATACCTCTCCGACACTCGGAGTGACAAATCCTAATCTTGATCTATGCCAACACCACGAATACTTTCGGAGACACCTATAGAGCATCTTTATGATCACCCAGTTACGTTGTGACGTTTGATAGCACACAAGGTGTTCCTACGGTATTCGGGAGTTGCATAATCTCATAGTCATAGGAACATGTATAAGTCATGAAGAAAGCAATAGCAGTTAAACTAAACGATCATAGTGCTATGCTAACGGATGGGTCTTGTCCATCACATCATTCTCCTAATGATGTGATCCCGTTGATCAAATGACAACTCATGTCTATGGCTAGGAAACATAACCATCTTTGATCAATGAGCTAGTCTAGTAGAGGCATACTAGGGACATACTGTTTTGTCTATGTATCCACACATGTACTAAGTTTCCGGTTAATACAATTCTAGCATGAATAAAAGACATTTATCATGATATAAGGAAATACAAATAACATCTTTATTATTGCCTCTAGGGCATATTTCCTTCAGAACTAACTACAGTTATCGGATGTCCTTGGAAATAATGCTTCAGCTTCCGGTTTGCCATGAACACCCCATATACCAACTTCTGCCAGTGAGGATATCTCTGCTTGGACTCAATGAGTACTTCGCTTATGTAGTAAATCGGGCGCTGAACCGGGTGTTCCTTCCCTGCTTCCTTGCGTTCAACCACAATAGCAACGCTGACCGCTCGTGTATTCGCAGCAACGTATAACAGCAAAGGTTCCCTGTCAATGGGCGCAGCCAAAACTGGTGGGTTTGCTAATTGCCTTTTCAGATCCTCAAATGCTGCATTTGCTTCCTCACTCCAGATAAACCGATCTGTTTTCCTCAACATCTGGTAAAGCGGGATTGCCTTCTCTCCCAGGCGACTGATGAACCGGCTTAACGCTGTGATCCGGCCAGCTATGCGCTGAACGTCATTGATACAAACCGGTTTAGTCTAAGACGTGATGGCCTTGATCTTCTCCGGGTTAGCTTCTATTCCTCTGTTTGAGACCAAAAACCCCAAAAGCTTACCGGCCGGAACACCGAAAGCACATTTTTCCGGATTAAGCATCATCCTGTAAGCTCGAAGATTATCAAAGGTTTCCTTGAGATCCTCTATCATTGTCCCTTCCTTCTTCGATTTGACCACAATGTCATCCACATAGGCATGAACGTTCCTCCCTATCTGCCCTTTCAAACAATTCTGAACGCAACGTTGATAAGTTGCCTGTGCACGCTTAAGTCCAAAAGGCATAGACACATAGCAAAAAGCACCAAAAGGAGTTATGAAGGCTGTCTTCTCTTGGTCTTCCACTGCCATTTTGATCTGGTGATACCCTGAATATGCATCCAGAAAACTCAGCCGCTCACACCCCGCCGTGGCATCGATGATCTGATCGATGCGAGGTAAAGCAAAAGGATCAGTTGGACAAGCTTTATTGAGGTCCGTGTAGTCCACACACATCCTCCACTTCCCATTCTTCTTTAAGACCAGCACCGGATTAGCCAACCACTCCGGATGAAAAACTTCCACGATGAACCCTGCAGCCAAAAGTCTGGCCACCTCTTCTCCTATAGCCTTACGTCTTTCTTCGTTGAAGCGGCGTAGATACTGTTTAACTGGTTTAAACTTCGGATCAATGTTTAACTTGTGCTCAGCGAGTTCCCTCGGTATACCTGGCATGTCAGAAGGTTTCCACGCAAAGATATCCCGGTTCTCACGGATGAACTCGATGAGCGTGCTTTCCTATTTGGGATCAAGGTTGGCACTGATAGTGAATTGTTTAGACGAGTCCCCTGGCACAAAATCAACCTGCTTGGTCTCTTCAGCTGATCCAAACTTCAACGCCGGATCATGCTCGGTGGTTGGTTTCTTCAGCGGAGTCATATCTGCCGGATCAACATTATCTTTATAAAATTTTAGCTCCTCGGTGGCACATACTGCTTCTGCATACGCTGCATCACCTTCCTCACATTCCACTGCTATCTTACGGCTTCCATGAACCGTAATCGTGCCTTTATGACCCGGCATCTTAAGCTGCAAATAAACATAGCATGGCCTAGCCATAAACTTAGCATAAACCGTCCTTCCAAACAGAGCATGATATGGACTTTTAATTTTGACGACTTCGAAAGTGATCATCTCTGATCTGGAATCATACTCATTGCCAAAGGTAACTTCTAAGTCAATCTTACCAACCGGATAAGCTGACTTACCTGGGACCACTCCGTGAAATACTGTGTTTGATGATCTTAACTTTTTATCTGTCAGACCCATGCGACGAAAAGTCTCGTAATACAAGATATTGATACTGCTACCACCATCCATGAGGACTTTAGTAAACTTGTATCCTCCCACCTGAGGTGCTACCACCAAGGCTAAATGTCCCGGATTATCCACCCGTATGGGGTGGTCTTCTCTGCTCCATACAATAGGCTGCTCCGACCACCAGAGAAATTGTGGCGTCGCCGGTTCTACTGCATTAACCGCCCGCTTCAAAACCTTCTGGTCTCTCTTACACAGACTTGTGGTGAAAACATGATATTGCCCGCTGTTTAACTCCTTCGGATTACTCTGATATCCGGATTGCGGCTGCTGTTGCTGACGCTGTTGCTGCTGATTTCCCTGATTATTATAACTTCCTTGGCCCTGCTGCTGATTATTCTGACCATTGTAACCACCTTGATTATGTGATTGATTTCCCTGACCATTATAGTTCCCTTGATTATTTTGGCCGCCTGCCCGGGGTTGATAACCACCGTTATTGCCCCTATGTCCAGATCCGGAACTGTTCCCCTGATGACCCGAACCATAAAATCCAGGCCCTGAACCGCCATGTGGGGGTCGATTAGGAGGATTGAAACGGCCTGCTACTGCCTTCATAAGGGGTATGCACTCTCTCATGGTATGCTTCGCTACCTTCCCCTTTCCGCTGTGCTTTGGACAAGGTCGATCCAACTCCTGTTCCCAGCCCGGAGCTCCTCCGCCGGTTTGGAAAGCAGAATCCTCCGGATTACCCTGAAAACCACCTTGAACTTGAGTGTTAGCCACGAAGTCTGAACCACCCTATGCTTTCCGTTTGCCTAAAAAGCCTGAAGTAACCGGGTTAATCAGCGCCGGTTTACCAGACTTGCTGGCCTTCCCAGCTTTATCTCCTTCTGCTTCCGGATACTTTGTGTTATCAGAGTCTCCGTACTTCACCAGGGCACTCATTAAAGTTCCCATGTCATTGCAGTCCCTTTTAAGCCGTCCGAGTTTCAATTTTAAAGATTCAAACCGGCAATTATTCTCCAATGACACTATCGCCGTACTAGGATTAGTACCATTCGAAGAGTGTAAAATCTCTGCTACCCTCCGTACCCAAGCTGCTGTAGACTCCTGCTCTCCTTGCACACAGGCTGCTAGGTCTATCACCGACATCGGCTGTTTGCATGTATCCTTGAAGTTTTTGATGAACTGGCTGCGCAATTCCCCCCATGATCCAATAGAATTCGGGGGTAGAGCTTTCAACCAGGTCCGGGCCGTGCCCTCGAGCATCATAGTAAAGTATTTGGCACAAGCTGACTCATCCACGTCCAGCATCTCCATGGCCATCTCATAACTTTCCACCCAAGCTTCTGGCGGTAAATCGGCTGTGTAGTTAGGTACCTTGCGGGGCCCTTTGAAATCCTTGGGCAGCTTAACACTCCGTAGAGCGGGGACAAGACACTGTACTCCGAAAGAACTCGCCGTAGCTCCTGTTCCCGCAGTGGCTGTGTGAACCGGCGTTGTTTGACGAATTTCTTCCCTGGCACCTGATCTGTCCCGGTTCAGGTCTGGGGCGGGCATCGCCGCCCCTGCCGGATTATCCTGCCTGCACTGATGTCTCCTGCGCTCACTACTAGATACCTCTGGCTCCTCCCAATGCCTAGAATAACTTCGGTTGGGATGCGGTGTTGAATGTAACCTTTCCCTGCTATGAGAATATGCTTGCTGCTGCAACAATGCCGTATTAAGTAGCTTTTGGACCCTGCGCGCCTCTATCGCCACCGGAGATGTTTCTTCCGTAGGTAAAGCGGCCAAACGCGCCGCCACCGCAGCAATGTTATCCAAGGGGTTTGAATAATGCCCTGGAGGGACAGGAACATAAGGTGCTGACGTAATCCGGCGCTCCTGCTCTGCGGTGGGCTGCTGAACCGGCTCCTCCCGGGCCGGGGGCGTTCTCCGGTTTAAAGCCGGATGATTACTAGCCCCAGCCCCAGGTGTCCTGAACAGATTCGTTGATTCATAAACCGGCGGTATACGGGACCGGTACTTCCGTCCCCTTACTCCTTCCATAGAAGCTTGATCCATCCTCAGATAAAAAGCTTGATCATCCAACTCTGCTTGCCTCGTCGCTATCATCTCTCTTTCTGCCTTTAGATCCTCCTTTAACTGATCGATCCGACCTTTCAACTGAAGGAGCTCTGCATCATGATGCGCCTTGTCTGCTGGAGCTACTACTTCCACCGCTTTAGCTGTGAACTCCTCGATCAAGGTGGATAAAACTTCAGCAAGGGAGGGGTTCGAACCGCTTCCCCCTGTACCAGCTTCCGCTGTCGTTCCGTTCATCGGGGGCTGTGAACCGGCCATGAAGACCGCCACCCGGTTTGGCGGGTCAAAGGGGCCCGAAATACTGTTTCCGTCGGACTCGCCCTCAGACCGGCCGTCCCGCAACTGATACAGAGATTCAGTTTCCTCGGATGAAGACTCGTCATCTGAATAAACGATTGTCGCACCATCAGATTCCGATCCGTTCTCGGCTCGACCTCCGTGGATTGCTCCAACGAGCACGCGCTTCACGGCGGGCTGAATCCGGGCCGATCTCGCACGCTGAGCCGGCTCGACGATGTTGGGGAGGATGTCCGGCTCAGGCCCCAGTTCGCCGATTTTGCCGATGAAGACTTGGATGCTGCCGAAGGGGACCCGGTACCCGTATTCGATTGAATCGGCCTCCGGTCCCCAACCTGCGTCGTCGATGTAGATCCGGCCGCGGCGACTCTTGGTCATCCGGCCGACTGCGTAACCCTTGAGCCCTTCGAAGCCACCTTTCAAGAACTTGAAACCATCGTGCGGAGGCCCCACGGTGGGTGCCAACTGTCGTGGAAATAACACGGCAGATGTCCGGTTTAACGGACTTGATGATGGAACCATCGCACGGGTTAGCTTGAGAGGGTTCATAGCACACAAAGGACACAGAGGGTTTATACTAGTTCGGCCCCTTCCAAGAAGGTAAAAGCCTACGTCTAGTTGGTTTGGTATTGCTTGGGCGTCGGATTACAGGGAGCGGATTCGCTTTGCGTGTGTCTCGATGGGTTGATTGTTGCTTGTCCCTGAACCGTCCAGGTCGTCCCTTTATATAGAGGTAACGCCTGGTCCGGTTTATAGAGTCCCGAGGCCGGCTCATAGTTGTCTCCGCCTCGGTCTCTGTCTTTCTTTCTTATCTCTCAAGTTACATCGCTTGGCGGTTCGCAAACCACACTTCTATACATGGGCCTTAAGATCTCATGGGCCGTAGCCTTTACTAAAAACATTATAACCAAGTATAATATATCTAAGCCGGTTTACATTAGCCGGTTCATACCTGCTAATCATATCCCTGACAATGTCCGATCATCACATGAGATGGAGTAGTTTTCAATGGTGAACATCTTATGTTGATCATATCTACTATATGATTCACGCTCGACCTTTCGGTCTCCATTGTTCTGAGGCCATATCTGCATATGCTAGGCTCGTCAAGTTTAACCCGAGTATTCTGCGTGTGCAAAACTGGCTTTGCACCCATTGTATGTGAACGTAGAGCTTATCACACCCGATCATCACGTGGTGTCTCGGCACGACGAACTTTCGCAACGGTGCATACTCAGGGAGAACACTTATACCTTGAAATTTAGTGAGAGATCATCTTATAATGCTACCGCCGATCTAAGCAAAATAAGATGTATAAAAGATAAACATCACATGCAATCAATATAAGTGATATGATATGGCCATCATCATCTTGTGCCTTTGATCTTCATCTCCAAGGCACCGTCATGATCACCATCGTCACCGGCGCGACACCTTGATCTCCATCGTAGCATGGTTGTCGTCTCGCCAACTATTGCTTCTATGACTATCGCTACCGCTTAGTGATAAAGTAAAGCAATTACATGGCAGATGCATTTCATACAATAAAGCGACAACCATATGGCTCCTGCCAGTTGCCGATAACTTTGTTTACAAAACATGATCATCTCATACAATAAAATTTAGCATCATGTCTTGACCATATCACATCACAACATGCCCTGCAAAAACAAGTTAGACGTCCTCTACTCTGTTGTTGCAAGTTTTATGTGGCTGCTACGGGATGAGCAAGAACCGTTCTTACCTACGCATCAAAACCACAACGATATTTCGTCAAGTATGTGTTGTTTTAACCTTCACAAGGATCGGGCGTAGCCACACTTGATTCAACTAAAGTTGGAGAAACTGACACCCGCCAGCCACCCGTGTGCGAAGCACGTCGGTAGAACCAGTCTCGCGTAAGCGTACGCATAATGTCAGTCCGGGCCGCTTCATCCAACAATACCGCTGAATCATAGTATGACATGCTGATAAGCAGTATAACTAGTATCGCCCACAACTCACTTATGTTCTCCTCATGCATATAACATCTACGCATAAATCTGGCCCATGATGCCACTGTTGGGGAACATAGTATTTCAAAAAAAATCCTACGCACACGCAAGATCATGGTGATGCATAGCAACGAGAGGGGAGAGTGTCGTCCACGTACCCTCATAGACTGTAAGCGGAAGCGTTATGACAACGCAGTTGATGTAGTCGTATGTCTTCACGATCGATCGATCCTAGTACCGAACGTACGACACCTCCGCGTTCTGCACACGTTCAGCTCGGTGACGTCCCACGAACTCACGATCCAGTAGAGCTTCGAGGGAGAGTTTCGTCAGCACGACGGCATGATGACGGTGATGATGAAGTTACCGATGCAGGGCTTCACCTAAGCACCGCTACGATATGACCGAGGTGGAATATGGTGGAGGGGGGCACCGCACACGGCTTGGAACAATCAACTTGTGTGTTCTAGGGTGCCCCCTACCCCCGTATATAAAGGAGCAAGGGGAGGCGGCCGGCCGGCCCTATAAGGCGCACCAAGGAGTAGGTTTCCTACTCCTAGTAGGAGTAGGAATTCCTCTTTCCTATTCCTACTAGGAGTAGGAAAGGAAGAAGGAAGGGAGAAGGAAAGAGAGGGAGAGGGAAAGGGACAGAGGGGCCGCGCCCCCTCCCCTAGTCGAATTTGGACTCCCCATGGGAGGGGGCGCGCCACCTCATGGGCTGCTGCCCTCTCTCTTTCCCAAAGCCCGTCATGGCCCAATAGTTCCCCCGGGGGTTCCGATAACCCCCCGACACTCCGATAAATATCCGGTGACCCCCGAAACTCATCTAGTGTCTGAATATAGTCGTCTAATATATCAATCTTTATGTCTCGGACATTCCGAGACTCCCCGTCATGTCCGTAATCTTATCCGGGACTCTGAACAACCTTCGGTACATCAAAACTCATAAACTCATAATACCGATCATCACCGAACGTTAAGCGTGCGGACCCTATGGGTTCGAGAACTATGTAGACATGACCGAGACTCGTCTCCGGTCAATAACCAATAGCGGAACCTGGATGCTCATATTGGTTCCTACATATTCTACGAAGATCTTTATCGGTCAAACCGCATAACAACATACGTTGTTCCCTTTGTCATCGGTATGTTACTTGCCCGAGATTCGATCGTCGGTATCTCAATCCTAGTTCAATCTCGTTATCGGCAAGTCTCTTTACTCGTTCTGTAATGCATCATCTCATGACTAACTCATTAGTCATTTGCTTGCAAGGCTTATAGTGATGTGCATTACCGAGAGGGCCCGGAGATACCTCTCCGACACTCGGAGTGACAAATCCTATTCTCGATCCATGCCAACTCCACGAACACCTTCGGAGACACCTGTAGAGCATCTTTATAATCACCCGGTTACGTTGTGACGTTTGATAGCACACAAGGTGTTCCTCCGGTATTGGGGAGTTGTATAATCTCATAGTCATTGGAACATGTATAAGTCATGAAGAAAGCAATAGCAGTAAAAGTAAACGATCAAGTGCTAAGCTAACGGAATGGGTCAAGTCAATCACATCATTCACTAATGATGTGATCCCGTTAATAAAATGACAACTCATGTCTATGGCTAGGAAACATAACCATCTTTGATTCAACGAGCTAGTCAAGTAGAGGCATACTAGTGACACTTTGTTTGTCTATGTATTCACACATGTACTATGTTTCCGGTTAATACAATTCTAGCATGAATAATAAACATTTATCATGATATAATGAAATATAAATAACAACTTTATTATTGCCTCTAGGGCATATTTCCTTCAGTAATTTAGCGGAGGAGTGAAGCAAATGGAGAAGGATGAAGGAGAGACTTGAGGGCAACTTGTAACAGCCTGGATTTGCCTTCTCTCTTCTTTCGGACTTTCCTTTATTTTTGCTTTGGATTTAGAGTTTTGAATCAATTCAAATGGACTTGATCATTTGGGCCTACCCTTGATTTTCACCCAAGTGACCCATCCACCCTTAGCTCATCTTTCCTTCTCTGAAAAACTCCAATAAAAGCCCAAGGAATATTTTTCATAAAAGAAAAATATTCATTTCCTTCCCTGAAAATCACTTCAGAGAAGTATGCTCCAAAGCAACCCCTAGTTTTCTTTCTCCTAAAATCCTGAGTAAATTCACAATATTATTTGAACCCTAGGGCACCTCCGTGAGCAAAAATATGGCATCACTTTTTGTCATATTTTTGCTACAGAAAATCATTTCTGTTCTGGCCAGATTTGGCACTTTACACAACAAGTATATTTTTCCTTGCTCCTTTGAGGCTGGTTTTTCTTGAGCTTCATTACCTTCCTGAGAAACTACTAACCACCAAAAATCAGCCCTAAACTCTCTCTGGTTTGGTCATAGTTAACCTCACAAGTTTCTGTCCAGAAACTTGCCAGGAAGAAACCCACTCACACAGTTCACCTGTGACCCAGCCAACCGTGCAAAACAACAAAAACCACTAAGGACTACACGCGAGACATGAATTTATGGCAAGCCGTGGCTCCATGCCAGAGTTCGCGCGGTGACCACGTGTGTGCACGATGCCAATGTGCTAATCGACGCACTCTGGATGCCGCCGAGTGCTGTGTTCAACGCGTGCTCGCTTCCCACCCTGCCATTCCTTGCCAAACCTCGCCACAATCGCCATCCCGACCCCCTTAACTCTGCCCTGGCGCTCGCCGACACCAGAGCTCGCCGTAGCGAGCATGTGCACGGTGCAGCCAAGCCAACAGTGTGCCCGTGCCCCTATGCTCGTCGCGTACCGTGCTCCTGTGCTCGTCACTGCCCGCCAACAGTCCCCGCGTGATCCCCGACGCCATCTCCCCCTCTCATAGATGCCATTCGTCGCCGGCCGCCATTGCAGAGAGCTCCGGCGAGCTCTCAATCCCTGCCTCGGCCTCGCCTATAAATAGAGAACCCCGAGCTCGTTTCTCTCCACACACACTCTCAACACACCTCCACAACACCATAGGAAGTCACAGCCCGGACGTGCAGGCCTCTGGCCACCGTCCCCGCCCCGAGCTCGTCGGCGATCCCCGTCCACTGTCCCCTCCCTCTCCAGAGCCGCTCAAGCTCTACTGACTTCTCCGGCGTGTCCGTGGTGGTCCACTGGTGCGTGCTGGTGCCGTCGGAGCTGTTGGACTGGCCTTGCCTCGCCGGAATCACCATCTTCGACGAGCTCCGCCCGCTCCAGCCGCCGGAGAGCTTCGTTCCGACTCCGTCCAATCACCCTTGCCACGCTACGGGTAAGGGCAGGTGCGCCTCGATCTCCTCTCCATTCCTATCCTCTCAGATCTCGTCGCCAGGCACTCCTCGCCGGAGTAAGCGCCGCCGCCGCGCCGCCCGACTCTGCTTCTCCCCCTCCCCGTTGACCTGACCGATGTGGCCCGCTATCAGCCCCTCAGGCCGCGCCCGAAGCGGTATGAGTGGTGGCGCCCTGCTGGTTTACGCCTTCGACGTCACCCCCCTCTGGTTTTTCTTTTATTCAAAATTTAATTCAAATTTGACCAGAACTTTGACTAGCTGTAACTTTTATTCTACGAGTCCAAATGAGTTGATTCTTTTTGCATTATGTTCTTACTGGAAAATCCTAGCAGCACACCCAAGATAAGATTTTTCTGTGCTGTCTAGAATTTCTGGTAATTTTTAGAAGTGTTCTTGATATTTTCTTTTTGCCATTTGATTTATTTTCAGAAGGTGAAGCTTGTCTTGAAGTCATCCATGAGGAGTTTGAAGCTCCTCTGCACTAAGGCAAGCCACAACAACATTTTCATTGTGTTTTGCAATATCCATGATTTTCCACTTGAATATATATGATATTCATTGCATATAGTAATAAAATAAATAATGCTTGTGTTATTTAGTTTGTCAAGATCAAGATGCCTAGTTAACAGAAATGAATGCTTGAACTAGTGAGATATATCTTGAGTAGTTGAACTAAGTAAGTTTGTCATGACTATGGAAATATGAGCATCTGTATTATTTTCCTTATATGCATGATGAGTTACGTATGATAAATGCCAACTAAAAAGTGATGAACCTAGATGACCAGTAAGTAAGGATCAGAAATGTTGAAAGATGAGTTTATGCAAGTAGAACTTGAATGAGGTTGATTTGTTGTTTCTAAGTGATATGTGATGCATGATACATGGTTGCATAAGCATGGCATATAGTGACTCGAGCATTTTATTTCAAGTTAAACCTAATGATAATTGAACTTGAACATAAAGTTGGTCGAGCCATGGTGCCACTGAATCGGGCTGACAAGTGCAACCACATTTGCCTTAGTATGGGGAGGTCGTTAGTCGTCATGTTGTCATGCCTTTTGTCGATGCCTCCAATGAGGGAAGGTTATGGTCGTGCGTTACCCTGGCCCGGTAAGCAGACATAACCTTGTGAGCATGTTGTTGTTATGGTACCTTGTCCCCGTTTGGGACCGTTTATTTGCCACGACGGTGGCCGTTTTGCCTTTGGTAGGCTGGGGTCACCCAGGACTAAGCCCAGTGGGGAGTTGGTCGGAGTGGCCGAAAGAGTGTCATGGCAATGGGAGAGTTTGTCGGAATGCCATTGGTCCACCCGAATGGGAGTGCGAGGCCATGGGTTCCGTGGTGTGGGTAAAGTGCGCTACCTCTGCAGAGTGTATTAATCTATCGATAGCCGCACTCACAGATAAGTGTTCAGTTCGTAAGTAAGTCACACCATGGATCAATGTTTATAAAGAAATCTTGCACACTAAGCTACTTGCATTGCACTTGTTCAAACATGATGGAGTCAGTGAGGCTGACTGTTGTGGTATCATTTGTGATCCGTGAGCGATCACCGTTTGGTTAGAAGGTAACTCGTTGAACCGAGTATGGTTCTGTTCGTGATCCGTCATGATAACCGTTCGGTTGCGAGGCAACCTGTTGGTAAGAGAGAGTCTGAGTGACTCAGTACACAAGTTTGGTTTCACTGCATGAGTATCACGTTGTTGTTTGCATTTAACTTGATTAAAGGTCATGATATTGTTTGTCATTATGGTTATGCTTGCTGTGAGCTTGCAAGTACATTCAATACCGACTTGGCGTGTTATGCCAGATTTCAGGAAAGTCTAACTGGATCGGAGCGCTGCCGTGTCTAGATCGTTTCCATACCGGTGTCCCTGTGCCATGGAGTCCCGCTACGTCGTTGTTCCACTGCCGTGTAGATGTCGTGCTCGGGGCCCCTCTTTGTTCACTAAATAATGTACATATTGTTCAGCCGCACCGAGTGTGCCACTGGGCCTCGCTACTTGATGTAATATCGCTCTATGCTTCCGCTAGTTTCAATAAAGCGGTGATTTTCTGTATCAAGATGTTGTGTATTGCCTGAAGACATGATCTCCGGGTTGGCAATGCAAGGTAAACCGGTTGCTCTGAGCCGGGGTGCCACAACGCTTGGTATCAGAGCCGCGCTAACTGTAGGACACGCTAGGCCCCGACACACGAAGTAAACGCTAGTTAGTTTGCTATTTGAGTGTCGTTAGTGTTTGCATCTGATGCTACATTACATGCATTAGCCTTATTGTTATTACTAACTGGTTAATGGTTGTAAGTGTAGATGGCTCTGGTGCCGTATCCGTGTGAGATGCAGCTGATGTCATCCACCTCACCGCATCTTCTCCGTAACGTGTGGCGTCGACTGTACCCTCACGGTGACGACCCAACATATCAGGTGTACCAAGAGCGTCTATCCAACTCCATGTATGAGTATCACATCGTGGTTACTCTGCGCACCAGTTCGTCAGCAGGCTCATACACTCGTACCTCTCAGAGCGGTTATGCATCCACCTCCGCTTAGGCTATCTAGTATGCTGCATTCGAGATTCTTGTTTAGTTACGCTATACAGAGGCTTGGATGCAGAACCACCCAGGTTTTCGCTTCTACCCATCTTTGTGCGATGACGGTCGTGTTCGCTTTCATTCCATTGATCCGTCCTCTGATAGTGACACTGGCCACCTTTCTCAGTATATCACTTCTAGTTATCTTCTGATTCACGAGTTGGCTCGAGAGCTGAATCGTGCTCGTTCTGCTTTAGCCGCCACTAGATCCTACCCTACTCCACCTTCTATGGGATTTACTTCTTATATTTTGCCCAGTTCTAGCTCGCCTATTTCCCCGGTTACTCTCCTAAGTAGCTCGGGCACCTCGACTGTGAACCCACACAGTGCTCCTGCTGAGTGGGCGTCTCTTCTTGCTACCCCAACAGCTCCCATGATCCCTTCTCACCCCGCGTCTACCCCCAAGGGAGAGCCCTCAAGGCAGCGTCATCGTGTTACCTTTAACCCAGAGGTCTGATGACCCACAAGTATAGCGGATCTATTATAGTCCTTTCGATAAGTAAGAGTGTCGAACCCAACGAGGAGCAGAAGGAAATGATAGGCAATTATCAGTAAGGTATTCTCAGCAAGCACTGAAATTATCGGTAACAGATAGTTTTGTGATAAGGTAATTTGTAACGAGTAACAAGTAATAAAAGTAATTAAGGTGCAGCAAGATGTCCAATCCTTTTTGTAGCAAAGGACAAGCCTCTACAAACTCTTATATAAAGGAAAGCGCTCCCGAGGACACATGGAAATTATCGTCAAGCTAGTTTTCATCACGCTCATATGATTCGCGTTCGTTACTTTGATAATTTGATATGTGGGTGGACCGGTGCTTGGGTACTGCCCTTCCTTGGACAAGCATCCCACTTATGATTAACCCCTATTGCAAGCATCTGCAACTACAAAAGAAGTATTAAGGTAAACCTAACCATAGCATGAAACATATGGATCCAAATCAGCCCCTTACGAAGCAACGCATAAACTAGGGTTTAAGCTTCCGTCACTCTAGCAACCCATCATCTACTTATTACTTCCCAATGCCTTCCTCTAGGCCTAATCAATGGTGAAGTGTCATGTAGTCGATGTTCACATAACACCACTAGAGGAAAGACAACATACATCTCATCAAAATATCGAACGAATACCAAATTCACATGACTACTTATAGCAAGACTTCTCCCATGTCCTCAGGAACAAACGTAACTACTCACAAATCATGTTCATGTTCATAATCAGAGGGGTATTAATATGCATAAAGGATCTGAACATATGATCTTCCACCGAATAAACCAACTAGCATCAACTACAAGGAGTAATCAACACTACTAGCAACCCACACGTACCAATCTAAGGTTTTGGGACAAAGATTGGATACAAGAGATGAACTAGGGTTTGAGAGGAGATGGTGCTGGTGAAGATGTTGATCGAGATTGACCCCCTCCCGATGAGAGGATCGATGGTGATGATTTCCCCCTCCTGGAGGGATGTTTCCCCGACAGAACATCTCCGCCAGAGCCCTAGATTGGTTTCGCCAAGTTCCGCCTCGAGACGGCTGCGCTTCATCCCGAAATCTTCCTTCTCATTTTTCAGGGCAAAAGACACCTTATACCAGAAGATGGGCATCGGGGGGCTTCCAGGTGGCCCACGAGGCAGGGGGCGCGCCCAGGGGGTAGGGCGCGCCCTCCACCCTCATGGACAGTGGGTGGCCCCCCTCTGGTGCTTTCTTCGCCCAATATTTTTAATATATTCCAAAACTGACTTTCGTGGAGTTTTAGGACATTTTGAGTTGTGTAGAATATGTCTCTAATATTTGCTTCTTTTCCAGCCCAGAATTCCAGCAGCCGACATTCTCCCTCTTCATGTAAACCTTGTGAAATAAGAGAGAAAAGGCATAAGTATTATGACATAATGTGTAGTAACAGCCATAATGCAATAAATACCGATATAAAAGCATGAGGGCATCATGATCATTCTTATAACAGCAATATATATTTAGAGAGTAATTTTTATTGCTTGCAACAATGACAACTTACTTGAAGGATCTTACTCAATCTGTAGGTAGATATGGTGGACTCTCATGGCAAAACTTGGTTTAAGGATATTTGGAAGCACAAGTTGTATCTTTACTTGGTGCAAGGAATTTGGCTAGCATGAGGGGCAAAGGCAAGCTCAAGATGTTGGATGATCCGTGACAATATACTTTATTTCGGATATAAGAAAACATAACCCATTACGTTGTCTTCCCTGTCCAACATCAACTTTTTAGCATGTCATATTTTAATGAGTGCTCACAATCATAAAAGATGTCCAAGGTAGTATATTTATATGTGAGAACCTCTCTTTCTTTATTACTTTCTATTAGTTGAAAAGATGACCAAAACTATGTTTGTCAACTCTCAACAATTTTTATTCATCATACTCTTTTATATGTGAAGTCGTTACTCTACATGAGCTCAATATGATCTCTTTATTTCTTTTTATTCTTTCTAGATCATAGAAAAATAACCAAGCCCTCGACTCAAGACTAAGCTTTATTATATATAGCTCACGGACTCGATTACATATATAAGGATCAACACAAAAACTCAATGCTATATCATACTAAACTTTATTCTACTAGATCAAGATATAACCAAAAGGATCGAATTAAGAAAAATGGTAAAGATAGGAGTGTGATGGTGATACGATACCGGGGCACCTCCCCCAAGCTTGGCAACTGCCATGGGGAGTGCCCATACCTATGTGTTTATGTCTCTTTCTTCGGAGGTGGTGATGATGGAGTTGTTGATGATGTAGGATTGTCGTCCATCTTCCAAGGCATAAGCTCACCATCGTAGAAGGATGATCGAGTCTCCGGGATCCTCAAATCTGTAGCCAAACTCATCCTCTTGAATATATATTCATACTCACAGTTTTGGTTTTGCAGGTCATAGATCTGGGCTTGGAGGTGCTCGATTTTCTCGTGAAGCTTGAAGGTGGTCTCCCCGATGTTCTTGGTATCCAGCTTGTGGTTGTTGGTGAACTCCGCGATCATCATGTGGTTGGCGTTGAGTCCGCGTTCCACCATCCCCTGGCACTTGAAAACTTGTTGCTCCATTGCTTCGAGTCTTGTCTCCACGCTTCCGGTCCTCCTTGGTCCCTCAACATCGCGGATGTGCAGCACCCCCTCATGCATCTCAATGGTTTGAGGGTGTTGTAGCACCTCCGCGAGGTAGGGGTTGATGACCTTCTCGAAAAACTTGTCCTTGGGGGTGCTTGAAGACGTCATGGTGATCTAGATCTGTCAGAAAAACAGCTCGAAACAAAAACAGAGGATTTTTTCGTGGTACCGTGGTCAAAACCTTCGAGAGATTATATAATCAACTTTTACCGGCCAAAATAAGTATCGTGCAAGAAAACAGAGTCTGGAGGGCACACGAGGTGTCCGCGAGGCAGGGGGCGCGCCCAGGGGGTAGGGCGTGCCCTCCACCCTCGTGGATGCCTCGTGTTCCTTTCGGACTACTTCTTATTTTCCTTTCTTTAAAATATTCCAAAAGAGAGAAAAATTGCTATTAGAACTATTTTGGAGTCGCTTTACTTACCGTATCACATACCTATTCCTTTTCAGAGTCTGAAATGTTCTGGAAAGTGTCCCTTATGTACTCCTCCGGGGTTACGTTTTCAATGACATTAGTTTCAACATTTATGGGATTACCTGAGATATAATGTTTTATTCTTTGATCGTTCACCACCTTTGGATTTGTGTCTTCGAAGTTGTTGATTTTCATGGCACCGAAACGATAGACCTCCTCGATAACGTAAGGACCTTTCCCTTTAGAGAAGAGTTTTCCTGCAAAAAATCTTAAACAAGAGTTGTATAGCAAAACATAGCCACCTACATTAAACTCACATTTTTTTATCCTTTTGTCATGCCATCTTTTAACTTTTTCTTTCAACAATTTGGCATTTTCATAGGCCTCAGTTCTCCACTCATCAAGTGAGCTAATGTCAAATAGTCTCTTTTCACCAGCAAGTTTGAAATCGTAATTGAGCTCTTTAATGGCTCAATATGCCTTATGTTCTAGTTCGAGAGGTAAATGGCATGCTTTTCCATAAACCATTTTATACGGAGGCATACCCATATGATTTTTATATGTAGTTCTATAGGCCCATAATGCATCATCAAGTTTCTTGGACCAGTTCTTTCTAGATCTATTAATAGTCTTTTTGCAAAATTAATTTTAGCTATCTATTACTCAGTTCTACTTGACCACTAGACTGTGGGTGGTATGGGGATGCAATTATATTATTAACATCATACTTAGCAAGCATTTTACGAAAAGCACCATGAATAAAATGTGAACCACCATCAGTCATTAAATATCTAGGGACTCCAAACCTTGGAAAAATAACTCCTTTAAGCATCTTAATAGAGGTGTTATGATCAGCACTACTAGTTGGAATAGCTTCTACCCACTTAGTAATGTAATCAACAGCAACTAAAATATGTGTATACCCATTAGAGGAAGGAAACAGTCCCATATAATCAAAGCCCCAAACATCAAATGGTTCAATAACAAGTGAATAGTTCTTGGGTATTTCTTGACGTCTACTAATATTACCAATTCTTTGACATTCATCACAAGACAAGAAAAACTTACGGGCATCCTTGAAGAGAGTAGGCCAATAAAAGCCGGATTGCAATACCTTATGTGCATTTCTATCTCCAGCATGGTTTCCTCCATAAGCCTCGAAGTGATACACTTGCGTAGGATCTGTTCCTGTTCATGCTCAGGTACACAACATCTAATAACACCATCTACTCCTTCTTTATAAAGGTGTGGGTCATCCCAGAAGTAATGTCTTAAATCATAGAAAAATCTTTTCTTTTGCTGGTATGTGAAACTAGGTGGTATAAATTTAGCAACAATGTAATTAGCATAATCAGCATACCATGGAGCAGTACGAGAAGTATTTATGACAGCTAATTGTTCATCAGGAAAACTATCATCTATAGGTAGTGGATCATCAAGAACATTCTCTAATCTAGATAAGTTGTCTACAATGAGGTTCTCAGCTCCCTTTCTATCAATAATATGCAAATCAAATTCTTGTAGCAAGAGAACCCATCTAATAAGTCTAGGTTTAGCATCTTTCTTTTCCATAAGATATTTAATAGCAGCATGATCAGTGTGAACAGTTACTTTAGAATCAACAATATAAGGTCTGAACTTATCACAAGCAAATACAACTGCTAGAAACTCTTTTTCAGTAGTAGCATAACTTTTCTGGGCACTGTCTAGGGTTTTACTAGCGTATTGGATAACATTCAATTTCTTATCAACTCTTTGTCCAAGAACAACACCTACATCATAATCACTAGCATCACATATAATTTCAAAGGGTAAATTCTAATCAGGTGGCTGGACAATAGGTGCAGAAATCAAGGCTTTCGCAAGTATTTCAAATGCTTCTACAAATCATCATCAAAGACAAATGGAACATCTTTTTGTAAGAGATTAGCTAGAGGCCTAGACATTTTTGAGAAGTCTTTAATGAACCTCCTATAAAAACCCGCATGACCAAGGAAACTTCTTATACCTTTAATGTCCTTAGGAAACGACATCCTTTCAATAGCATCAACTTTAGCTTTATCAACTTCAATACCTCTTTCACAAATTTTATGCCCTAAGACAATACCTTCATTAACTAGAAAGTGGCACTTCTCCCAATTCAAGACAAGATTAGTTTCTTCACATCTCTGCAAAACTCGATCAAGGTTGCTTAAGCAATCATCAAAAGAAGTTCCATACACGGAGAAATCATGCATGAAAATCTCAACAATCTTTTCACAAAATTCAGAGAATATAGCAGTCATACATCTTTGAAAGGTAGCAGGTGCATTACATAAACCAAAAGGCATACGTCTATAAGCAAAGGTACCGAAAGGGCAAGTAAAAGTGGTCTTTTCTTGATCCTCTTTTGACACATGTATGTGAGAGAAACCAGAATAACCATCTAGAAAGCAAAAATGTGTATGTTTGGATAATCTTTCTAGCATCCAATCAATAAAAGGTAAGGGGTAGTGATCCTTTTTAGTAGCTTTATTTAGTTTGCGAAAATCAATTACCATTCTATAGCCTATAACAATTCTTTGTGGGATCAATTCATCTTTATCATTAGGAACAACAGTAATACCTCCCTTCTTAGGGACATAATGGACATGACTTACCCACTCACTATCAGCAATAGAATAAATTATACCTGCCTCAAGAAGCTTTAGTATTTCTTTCCTTACCACTGCTTTCATCTTAGGTTTTAACCATCGTTGGTGATCAACAACCGGTTTAGTGTCTTTCTCCAATTTTATTTTGTGTTGGCATAGAGTGGAACTAATGCCCTTAAGATCATCAAGAGTATATCCAATAGCAGCACGGTGCTTCTTCAGAGTTTTCAATATTTTTTCTTCTTCCTGCTCTGAAAGGTTAGTGTCGGTGTCAACTGGCGGATCTCGAGTAGGGGGTCCTGAACTATGCGTTTGAGGATTGATGATAACAGGAGGCTGGGGACATGATGTTTACCCAGGTTCAGGCCCTCTCGATCGAGGTAATACCCTACTTCATGCTATATTAATCTGGATGAATATGATTACAAGAGTTGATCTACCTCGTTATCGTAATGGCTAAACCCTAAATCTAGCCTATGAGGATGTTATGATTCTTTGGCCTCTACGGACTAACCCTCCAGTTTATATATGCACCGGAGGGGCCTAGGGTTTGTACATAACCATCTTACAGAGGAACGAAATATTGCACCCGAACCTAAAACCTGCCATTATACGAATACAAGAGTCCTATCCGGATACGAGAAAAGATCTTCAACAATGATCTTCACGGCCCACCAGTCCGGCCCACCACGAGTTACCCGGACACATGAGGACCCCTCAATCCAGGACTCCCTTAGTAGCCCCTGAACCTGTCTTCGATGACGATGAGTTCGGATTCTGTATTGTCTTCGGCATTGCAAGGCGGGTTCCTTCTTCCGAATATATCTTCTGCAAAAATGTGTATTGTGTTCGGCTCTGCATGGTTAGTACAACCCTTATCCTCGAAGGCAAGGCATCCAAAGAAAACAAATATTATGTCTTTTGTGACAACTTTTTGGTGAAGCGTCAAGTCCATCCCATTAACACACCGAACCGTTTTACTTGGTCCTAGTTTCATGTTTCGAGGTATAACCCCATTGACACTTCTTATCAGAGCAGAGATCATGCCCGCTTATTACGGGATCCTTATCAATGTGATGTGAGCACCCAAACCGCGCATTACGCACGACCGCTTTGGGAACCGGTGAGGTTTATGGCTAAATTGGGGGGACGTTATGTATTCACATTGTTATAAAAGGATACCAATCCCTTTCATCAGCCCCACGCTCCCCTCAAGCTCGAGTTCTCCAATCTTCCTAGCCCCAGCACCCTCATCTCTTGCGCTTGCTGTTCTTCGTTCCTCATCCACTACTTCCTTCCCCATCAATGGATGGATCCGGCGCTAGGGGCAAGTGGGAGGCCTCTACGATTACTGAGAAAACCGTGGAGGATCTTCGGAGCGCGGGCTATCTCACTGCTGACATTGCGCATCGAGTCCTCGCCAAGGGCCAGGTGGTTATCGTCCCAGAGGCGGGTGAGAGAGTCATGTTTCTCTTGCACTTTGTTAGGGGGCTAGGGTTTCCGCTCCACCCCTTTGCTCAGGGTTTGTTGTTTTTCTACGGGCTAGATTTCCATGATCTAGCCCCGAACTCAATTCTCCACATCTCCGCTTTTATAGTGGTGTGTGAAACTTTCCTCCGAGTCCCTCCGCACTCCGGCCTATGGCTCAAGACCTTCAACGTGAAGCCAAAGGTGGTGGACGGGCAACACGCGGAGTGCGGGGGTGCTATGATAAGCAAGCTCCCGAATGCAACTTCACCAAAAGGGTCGTTCGTGGAGACGAACATGGTCTGGCAGCAGGAGTGGTTCTATATCACCGAACCCCGCGATGCCAAATGGGCGGCGGAACCTGCTTTCAGACCTGGACCCCCGAAGAGGTTGACCTCCTGGACCGATAAGAGTCTGAACTAGGGGTCTCAGGTTGAGGTGACGGCACTCTAGGGCCGTGTGTCCAGCGTGATTTCCAAGGGCTATCAGCTCTCGACCGTGGTCCAGGTAATGCTGGCTCGGCTTGTCCTTCCTTGCCAAAGTCGGGACTCCTCCCTATGGGAGTTCGATCCAGCAGGAGAAAGGCCCCTGAAGCATCTCTTCGGCTTCACGCACAAAGAGATCTGGAAGCATCTCTTTGAGAGCCAAAAAGAGTGGCCGAATGAAACCGAGGATGCGGGCTATAGTACTGCGTTCACCGCACGAGAGGTAATTAAAAATTCTGCCGAACATATATCCCCATCTTATTTAATGATAATAGGCTGGACGAAGAAGGCAATCCCCTTATCACGTTGGCTGCGAAGTTCTTATTTGTTTGTGCAGGTGCGAGGGACTCACGCGTGGTCTCCTACTGGATTGATACCTTCGTTCTAAAAAACTGAGGGAAATACTTATGCTAATGTGCTGCATCTCCCTTTCCTCTTCGGGGGAATACAACGCAAGCTCAAGTGGTAGCAAGAAGAATTTCTAGCGCCGTTGCCGGGGAGGCTTACGCAAAAGTCATATACCAAGTACCTAGCACAAACCCTTATCCTTCCCATTACATTTACTCGCCTCTCATTTTCCTCTCCCCCACTTCACCTTTGCTGTTTTATTTGCCCTTCTTCCGCCATGTGTTTTTCGTTCGCCTACTTCTTGTTTGCTTGTGTGTGTTGCGTGCTTGCTTGCCCTCATGTCCGAGATGGGGGACGATTTTGTCGAGAAGGGGAGCAATGCCTAGGGCAACGTTCATGTTGACCCCCGGATGAAGCTACCACTTTACATGTTAAGAACTTCCGGGTTGGTAGTGGTAATATTATTATTGGAATAGGGGTTCTTCAAGACTTCTTTACTTGTGCTGGTGCTTTGCCCACTATGGGTGGCTCTATTCTTCACCAAACTAGTAGCCTTGCCGATGTTGTATCTATGCTCATAGTAGAAATTGAAAGGCAATTTATCCATATGCATCCCTGTATTCAGAGAGTATTTTTGGAGTTCTCCAATATTGAGCATTCTTCCGTTAAGCGTGCAGATACTATATTTTTGGTTCATGAATTTAGATATATCATGAAAGAGGCCAGAGAAATCTTTGCTCATTACGGAGTAGATGCCGGTCGACCTCCTATAGAGGCTATCTTGTTCAGTCAAGAAGACCTTATGCGTCTACGATCTCCTGATCATGTTGCTTTTAATGAAAACCTTAGAAAAAAGGTTCCTATTGAGATCTTGATTGATAGAATTTCTGAGATAAACGATGACTTTGCTGTTCAAAATAATGGGTTAGGCTTCTACCTTGAACGAAGGCTTATGTCCTACTGCCAAAAGAACACCTATAATGATGAATTGGTCATCCACTACAAAGGGCCAAAGGAGGAACCTGTTCCTCCCGAGATTGATGTAGGGGACTTTTGTACCATTAAATTTAGCCCTTTTGATTACTTTTGCTTGCCACAAAGGAAGCTTGCTGCTGAATGTATGGAATATGAGATGAGCTTTCGCGACATATCGTACCACTGTGGCTATACCTAGATCTATCTTGTATCGTGCCTAGCTAGGGGCGTAAAACGATAGCGCTTGTTGGGAGGCAACCCAATTTTATGTTTTTTGCTTTTGTTGCTGTTAGGGAATAAATATTGCATCTACCCTCTGATTAGATGTGTTTTCATGTTTTGTTTAGTGTTTGTGCCAAGTAGAACCTTTGGTAGGACTTGTGTGAAGTTTATATGATCTTGCTGTGAAAAACAGAATCGTTAGCGCTCGCTAAAGTAGTCTTCAGATTTTACTGGAGCGTGCTTTTTAGTTGATTCATTTTGCTGCTGATTTGTAGACAAATTGCGCAAATTTACCAATTTAGTTTGAAGTTTTTGGAGTTCCAGAAGTAGGCGAACCCAGCAGATTACTACAGACTGTTCTGTCTTTGACAGATTCTGTTTTTCGTGTGTTGTTTGCTTATTCCGATGCATCTATGAGTAATATTGGAGGATATGAACCATTGAGAACTTGGAGTACAGTAGGTTTAACACCAATAAAAACAATGAATGAATTACTTGCTGTATCTTTGAGTAGTGGTCTGTTTTCACTTACTAACGGAGCTCACGAGAATTTTTGTCTAAGTTTTGTGTTGTGAAGTTTTCAAGTTTTGAGTATTGCTTTGATGGATTATGGAACAAGGAGTAGAAAAGGCCTAAGCTTGAGGATGCCCATGGAACCCCCAAGTAAATTCAAGATAATCAAGAGCCTAAGCTTGGGGATGCCCCGGGAAGGCATCCCCTCTTTCGTCTTCATCCATCGGTAACTATACTTGGAGCTATATTTTTATTCACAACATGTTATGTGTTTTGCTTGGAGCGTCTTGTAAAATTTGAGTCTTTGCTTGTTAGTTTGCCACAATCATCCTTGCTGGACACACCTATTTGAGAGAGTTAAATATAGCCTAGAAATTGTTAGAACACTCTATGTGCTTCACTTATATCTTTTGAGTTGAATAGTTTTTGCTCTAGTGCTTCACTCATATCTTTTAGAGCACGGTGGTGGTAATATTTTGTAGAAATTGTTGAACTCTCATGCTTCACTTATATCTATTTGAGATTCTATTAAAACAGCATGGTAATGTGTTTAGACTAAATAAACTAGTCTTCACATGATAAACATCCAATGTCAATGTAGTAAAACATTTCACCTCAAGTGCATTGAATAGAAAGAGATGTTGGATGCTTAATAATTGTTTTGAGACATGAGGATAGTGATATTAAAGTCATGCTAGTGGAGTGATTATGAAATTGAGAAATATTTGTGTTAAGGTTAGTGATTCCCGTACCATGCACGTATGGTGAACCGTTGTGTGACTAAGTTAAAGCATGAGGTATTTGTAGAGTGTCAACCTTTGTGTGGAGGTCGGGGGCGCGCGATGGTTAACTCCTACCAACCTCCCCCCTAGGGGCATGCGTTGATTGCTTTGTTTTGATGACTCGTAAATTTTTGCAATAAGTATATGAGTTCTTATGACTAATGTTGAGTCTATGGATTATACGCACTCTCACCCTTCCACCATTGCTAGCCTCTCTTGTACCGCGCAACTTTCGCAGGTGCCATAAACCCACTATATATCCTTCCTCAAAACAGCCACCATATTGTTCCTCAAACCAGCCACCATACCTACCTATCATGGCATTTCCATAGACATTCCAAGATATATTGCCATGCAACTTTCCACCGTTCCGTTTATATGACACGCATCATATTGTCATATTGCCATGCATGATCATGTAGTTGACATCGTATTCGTGGCAAGGCCACCATGCATAATCTTTTCATACATGTCACTCTTGTTTCACTGCACATACCGGTACACCGCCGGAGGCATTCACATAGAGTCATACTTTGTTGTTGTAGTATCGAGTTGAAATATTGTGTTGCATTGAAAGTGTGATGATCATCATTTTTAGAGCATTGTCCCATGGGAGGAAAGGCCGAATCTATAAAGCCCCTTCGCAAAAAAAAAGAAAAAAAGGGAAAGGCCAAAAAAGGCCCAAAAAAGGAAAAAAAAAAAAAAAGAGAAAAAAAGAAAAAGAAAAGAAAAAGGGACAATTGCTACTATCTTTTTCCACACTTATGCATCAAAGTGGCACCATGTTCTTCATTGTAGAGAGTCTCATGTTTAGTCACTTTCATATACTAGTGGGAATTTTCGTTATAGAACTTGGCTTGTATATTCCAACGATGGGCTTCCTCAAATGCCCTAGGTCTTCGTGAGCAAGCAACTTGGATGCACACCCACTAGTTTCTTTTGTTGAGCATTCATCCATATTTAGCTCTAGTGCATCCGTTGCACGACAATCCCTACTCACTCACATTGATATCTATTAATGGGCATCTCCATAGCCCATTGATACGCCTAGTCGATGTGAGACTATCTCCCTCTTTTTGTCTTCTCCACAACCACCTCTATTCCACCGATAGTGCTATATCCATGGCTCACGCTCATGTATTGCGTGAAAGTTGAAAGGTTTGAAAAGATAGAGCATGAAAACAAATGCTTGGCTGAAATCGGGGTTGTGCATGATATGAATATTTTGTGTGATAAGAAGGGAGCATAGCCAACACTATATGATTTTGTAGGGATAACTTGCTTTAGCTATAGTATTTTGAGAAGACATGATTGCTTTGTTAGTATTGCTTGAAGTTTTGATTATTTCTTATGTCAATAAAGACTTTTATCTTGAATCCTTCATATCTGAACATTCATGCCACAATTAAGAGAATTACATTGAATAACTATATTGGTTAGCATTCCACATCAAAAATTCTTTCTTTATCATTTACCTGCTCGAGGACGAGCATGAATTAAGCTTGGGGATGCTTGATACGTCTCCAACGTATCTATAATTTTTGATTGTTCCATGCTATTATTTATGAAGTCTTGGATGTTTAATGGGCTTTATCATTCACTTTTACATCATTTTTTGGACTAACCTACTAACCCAAAAGCACAGTCCAGATTGATGTCTTTTTGCCTATTTCAGGGTTTTGCAGAAAAGGAATATCAAACGGAGTCCAAACGGAATGAAACCTTCGCGAGAGATATTTTTGGAGGAAATCATGCTCGGGAAACGTCAGGACCAAGTCAGGGGACGAAGCCCCTACCCTCGAGGATGGGGGGCACGCCCCCCTTCCCAAGGCACACCACCCTGCCTCGAGGCTGGCCCACACGGCCCCCGGTGCCCTCCTTCTTCCTATATATGCCTACGTACCCCAGAAACTCCATACGCAGAGAGAAAACCCTAATTCCACCGCCGTAGCTTCTGTTCCCGTGGAGATCGCATCTTGGAGCCTGTTCCGGGAGGGGTTCCATCACGGAGGCCTTCATCATCATCATCATCGCCCTCACCATGAGTTGTGAGTAGTTTACCACAGACCTTCGGGTCCATAGCTAGTATCTAGATGGCATCTTCTCTCTCTCTGGATCTCAATACAAAGTTCTCCTCGGTCTTCGAGGAGATCTATTTGATGTAATCTCTTTTTGCGGTGTGTTTGTCGAGATCCGATGAATTGTGAGTTTATGATCAAGGTTATCTATGAAAGATATTTGGTTCTTCTCTGAACTTTTTATGTGTGCTCATAATATTCTTGCAAGTCTCTTCGAATTATTGGTTTGGTTTGGCCTACTAGATCTATAGTTCTTGCAATGGGAGAAGTGTTTGGCTTTGGGTTCAATCTTGCGGTGTCCTTTCCCAGTGATAGTAGGCGCAGCAAGGCACGTATTGTATTGTTACCATCGAGGATAAAAAGATGGGGTTTTTATCATATTGCTTGAGTTTATCCCTCTACATCATGTCATCTTGCTTAAAGCCTTACTCTGTTTGTATGAACTCAATATACTAGATGCATGCTGGATAGCGGTCGATGTGTGGAGTAATAGTAGTCGATGCAGGCAGGAGTCGGTCTACTTGTCTCGGACATGATGCCTATATACAATGATCATGCCTAGATAGTCTCATAATTATTCGCTTTTCTATCAATTGCTCGACAGTAATTTGTTTACCTGCCGTAGAATACCGCTATCATGAGAGAAGCCACTAGAGAAAACTATGGCCCTCGGGTCTATTCTCAACATATCAATCTACATCTACTTTACTTTTCTTGCTTTTATTTGCTGTTTTATTAAACTAAAAATACCAAAAATATAATTATCATCTCTATCAGATCTCACTCTCGTAAGTGACCGTAAAGGGATTGGCAACCCCTTATCGCGTTGGCTGCGAAGTTCTTATTTGTTTGTGCAGGTGCGAGGGATTCGCGCGTGGGCTCCTACTGGATTGATACCTTGGTTCTCAAAAACTGAGGGAAATACTTACGCTACTGTGCTGCATCTCCCTTTCCTCTTCGAGGGAATACAACACAAGCTCAAGAGGTAGTAGGCTGCTGCTGACCATGGGGAAACAATCCCCATGGAGACTGAAGACGGGGGCCCCAGACAGTGTGAGGCCCTACCGAATACTAATCCGAAGCCTAGCGCGGCTCCGGGGTCCGAAGACCAGACCCCCAAGGCGAAGGCGGGGGAGGATACGCTGGCGCCCGGGGTCACTCCGGAGGCGCCAGACCCTCTGGAGGGAGGACTACAGAGTGCTTCCGTCATGGAGGATGATACGTCTCCAACGTATCTATAATTTATGAAGTATTCATGCTATTATATTATCCATCTTAGATGTTTTACATACATTTATATGCTATTTTATATGATTTTTGGGACTAACCTACTAACCTAGAGCCTAGTGACAGTTTATGTTTTTTCCTTGTTTTTCAGTTTTAGAGAAAAGGAATACCAAACGGAGTCCAATTGACGCGCCAATTTTTGATGATTTTTTATGGACCAAAAGAAGCCCCTGGAGTAAAAGATTTGGGCCAGAAGAGTCCTGGGCTGTCCACAAGGGTGGGGGGCCCCTATCTTGTGTACGACTCGGAGACCCCCAGGACATGAGACCGACGCCAAAAATTCCTATAAATACATAAATCTCCAAAAAATAACCTAGATCGGAAGTTCCGCCGTCGCAACCCTCTGTAACCATGAGAAATCAATCTAGGCCCTCTCTGGCACCCTGCCGGAGGGGGCCATCATCACCGAAGGCCATGGAGGACGATCTCGGAGGGGCAATCATCGCCATGAAGGCCAAGGACCAGAGGGAGAATCTCTCCCCATCTAGGGGGAGGCCATGGAGGAGGAAGCACAAGGGGGAAAACCTCTCCTCCTCTCTCTCGGTGGCGCCAGAGTGCCATCGGGAGGGGAATCATCGCCGCGGTGATCGTCTTCATCAACATCACCATCATCATCACCATCCTCATCTCTTTTATGCGGCCCACTCTCCCGCACCCCGCTGTAAGCCCTACTTGAACATGGTGCATTATGCCACATATTATGATCCAATGATGTGTTGCCATCCTATGATTTTTTGAGTAGATATCCTTTGTCTTTGGGTTGATTGACGATCTAGATTGGTACGAGTTGTATGTTTTATTTTGGTGCTGTCCTATGGTGCCCTCCGTGTCGCACAAGCGTGAGGGATTCCCGCTGTAGGGTGTTGCAATATGTTCATGATTCGCTTATAGTGGGTTGCTTGAGTGACAGAAGCATAAACCTAAGTAAGGGGATTGTTGCTTAGGGGATAAAGGGGACTTGATGCTTTCATGCTATGGTTGGGTTTTACCTTAACGATCTTTAGTAGTTGCGGATGCTTGCTAGAGTTCCAATCATAAGTTCATATGATCCAAGAAGAGAAAGTATGTTAGCTTATGCCTCTCCCTCATATGAAATTGCAATGACGACTACCGGTCTTGTTAACAATTGCCTAGGACAATTCCGCACACCGATCCATCATTATTCCACACTCGCTATTTATAATATTTAGTAATATATTCTCACTTTATGATAACAACACCTACTTTTATATTTTATCTCTCCGATATCATGCAAAGTTATCCTCTTCATACCCACAACGTAGTTTTATTTCTCGTTTCTAGTGGGAAGCAAACGTTCGGTGTACGTAGAGTTGTATTAGTGGCAGATAGGACTTGAGAGAATATTGATCTTACCTTTAGCTCCTTGTGGGTTTGACACTCCATACTTATCACTTCCACCATTGGGAATTGCTACGATGATTCCCTTAACTTGGGGACCATCAAGCTCTTTTTTGGCGCCGTTGCCGGGGAGCAATAGCGTGGGGTTGATATTCTCGTGTTTGCTTGTTTGCTTTCTTCACTAAGTAGATTTTGTTTTTCCTTTTTGTTTATTTTTAGTTGTGGGTGAAACTTACATTTTTTTAAAGAATTAAAATACAAAAAAAAATTACTTGCCTCTTATGCCTAAAAAGTTTTTCAAAAAGAGAAGTGTTTGGAAAGTTATGCATTGACGAAGTGAGGGTCGACCTTGAGCACTTGTGTTCATGCTCACGGAAACAATGTAGAATTTTTCATGGAAATTTCTCTGTAAATAATTATCCCCTTGTATATATCCGTTGTATTATAAAAATAATGTGCCAAGCTTTGGTTTTAGGATGATTAGATTGGTTGTTTTCTATGTGCAGAAAAAACCAGAAACTTTGGCTGTAGCGCATGATTTTACATTTTTTACTAGAAGGTCAAATGGGTCTGAATTTTTTTGCACATTACATCTGTATATTGTTTTTTCAAATTTTCATATTTGTTTAGAATTTTTTAGAGTTACAGAAGTTTACTAAACTTCCAGATTACTACAGACTGTCTTGTTTTCGACAGATTCTGTTTTCTATGTGTTGATCGCTTATTTTGATGAATCTATGGGTAGTATCGAGGGGG
>LR738711.1:773341139-773354958 GCA_902687465.1 Secale cereale | reverse complement strand
TGGGTGGGTATGAACCATGGTGAAGTTGGAATACAGTAGATAAAGTGCTAATATGAAATGGGAATAAGTTTGAAACAGTACCTAAAGGTAGTGATTTTCTTTATTATACTAACAGATCTCACAAAGTTATTGTTAAAGTTTTGTGTGAATGAAGTGTTCGAAGATCGAGGAGCTATCAATATGAGAAGAATAAAGAGATGCTAGAGTTCAAGCTTTCGGATGCCCAAGGCACCCCAAGTAAATATTTGAAGGATACTCAAGCATCTAAGCTTGGGGATGCCTCGGTTGGCATCCCATCTTTCTTCTTCAACAATTATCGGTATACCTCGGTTTTTGTTTTGTTCACATGATTTGTGTCCCTTGTGTTTTTATTTATTTATTTAAGAACCATGCTAGTATGAGATAGCCCTTCCTTTATTTATAGAATTCTTCATGTGCTTCACTTATATCTTTTGAGTATGATCTTATAGAATGATCTTTGTGCTTCACTTAAATCTTTTGAGTACGGTTTTATAGAATGCTTCGTGTGCTTCACTTATATATTTTGAGCTTGGATATTTGCTAGTCATTATTAATCCTAGAATACTCCATGAACTTCACTTATATCTTTTGGAGTATGAATAATACAATCATCTAAAATGGATTTGGAAGAGTGTCAAATTTAGTTAGTAATGATTCCACTATTTCGAGTTTGCTCCCACTATTCCGAATGAGAAGAATTTTTCTTATGTGGAGATTAGTAAAATTTCTATGCTTGTAGATCATGAAAAGAATTCTTTATGTGATGGTTATATTGTTGAACCCATTCATGATGCTACTGAAAATTTATATGAGGAGGAATACATGCTTGTAGAAGTTGCAATAATATCAAGTTTCCTCTCTATGTGCTTAAAGTTTTGAAGTTATACTTGTCTTGCCTTCCTATGCTAGTTGATTCTTGTTCCTATAAATTATGTGCTCACAAAATCCCTAGGCATAGGAAGTGGGTTAGATTTAAATATTCTAGTAATATTCTTCATGATGCTCTCTTTATGTTTCAATTCTTATCTTTTATGTGAGCACCATTGAAATCATCATGCCTAGCTAAAAGGCACTAAAGAATATCGCTTGTTGGGAGACAAACCAATATTTACCCTTACTGTTTTCATGTGTTTACATGATTAAGCTACTGTAGTAATCATGTTTTATAACTTTTGTTTCAATAAAGTGCCAAGTAAGACCATTGGGAAGACTTGGGTGAAAGTTAATGTGATCTTGCTGTAAAAAAACAGAAACTTTGCGCTCACGGGATTAGCTGCCATTTTTTTTACAGAAGAGTGCTTTTGAGTTGATTCTTTTTGCAGAAGATTAATAGACAAATTCCTCATGCCCACCAATTTATTTCGTAATTTTTACAGTAGCATAAGTATGGTTGTTGTTCAGATCATTACAGACTATTCTGTTTCTGACAGATTCTGTTTTCATTGCATAGTTTGCTAGTTTTCTAGTTTCTATGGCTTATATTTCTCAATATAAATTGTAGAAATGATATGGTACAGTAGGCATCGTGGGAGAACAATTATGGACCTTGTCTTTGATAGTACCAAAGTGAATGGTTTACTCTTTATCATACTAACCTATCTGACGAAGTTACGTTAAGATTTGTGTGGGTGAAGTTTTCAAGCTTTGGGGGAGATATCGATATGAGGAGAATAATGAGTGGAAAGACCCTCAGCTTGGGGATGCCCAAGGTACCCCAAGGTAATATTCAAGGAAGACTCAAGCGCCTAAGCTTGGGGATGCCTCGGAAGGCATCCCCTCTTTCGTCTTCAAAACTATCGGTATACCTTACTCGGAGCTATATTTTTATTCGTCACATGATGTGTGTTTTACTTGGAGCGTATTTTCAATTTTACTTGCTGTTTGAATAAAATCATTGGATCTGAAATCTTGAATGAAAAAGAATCCTCCCATGGCTAGTTAATTATTTGACTACTCAGTGTCATTCACTTATATCTTTTGGAGTAGTTTGTCATTTACTCACGTGCTTCACGTACATCATATGAGTAAATGGTTGAATGAATTGAGTATCATAAATCTGAATTTATATATGTTTCATATGCTTATACCATGGGGAGTAATGACTTCACAAAGCATAAGTATAGGTAGTAAACTTATTGAAAGTTAGCAAACGCAGAATTGGTCACTTGAACAATTCATGAAAGAATATTGAAGGAAGAGAGATTTCACATATAAATATACTATCTTGGACATCTTTTGTAATTGTGAGAACTCATTAAAATATGACATGCTAAAAGGTTGATGTTGGACAAGGAAGACAACTTAATGGGTTATGTTTTCCTATATCCGAAACGTTATATTGTATTGGATCATCCAACATGTTGGGCTTTCCTTTCCCTCTCATGCTAGCAAAATTCTTTGCACCAAGTAGAAATACTACTTGTGCATCCAAACATCCCTTAAACTAGTTTTGCCATGAGAGTCCATCATACCTACCTAAGGATTGAGTAAGATCCTTCAAGTAAGTTGTCATCGGTGCATGCAATAAAAAATGCTTTCTAAATATGTATGATCTATTAGTGCGAAGAAAATAAGCTTTATACGAACTTGTGATAGGGAAGAAATAAAAGCGACGGACTACATAATAAAGGTCTTTATCACACGCGGCAATATAAAGTGACGTTCTTTTGCATTATGATTTTGTGCATCCAACCATAAAAGCGCATGACAACCTCTGCTTCCCTCTGCGAAGGGCCTATCTTTTACTTTTATCTTCTACCCTTATACAAGAGTCATGGTGATCATCACCTTTCCTTTTTACACTTTTTCCTTTGGCAAGCACTTTGTGTTGGAGCGATCCGGATATATATATCCACTTGGATGTAGGTTTTCATTAATTATTATTGTTCACATTACCCTTGAGGTAAAAGGTTGGGAGGCGAAACTATAAGCCCATATCTTTCTCTGTGTCCGATTAAAACTTTGAACCCATAAATATCACATGAGTGTTAGCAATTGTGAAAGATTAAATGATAGTTGAGTATGTGGAGTTTGCTGAAGCAAAGTTCTTACATAGACCCTTCTCGAAAATAAGATGAATTGCAATTGTTTGATGACTAAAAGTACTGTTTGTTAGTTTTCAAGAAAGTTTATGATCTATTCTTTAACATGTGAATAGCTTGTTACTTGATCATGAAAAGTTTTATGAGATGAGCTATTGTTATGACACATAATGATGCTAGAAAAGGTGACTGAAATTATCATTGATCAAACTTGTGCACCTGCTAGCATTCGCACTTCATAAATTATTTCTTTTATCATTTACCTACTCGAGGACGAGCAGGAATTAAGCTTGGGGATGCTGATACGTCTCCAACGTATCTATAATTTATGAAGTATTCATGCTATTATATTATCCATCTTAGATGTTTTATATACATTTATATGCTATTTTATATTATTTTTGGGAGTAACCTATTAACCTAGAGCCTAGTGCCAGATTATGTTTTCTCCTTGTTTTTGAGTTTTAGTGAAAAGGAATACCAAACGGAGTCCAATTGACGTGCCAATTTTTGATGAATTTTTATGGACCAAAAGAAGCCCCTGGAGTAAAAGATTTGGGCCGGAAGAGTCCCGGAATGTCCACGAGGGTGGGGGGCCCCTATCTTGTGGATGACTCGGAGACCCCCTGGACGTGAGACCGATGCAAAAAATTCCTAAAAATACAAAAACCTCCAGAAAATAACCTAGATCGGAAGTTCCGCCGCCGCAACCCTCTGTAACCACAAGAAATCAATCTAGGCCCTCCCTGGCACCCTGCCGGAGGGGGCCATCATCACCAAAGGCCATGGAGGAGGATCCCGGAGGGGCCATCATCGCCATGAAGGCCAAGTTCCAGAGGGAGAACCTCTCCCCATCTACGGGGGAGGCCATGGAGGAGGAAGCACAAGGGGGAAAACCTCTCCTCCTCTCTCTCGGTGGCGCCGGAGTGCCATCGGGAGGGGAATCATCGCCACAGTGATCGTCTTCATCAACATCACCATCATCATCACCATCCTCATCTCTTTTACGCGGTCCACTCTCCCACACCCCACTGTAATCCCTACTTGAACATGGTGCATTATGCCACATATTATGATCCAATGAGGTGTTGCCATCCTATGATTTTTTGAGTAGATATCCTTTGTCTTTGGGTTGATCGACGATGTAGATTGGTACGAGTTGTATGTTTTATTTTGGTGCTGTCCTATGGTGCCCTCCGTGTCGTGCAAGCGTGAGGGATTCCCACTATAGGGTGTTGCAATACGTTCATGATTCGCTTATAGTGGGTTGCTTGAGTGACAGAAGCATAAACCCGAGTAAGGGCATTGTTGCGTATGGGATAAAGGGGGCTTGATGCTTTAATGCTATGGTTGGGTTTTACCTTAATGATCTTTAGTAGTTGCGGATGCTTGCTAGAGTTCCAATCATAAGTGCATATGATCCAAGAAGAGAAAGTGTGTTAGCTTATGCCTCTCCCTCATATGAAATTGAAATGATGACTACCGGTCTTGTTAACAATTGCCTCGGACAATTCCGCACACCGATCCATCATTATTCCACACTCGCTATTTATAATATTTAGTAATATATTCTAACTTTATGATAACAACACCTACTTTTATATTTTAGCTCTCCGATATCATGCAAAGTTATCCTCTTCATACCCACAATATAGTTTTATTTCTCGTTTCTAGTTGGAAGAAAACGTTCGGTGTACGTAGAGTCGTATAAGTGGCAGATAGGAATTGAGAGAATGTCGATCCTACCTTTAGCTCCTTGTGGGTTCTACACTCCATACTTATCACTTCCACCATTGGGAATTGCTACGATGATTCCCTGCACTAGGGGACCATCAGAGGTGCACCGCACCATGATGGGTGTGGTGATGAAGAAGATTTAGTCCGTCAAAGGCGGACTGAATGAAGCCTTTAACAGCCTGTTAACAGGCTTTGTGGTAAACAATGTAATGTTCTTTATGGAACTTTTTATTTGTTTTATATGCACATATATAGCTAGTAGCCCATGATCCTTTGTGTGATTCTGAACAGAATTGGACGACGTATCCATAGTATAGCATGCTATAGAGTTGAACGGTTATGCTTCTCTTATTCGAACATGCTTCACTAGTTACGGCAACTGCACGAGATGCAGAGGTTGCCGAACTAAATCGGAAGCTTTTGTTGGCCAACGCAGACCTCGACCGCGTCAACCAGCGTTTAGATGAAACGCAAGGTATGCACATTTTTAAAGAATTAAGATGTCAAGAAGACTAAGTAATTTGGTATGAGTATAAACTCTTTATGATATTCTGTATTACATAGTTGGCGCCACTGAGCTCGAGGCCCTCAAGGGCGAGCTTGCGAAGGCCAAGGAGGAGGCCGAGGCGAGCAGGGCAATCGCTGACAAAAGCAGTTGTTGAACTAGAGGCCGAAAAGGCCACGTGCCAACAACATGCGGCTCGAGTGTCCGAAGTCGAGGACGAACTCAAGGATGCTATTTGCAACTGCGAGGTGTTGGAGTTGATGGCTTCGGAACAAGCATCCGAGCTGAATGCGGCAGTTAAGGCTGCCCAGGATGCGCGAAGCGAGTCCGGCAGTGCCTGTGAAGAAATCAAGCAGGCGCGGCAGATAGCATCTGGTAAGACCTTTCTCTTACAGAGCATCTTCGGAGGGCGGCAGTATCTTGGGCTGACACGGTTATGGAGTTCTCCAGGCGTGTTTGCTGATCTTCCAAGGAGCAGTGCTGACGCCGCCCAATACTTTCGAGCCCAGGAGGGGAATGACACAGAGAAGTTGTTTTTGTCGCAGTTCTGTGCGCCAAAACATCCGATGCCCCTCAACGACCAGATGAAGCAGCTGGTCGAGCTACACAATATGGCGGGTTCGGCCATGAAGGACTTGATAGTCCGGCTATAGCCCGCTGATCCAATCCCAAGTAGCTACTTTGTCTTGGTGAAGCGGCTCGTCGAAGCGAGTCCGCGGGTCGACGCGTTTAAGCGTTCAGCCTGCATAGAAGGTGCTCGGATGGCCTTCGCTCGTGTAAAAGTGCACTGGGCGAAGATGAAGGCGCATGATACAGCTACTGCTGGCCCGCCCATAGGCAAGGAGCACCGCAAGCCAGAGAAATACTTCGAGGACGTCATAGAAGGCGCCCGCCTTGTAGAAGGCCAGTGCTCAAAAGATGTTATCTTTGAGTAATTGTATCTAGTAGTAAAGACTTGAGCTTATGAACTGATGTATATAACTTTTGCGTTGTTATAATATGAGCGACTTTTACCTCCTGTGTTGCTGTTTATTTAAATTTGAAAGTTTCCAGTCGTCGGCTTCAGCCCCCATGTACATGGTACTGGGGGTGTTCGGTCATATACGTAGACACTCTTTATCCAACGTCTTGGACCGTGTAGGAGGTGTATGCGAAGCGTACTAGGCAATTAGACTATGCGGCGTTATTGCTTTCACTTAGCCATAGGAGTTTGACAAGTGGGGCTAGGTGACGAGGTTACAGACCTAGGGTAGGGTCACAGGTCCGACCAAGGTACCCCACCCAAGGTCACTACCCTAGAAGATCAAAAGACAAAACTTATGACAGTGGAGGCAGTCGACTGAGACGATCCAAGAAGACACTCCACTCGAGTGAGCCTCATCCGCAAGACGACTCAACCCCACTCGACCAATCCAAGGCACTCGACCCCCGAAGGTCAAGCATCACTTGAGACAGCAACGGTCCGGTATTTACTCACCGTAGTAAACACCTTAATTACTCTTTACTGCAGGCGTTACCAGTAATGCCTGCCTTAATGTACATTGAATCCTTGGTAACGTGGAGCATGGCTGGGGTCCTGGCGCACTATATAAGCCACCCCCTCCTCCAGATCAAGGGTTCGCACCTCTGTAACACACCTATACACATACCAGTTGACCAAACCTCCGGGCACCGAGACGTAGGGCTATTGCTTCCTCCGAGAAGGGCCTGAACTCGCAAACACCTTGTGTACAACATCACCATAGCTAGGGCCTTGCCTCTCCATTCGTACCCCCTACCCTTACTGTCAGACTTAGAACCACGATAGTTGGCGCCCACCGTGGGGCAAGGCGTCTTAGCGACATCTGGTGAGGTTGCAACTCCTCCTCCGACCGCTTTCATCATAGTGTCAGGCGGTGGTTTGGCGCTGGGCCACGAGATCCGGCTCGGCGCACTAGTCTTCATCACCGATGACTCCGCATGGCTCCAGGAAGCCCCTCTCGACGTTGAGGCTCTGCCCGCCCGGGGAACTGCGCACTTTCGCGCCGGCGCCGGCGGCGTCTGACTACGGCAACCAATGACTCAGTACTCATCATCCCCCATCCCCGCCGGACGCCGCCGCAAACAATCCGGTCGCTCGCGGCTCCAGCGGTGGGTGAAACACGCGGTGGCCCGTCAAACGGCCACCCCTCAAGCCGCGGCCATTGAGCCCGACGGCTACCTCTACGGGCCGGCCGACCAGTTGACTGGGCTCGTAGATTCCGTTTCCGAGTGCGGGAGCAGCGATCCCGCGGCGGAAATCCTCATGGTCGATTCACGCCGCAGCCCGCCGGGTTTTCCTCGTGGTGGGAACGGCGACAGCGGCGGCGACCGATCGCACGACAACGATGGTTACATTCCTCAGCCCCTCACCTTCGAGCAAAGGGCTGAGCTTTGTCGCCGCAACAAAGATGCACTCTTCACTCCCATCGTGGGAGATTCCCCGGAGGCTCTGGCCCTCGAAGCCACGCGCTTGGCCACCGTGGCCGAACACGCGCGCTTGGAAAACATCCAATGCTCACTCGACGAGCAGGCCTGCCGACTGGTCCCCGAGTCCAGTCGACGACCGCGGCAATCGTGTCAATGCGAGACTCAGGTGTTCCGCATGCCAGTCCAAAACCTCGAAGCCGCGGCTCGCATCGCGGAGTCGATTCAACCCTCCTAGTCGGAAGCTGGGAGAGGTCTTCAGTAGATCCGAGCTTTGCTCCGAATGGCTGAAGAGCAAAACGCGGCTGTTTCTCAGTCGCGCAACATGATTCACAGCAGATCGGTGGCTGCAGACACCGTATGGTCGGCCCACAGTCCAAGATCGCCCCTGAGGCGTGAGGAGCGTGGCCCGCGACAAGACCGGCATCTGGGTCGGAACGACGATCCACTCGACCGTCGGTACGGACGCCACGACCGCCATCGAGTGCCTACCCCTCCTCCGGGAAGTGGGTCGCACTCGCCCGAGCGGCACGAGGGCAGGCGCCTGCATGATGACGAGCGGAGGATTCCCCCAGATCCCCGATGGACAGGTTTCGATGCGAGGTCTATCCTTGTGCAAGCTCGGGTCGACCGTAATCGGGCATCCAGAGAAGAGCGAGGCCGAGACCAACCGAGTGGCAGCCGAGCGCCAGCCTCTGGGCCTGAATGTTTCTGTAGTGCTATCAGAGCCGCGGAGATCCCCCCGAACTTCAGGTTGGCGGCGGGAGTAAGAAAGTTCACCGGTGAGTCGAAGCCGGACACTTGGCTGGAAGACTACCGAGTGGCCGTGCAGATCGGAGGCGGCAACGACAACGTGGCCATGAAGCACCTCCCCTTGATGCTGGGAGGCTCCGCTCGGGCGTGGCTCAATCAATTGGCCCCCAGGAGTATTTACAGTTGGGAAGAGCTTGCTCGGGTTTTCGTTCAGACCTTCGAAGGCACCTGCAAGCGACCTGCTGGACTCGCAGAACTTCAACACTACGCGCAGAAGCCGAGTGAAACTCTGAGGGACTACATTTAATGATGGACCACCTTGCATCACACGGTAGAGAACGTGTCTGAGCACCAGGCGGTGTGCGCTTTCAAGGAAGGCGTGCGCAACAGAGAGTTGAATCTAAAGTTTGGTCGAACAGGCGACATGTCCCTGTCACGGATGATAGAGATTGCTAGTCGGTACGCCAACGGTGAGGAGGCCGATCGGCTCCGCAGCGGCAAGAAACCAGTCGGGCAGGACGACCAGAATTCCAATCGGAAGAACAAGTGCAAAGCCGAGCCATCCGCTCAGGGAGAGGCTGCGGTGGTCAATCAAGGAAAGGGCAAAGGGAAGCCAAAAGGTTCCTGGACCCCCAAAAAGGGAAAGGGTCAGGCTGGAGATGATATGCTCGACAAGCCATGCCCCATACACACGAAGAAACATGAAGAGGGAAACTTGGTGTATCCCAAGCACACCACTCGACAGTGTCGGCTCCTGATCCAGAGCTTCCAGAAAGATCAGTCGACTGAGAAAGGAAAGGAATCGGAAGAGTCCGAAGATAAAGAAGGGGACGGAGGATACCCCCGAATCAACTCCACTTTGGTGATTTTCGCAGACGTCAAGAGCAAAAGTCGACTGAAAATCATCAACAGAGAAGTAAGCATGGTTGCCCCAGCGACCCCCACATTTTTGAAATGGTCAAAGGTCCCCATCACATTCGACCAGTCCGACCACCCAGCACACATTGCCACCCTCGGGCGGCAGGCGCTGGTGGTCGACCCAGTTATCGAAGGCACACGCCTAACCAGAGTTCTGATGGATGGGGGCAGCGGCTTGAATATCTTGTATGCAGCAACCCTCCGGGATATGGGCATTCCGATGTCCAAGCTAAGAGAATGTAACATGAGGTTCCACGGAGTAATCCCCGGGAAGAAAGCCGACTCGCTTGGCCAGATCACACTCGACGTGGTCTTTGGTGAGTCGAAGAACTACCGCAAAGAGAAGTTGACGTTCGAAGTAGTGGACTTCAACAGCGCCTATCACGCCATCCTGGGTAGGCCCGCCTACGCCAAGTTCATGGCTGGACCATGTTACGTCTACCTCAAGCTGAAGATGCCGGGACCCAATGGCGTTATAACCGTCACTGGGAACCGTCAGAAAGCGGAAGAATGCTTCCAGAAAGGCTCGAAGATCGCCGACGAGCAAATGGCAGCAGTAGAGATGGAGGAGTACCAAAAGAGTGTGGATCCAAGTGACCTGCTAAGGGCGAAGAAGCCGGCTTCCGAGTCAACTTTCCAGTCGGATGGGGACACAAAACCTGTGCACATCCACCCCACCGACCCCAATGCAGCATCGACCCACATTTCCACTGCACTCGATAGCAAATAGGAAGAAGCGCTTGTCCGGTTCCTCCGTGAGAACTGGGACATCTTTGCATGGAAACCATCGGACATGCCGGGTGTACCCAGGGGACTTGCTGAGCACCATTTGCGAGTCGACCCAAAAGTGAAACCTGTGAAGGAACATCTCCGTCGATCCGCTGCGGAGAAGCGAAAGGCAATTGGCGAAGAAGTGGCTCGACTCCTGGCAGCAGAGTTTATCCGCGAGATATACCACTCCGAGTGGCTCGCCAACGTCGTCATGGTCCCCAATAAGGACAAGTCTCTCCGCATGTGCATCGATTTCAAGCACATCAATTGGGCTTGCCCGAAAGATCATTTTCCTATTCCCCACATCGATCAGATAGTCGACTCGACTGCGGGATGTGAACATTTGTCCTTTCTGGACGCGTATTCCGGGTACCATCAGATCCGTCTGTTCGGGCCCGACGAAATCAAGACAGCTTTCATCACCCCCTTCGGATGTTTTTGTTATGTCACCATGCCTTTCAGCCTCAAAAATGCTGGCGCTACCTTCATGCGCATGATCCAGAAGTGCTTGATAAAGCAAATCAGTCGGAACGTCGAGGCATACATGGATGACATTGTGGTCAAGTCACGGAAAGGTTCCGACCAACTGACTGACCTCGCTGAGACATTCGCAATCCTAAGAAGCTACGATATCAAGCTCAACCCGTCAAAATGTACATTTGGAGTTCCTGGCGGCAAGTTGCTCGGTTTTCTCGTTTCCGAACGGGGAATCAACGCCAACCCAGAGAAGGTCAGCACCATCCTCCGAATGAAATGCCCCGAGCGTATACACGACATCCAGAAGCTTACTGGTTGCTTGGCCGCATTGAGTCGATTCATTTCTCATCTTGGTGAGAAGGCACTACCTCTCTACTGACTCATGAAGAAATCCGACAAGTTTGAGTGGAATCCCGAAGCCGAAGCAGCGTTTGAAGAGCTCAAAGCCCTGCTGTCCACCCAGCCGGTGCTCGCCGCCCAGTCAGCGGAGAGCCTCTTCTACTGTATATTGCTGCCACCGGACAAGTCGTCAGTACTATACTCACGGTCGAGCGGGAAGAAGAGGGCAAGGCATACAAGGTCCAACGCCCGGTGTATTATATATCCGAAGTTTTGACTCCCTCCAAGCAAAGGTATCCACATTAACAAAAGCTTGTGTACGGGATTTACTTGACGGCAAAAAAGGTTGCCCATTACTTTTCGGACCATTCGATCTCATTCGTCAGCGACGCCACGCTGTCAGAGATCCTAGACAACCGAGACGCAACCGGTCAAGTGGCAAAATGGGCGATTGAACTTCTTCCGTTAGATATCAAGTTTGAAGCGAAGAAAGCCATCAAGTCTCAGGTTATAGCAGATTTTGTGGCCGAGTGGATAGAACAAGAGCTGCCGACTCAAGTCCAGTCGGACTATTGGACTATGTTCTTCGATGGATCCAAGATGCTGAACGGATCCGGCGCAGGCGTGGTCCTAGTCTCTCCCAGGGGCGACAAGCTCAGCTACGTCCTTCAGATCCACTTTGATTCATCAAACAACGAAGCCGAATACGAAGCACTTTTGTATGGGTTGCGTATGGCCATCTCACTCGGCGTCCGTCGCCTGATGGTCTATGGCGACTCCGACCTGGTGGTGAACCAAGTGATGAAAGAATGGGACATCAAGAGCCCGGCAATGACCAGTTATTGCAGTGGAGTGCGAAAGCTTGAAAAGAAGTTTGAAGGCTTAGAGCTCCATCATGTGCCCAGAGCCAAGAATCAGCTAGCCGATGACCTCGCCAAAATTGGGTCGACTCGGAAGCCTATACCCAAGAATGTGTTCCTAGAGCATCTGCACACCCCTTCTGTCAAAGAAGACCCCTTCACGGAAGAGCCTCTGCAGCCAGTCAGCGCGTCAGATCCGACTGAGGTCGAAGTACCCGCTGTGGTCGACTTGATCATGGAGGATATAGTGATTACGCCAGACTGGACTGTGCCATATATATCATATCTGCTCAGGCAAGAACTCCCAGAAAATGAGGAAGAAGCGCGCCAGATCGTCCGCCGATCCAAGGCATTCACTGTCATCCAGGGTCAGCTCTATAGAGAAAGCGTCACCGGAGTCGCCCAGCGCTGGGTCGATCCAGAGGAAGGTCGACTGATCTTGGATGAAATCCACTCGGGAACTTGCGGCCACCATGCCTCCGCTCGGAGTATAGTGGCCAAAGCATACCGAGCCGGGTTTTACTGGCCCCGCGCCAATGAGATGGCCAAGGATATTGTGGACAAATGCGCAGGTTGCCAGTTCTACTCCAACATGTCCCACAAGCCGGCGTCCGCCCTGAAGACCATTCCGCTAGTCTGGCCCTTTGCTGTTTGGGGCTTGGACATGGTCGGCCCCTTCAGGACAGGCATAAGCGGATTCACCCACCTTCTGGTGGCAGTCGACAAGTTCACCAAATGGATTGAGGCCAAGCCCATCAAGAACCTCGAGTCAAGCACCGCCATCAGCTTCATCAGGGAATTAATATTCAGATATGGAGTTCCCCACAGCATCATCACAGACAACGGCTCCAACTTTGACTCGGATGAATTCAGAGCTTTCTGTGCTTCCCAAGGAACACGAGTCGACTACGCCTCCGTAGCGCATCTACAGTCAAATGGACATGCAGAAAGAGCAAATGGTTTGATTCTCCAAGGCCTAAAGCCGCGGCTCATGCGCGATCTTAAGCATGCCGCCGGAGCTTGGGTAACCGAACTGCCATCTGTCTTATGGGGTCTAAGGACAACTCCGAACCGGTCGACTGGCCGTACCCCTTTCTTCATGGTCTATGGAGCCGAAGCTGTGTTGCCGAGCGACTTATTACACAACGCCCCAAGAGTGGAACTCTTCTCCGAAGCCGAGGCAGAGCAGGCTCGTCAGGATGCAGCCGACCTTTTCGAAGAGGATAGAGAGATGGCCCTGATCTGGTCGACCATCTATCAACAGGACGTGCGTCGATTCCATGCTCGCAACGTAAGAAGCCGAGCATTCCAGGAAGGAGACCTGGTCCTTCGAGTGCATCAGAAACGTCCACACAAGCTCACCCCGGCCTGGGAAGGCCCGTTCATCATCACCAAGGTACTACACAACGGAGCATACCACCTCTACAACGTAGCCAAGAAGAAAGACGAACCTCGTTTGTGGAACGCGGACCTGCTCTGCCGCTTTTACATTTGAGACACTCGACGGTCGAGTTGTAATAAAGATTTCCCAATTTGTTTCAAAGACAAGTTAGCAATGATCCTTTAACGATTGATGTCCTCTAAAAACATTGGTCTTCAAAATCCCCTAGTGGGTGCTTAGCTGCGGTCCTCCGAGCTACGTTACAAGTATAAAGTGGCTCTGTCTTCCGAGCTTTGCCACAAATACAACATAGCTTGGAGCCGCCTAAGTTACAAACATACACTCCGAGTGAAGAGCAACCCTCTCACTCGAGGGCTTAGCTGCGACCCCGTGACTCGCCTAAGTTTCAAACACTTACTCCGAGTGAAGAGCAACCCTCTCACTCGGGGGCTTAGCTGCGGTCCTCCGAGCTACGTTACAAGTATAAAGTGGCTCTACCTTCCGAGCTCCGCCACAAATACAACGTAGCTTGGAATCGCCTAAGTTATAAACATCCACTCCGAGTGAAGAG
>LR738711.1:773293687-773340778 GCA_902687465.1 Secale cereale | reverse complement strand
TGACTCGCCTAAGTTTCAAACACTTACTCCGAGTGAAGAGCAACCCTCTCACTCGGGGGCTTAGTTGCGGTCCTCCGAGCTACCTTTACAAGTATAAAGTGGCTCTGCCTTCCGAGCTCCGCCACAAATACAATGTAGCTTGGAATCGCCTAAGTTATAAACATCCACTCCGAGTGAAGAGCAACCCTCTCACTCGGGGGCTTAGCTGCGACCTCGTGACTCGCCTAAGTTTCAATCACTTACTCCGAGTGAAGAGCAACCCTCTCATTCGGGGGCTTAGCTGCGGTCCTCCGAGCTACGTTACAAGTATAAAGTGGCTCTGCCTTCCGAACTCCGCCACAAATACAACGTAGCTTGGAATCGCCTAAGTTGTAAACATCCACTCCGAGTGAAGAGCGACCCTCTCACTCGGAGGCTTGGCTGCAGACGTCGACTCAAAGATTCAAGCAATCAAAGAAAAGCAACAAACCGAAAGATCAAAATCAGATAAAAGCCCCGCAAGATTCGGGCAAGAGTACTTGGGCCACAAGCCCACCAGAGTTTAACGATTACAAGTCCACGCGGCATTCCGCGGCAAATGAGATTAAAGTATCAAAGTCATTCCTTAGGGAGGCGGGCTTGCAGGTGCGACGAACTCGTCCAGGTCGATCCCGTCGGCAATGCGAGTGGCGGCTTCCAGGAAGGTCTCCATAAACGACTGGAATTGGAGCTCCTTCGTATTTGCAACCTTAAGCGCCGCAAGCCTCCTCTCCTTCACCTCCTTGCAGTGCACACAGACCAAGGACAGCGCCACGTCGGCTCCTCCCCGGGCTGCCGACTTCTTCCACTCCTGCACTCGGTTGGGGATCTCATTGAGTCGAGTCATCAGGGACTCGAGGTAGTTCTCCTGCACGACCCACCTCCAGAGCGCGGTGTCAATTCGGGCCATCACCGCCTTCAGCCATCCCAAATAATCCGTGGCCGCAGTGAGGCGGGACTCCAGCCTCAGTATGTTCGTGGATACCTCATCCTTCACGATGGAGTTGGTTGGGTCCAAGCCGGGCTCGACCCGTCCACTCTCCTCTTCAAAGTTACGACAAAACTCTGCGCCGAAAATAGCAAGTCGAGTCACAGACAAGATTTGGGTCGACCGATCCAACCTAAACCAGGCCGAAGGAGACATACCTTCGAGCACGAGGTACCATTTCTTGGTGATGTCGCCCAGATATGCCTCAAGATCAACCCTCTTCCGAAAAAGAGCCTCATACTTGTCGTTCAAGACAGCCTTGGAGTTCTTCAGCTGAGTCACCTCTTGATTGGCTCCGTCGAGCAAGCCTCTCAGCCTGATGACCTTCGCCTTGAGCGGACCCACAGAAGCCAACTTCTGCGCCGCCAGTTCTGCCTTCTCTTGAGCCGCTTGCTGCGCTGCCGCCAGGTCGAGATCCTTCTGCTCCAAGGCCGCCTTCAGTTGACCTACCAAAGCCGCCACTAGAAAGATGAACATGAAGGAACACAAGGCATATCTATCAAAAGTCAGTCGACAAAAGGTCGGGGTCAGTTACCAGCCGCATCATCCCGCGTCTTCTTCAGGTGGTCCCGAGCCAACTGCAAGTCGAGGTTAAGCTGGATTTGCTTCTTCTCAAGGTCTGCAAACTTGGCCCCAAACTCACGAGATTTCTGCATCAACACGACAAAGCAAGATTATAAGACTACAATTCAGTCAAAATACTCAACCGCAGTCTCGGTACTACACCCAGTGGGTGCACTGAGCGTGCCCCCACTGGTTTCACTCGGCCGAGATCATTTCGGCTCGAGCTCAAAAAAAAAACAACAGCAAGGAAGAAAAGTTCTATAGTAAGACCATGGCCGACAGCCAGCAGTCGACCACGGTCTCGGGGACTACACCCAGTGGGTGCACTGAGCGTGCCCCCACTGGTTTCACTCGACCGAGATCATTCCGGCTCGAGCTAAAAAAAAAGAGGGAAATCACCCCAAAGATTCACCCAGTGGGTGTGGTATCTCACGAACAAAACAACAGATTCTCTCGAAGCCAAAGACTACTTCAGTGAAGATAACGAACATGGACGTTGGCCCGAAGAGCAGAACTGACATCATAAGCTACCATGCTGGCCTCATACGCCGCCTTCGTCCTCTCCATCATCACCCCCGCCTGGCGAACGGCTTCTTGAGCCGCCCCCACAGGATCCTCCGGGAGGCGGTAGGAAGAGAAGAGAATAGACGAAGTGGTGGGCGTAGGGTCGACGGCAGGTACGGGTGCTGGGTCTACGGCAGGATCTGGCGCTGGGTCGACGGCTGGAGTAGACACTGGGTCGACGACTGGAGCGGACGCTGGGTTGACGACTGACACAGGCGATGGGTCGACGGCTATCGAAGCCAGACACACGGTCGACGCAGGGACGGCGAAGGAGACCGTGGCTCGGGCCGCATCTTCCTGTCACTGGGCCTCCGAGCCAGAAGGCGTCTTCCGGCCCTTCTTCCCTGTGCGCCGTCGGTCCCCTCCCAACCGCTCCTCATCATCATCGTCATCCGGAAGATCTATGACGAGGCGCGGCACTTCGAGTCAAGCAGCAAGCAAAGTTCAGTCGACCGTCACCCGCGAAAGAAAACAAGAATAAGACAGATTCCATAGAACCCGCACCTGCGCGGGATGTCGCGGCGTCCGCGGTCTCCTTGTCGTCTCGACCCCGGTCGATGTCCATCGAGGTCGTGGAAGCGGCGGCTCTGAAAGGTTCACTCGGAGATGAGTCGACAGAAGTTAGAGTCGACCTCCAAGAAGCAGAAAGAAACAAGACCAAGCGACACTTACGTGGAAGCGATGGGTACATCCACCTTGATCCTGGGCAAGGCCTTCCGGGGCTTGGTGGTGGTGACCTTGGGCTGCTTGGGCATCTTCTCAGCGGGGTCAAGAGTGGCCGTTCGAGTTTGCTTGGGCGTCCGAGAGCCCGAGGGACCCGCCCGAAGACGTGCGGCCCCTGGGTCATGCTTCTCCTTGGATCGACGCTCATCACGGGGAGGTGACTCGACCTCCTCCCCGCTGTTGTAGTCCTCGCTCTCCTCCTCGGTCTCCTCCTCCGACTTCCACTCAGCGGCGTCGCCCACGCCCTCCTCACCCTCCTGGACCAAGTCCCCGTTGGGCAGCGAGTACATCTCGGTGTAGATCTGCAAAGAGAGAAGTTTGACCAAATATTAGTCGGACCCGTCAATACAAATCGCAAGCCAGACGACAGAAACGTCACTCGGAAGCAGAAGACTAACCTTGTCAGGAAGATGGTCAGCGTCGAACGGGATGACCCTCCCAGATCCCCTGGGGTTGTCTTTATTCCCAGTGATGCACTTCAAGCACTGCACCACGCACTTCGGGTCGGCCGCCTCCGGGTGGACTCGCGACGAGCCGTCGGTGCCAGAAAACAACCACTTCGGGTGGTCCGGAGCTTGGAGCGGCTGGATCCTCCGCGTGAGGTACACCTCAAACAGATCCATCCCCGTTACCCCCTCGCGGACTAACTGGACGACCCGCTCCACCAACATGTCCACTTCGGCCCTCTCGGCCTTACCCATTATCATCGAAGGAGGTGGGCTGGCTCGACCTAGAGTGAACAGAGGAAGACCAGTCGACTGACCCGGAGTCGGACTGTCCTTGTAATAAAACCAGATCGACTACCAGCCCTGAATCGACTCCGGAAAGATCATGGGGGGAAAGGCACTCCTATTCCTAAGCTGGATCCCGAGCCCGCCGCACGCCTGGAGGACGTGCGTCTTACCGTCACTTGGATTCACCCTCTTGACAGTTTGCGAGCGGCAGGTGAAAATGTGTTTGAACAAACACCAGTGCGGCCGGCAACCGTGGAAGTTCTCGCACATGGAAACAAAGGCAGAAAGGAAGGCGATGGAGTTGGGTGTGAAGTAGTGCAACTGGGCACCGAAGAAAATCAAGAACGCGCGGAAGAAAGGATGCGGGGGCATAGAAAAACCTCGGTCGACGTGGGTCGCGTGGAGGACGCACTCGCCCTCCCGCGGCCGGGGCTCGAGTTCTCCCCCCCCCCGGCGCCCGCCAGGAACCACAGGCGATCAACCCTTCCTCCTCCAGCTCCTCCAGATCCTCCGCCACGACGGAGGACCGGATCCAACCCCCCTGGGTCCAACCAGCGGGGAGTCCGGACCTTGACGATGATCCACTCCGGCCGGATCGCCTCCCCTTCCCCGACGCTACCTTCTTGGAGCGCTCCATTGCCGCGGTCTTGTCTTTGCCCATGGCTCACGCGCCGGCGGTCGCTGTGGAGAGAGATGAGAAGAAGCAGGGGCGCAGCGAAGAAGCAGAGGCGGAAGGAGAAAGATTAGGCGCACAGTGCCCCCCGCTACGGGCTCGGCGCGCTCTTATAGCAGCCTGGTCGAGTGGCTGACCGGTGGCCCCGAGTAATCTTATCAAATCTCGTAACAGGCGCTGGCGCGATACGTGGCGAAAAAGGTGGCGCGAGGATCGAGGCGTCTCAAGCGCATCCCTCCGATTGCTGCGGCACGTCCCGCCCCGCGTGCTTCCCCAAATTTCGAAAACCCCGCCGAATCTGGCAACCGAAGGGCAACCAATCCCGTCGAAAACGGCACGCGCTAACGGCGCCCGACGCTTAGCACAAAGTCCAGTCGACGCAAGAAGCAACTAACTCACTCGGCGGATCCAGAATCGATCAAGGCGACCAAGACACGACTAAGGAAGACTGCCCAAGTTACAAGCCCCGAAACAATCTACCCCAGGGACGTCGAGCCAGAACTAGAGCTTCCCTCAACACTCTCTTGCTCAAGCCTCAATCCATTCGGGGGCTACTGACGAGGTTACAGACCTAGGGTAGGGTCACAGGTCCGACCAAGTTACCCCACCCAAGGTCACTACCCTAGAAGATCAAAATACAAAACTTATGGCAGTGGAGGCAGTCGACTGAGACGGTCCAAGAAGACACTCCACTCGACTGAGCCTCATCCGCAAGACGACTCAACCCCACTCAACCAATCCAAGGCACTCGACCCCCGAAGGTCAAGCATCACTTGAGACAGCAACAGTCCGATGTTTACTCACCGTAGTAAACACCTTAATTACTCTTTACTGCAGGCGTTACCAGTAACACCTGCCTTAATGTACATTGAATCCTTGGTAACGTGGAGCATGGCTGGGGTCCTGGCGCACTATATAAGCCACCCCCCTCCTCCAGATCAAGGGTTCGCACCTCTGTAACACACTGATGTCTACACACGCTCCTATTCTTGTAGACTATGTTGGGCCTCCAAGCGCAGAGGTTTGTAGGACAGCAGCAATTTCCCTCAAGTGGATGACCTAAGGTTTATCGAACTCAGTGAAGTAGAGGTTGAAGATGGTCTCTCTCAAGCAACCCCGCAACTAAGATACAAGAAGTCTCTTGTGTCCCCAACACACCTAATACAACTAGGAGTTGTATAGGTGCACTAGTTCGGCGAAGAGATGGTAAAATATGGATGATAGGAGTGGCAAAGCAAAGTAATATAAATCTGTAATAAAAAGTGCAGTAAGCAAACAAGTGGTAAACGTGAGCACAAATGGTATTGCAATGGTGGAAACAAGGCCTAGGCTTCATACTTTCACTAGTGGCAACTCCCAACAACATTAACATAGTCTAATCACATGATATTTCCCATAAAACATGCAATGGAGATGCACTCGAAGGTCATTCCTTCGTGGTCAAGAGAGGACGAGAATTATGTAGGGCTACAAAAGCACACCTCAAAGTTCGTAGTTCTCAATCTATGGATTTCCCAATGTCACCGCGGCCATCCAAAGAGAGTACCACAATCACCACAACATATCTCAAGGATAGTCAAAGACAAGCACCAAGAGACTCTCAATCTTCAATCAACACACAAAAGAGGAAATCACTCATGAAAATATTCTTCTAATCCATGTCCAATAGACCGCTGTCACCTTGGTCTCGGGGATTATACTAGATAAAGACAAGTGAGTACATCAATCCAATACATAGAGGAAGGGGAAATATCATGGGATCACCCTAGATTAACATAGCCTATGATCACAACGAAGATCACATCATGGGAGAGAGAATTGACCACATAGCTACTGGTAGAAACCTCAGCCCCGAGGAGGAACTACTCCCGCATCATGGAGGGAGGAAGCAACGTCGATGGAGATGAATCCGGGGGCACTTCCCCGTCCCGGCAGGATGCCGGCACAGGAATTCTGGTCCCCCGAAACTTGGTGGCGATGGCGGCGGAGATCGGAATTGCTTCTGGAGAAAAGGGTTCTGGAATCAGGGTTTCCGCGACGGGAGAATAAATAGCAGGCCAAGTAGGGCACCAGAGGAGGTGGGAGCCCCCCAGGCGGCCCCTCGGCGCGGCCAGGGGTGGGGCCGCGCCATCAGGGCGCCTGGGGCCCCTCTGGCCCCCCTCTGGCCCCACTTCTGGCACATGGAAGCTTCTGGAGCGCTGATTTTTTATATATTTTTCCCGGAATTTTTCTGGCAATTTAAGTAATGGGAAAACCTGAAATACAAAAATAGCAGAAAACAGAAACTGGCACTGGGGTGCACTGAGTTAATAGGTTAGTCCAAATATGATCAAAAGTGTATGAAAGTGTATCAAAAGCATATCAATATCACCCAAAACATGCATGGAGCAAGCAGAAATTATAGATACGTTTGGGACGTATCACACACCTATACACATACCAGTCGACCAAGCCTCCGGGCACCGAGACGTAGGGCTATTGCTTCCTCCGAGAAGGGCCTGAACTCACAAACACCCTGTGTACAACATCACCATAGCTAGGGCCTTGCCTCTCCATTCGTACCCCCTACCCTTACTGTCAGACTTAGAACCACGACACTAGGTACTAGCCCCTGGTGTGGATATGATACTTCCGAATTAAGGTATCCATTTGCACTCAGGTGGGCGAAAAAACCAACCCTTCGTATAACACAGGGTAGATCTCCATCGATCATAGTATATCACTAAGTCACCGGATTGCGGACCAGGTTCTCACATGTCATGATAGTCAACTTTAGGCTTTCTCTACTCAGGTATTTGACTGGACAAGCCAGAAGTACAATTGCAGTAGTTCTCCCTTTACACCCTAGCCAAACAATTGGGAATGTAGGGTAAGCACAGGAGCCGAGCAACCCAACTATTGACCCAAGACATGATTCGGAACTGATGCATGTAGAGCAAACATCCAGGACGCCAAACACTCCTTATAGGTGTTCGGACTTTTCGACATATACCGGGCTGAATACAGCCCCTGGTAATGGACCCTATTGACAAGGCACATGTGGCAGTCAAACATGGGGAGAGAACACATGTGGTGAGAGAATAAAACTCCAAACTTAATATTAACCAAGCTGTTTCTATAATATCCCGTTATAGTACAATGAGCCGTAAACTTACAGATAATGCCAATAACTTCCATGGACATTTTACATGCCAGAAAAGTATAAAACAAAAAAGAGAATATTTTTTTACAGAGGGTCTTAATCTAAAAAGAAACCTTAGCGCGGGTCCCTGCTGCACGTCTGTGCCGTTTTCTCCTTTGTGATGTGTCCTTGAAGGGGGGAGTGTGATGGCCATCTGTGAAAAAGAGAAAAAAGGAATAAACCTGAAAAAGAAAAGAGATCCTGTGTGGCCATAAACAGAACCGGTTCGTTTAATGAACCTTGAAAGAAAAATTTTAGACTCCGAATAGGGTTGAGCCAAACTATGGACTGTGTGTATGCAGTGTGCCCCCAGTGCCGCCCAAGGGATTATGAGGGCATAATTATGTACACGAGGCACATATGCTATCACCTTATGGGGCAGTCGATGGAGGCGTAACTGCTAATCTAGCTCAGGTTCATCTGAGTTTCCGGACCGAGGCGTATGTCAGACACATTTAGCCGTGTCAAAAATTTTAACGACCGATAGGTTGTTTGGCTTGAATAGGCCATTTTGGACTTCGGCTACTAAAGCCTTAGTGTCCTCTGTACGGAGAGAGCGCTCCATATTTCCATTGACCGCGATGACGCCACGTGGTCCAGGCATTTTAAGCTTTAGATAAACATAATGCGGGACTGCATTAAAGCGGGCGAAGGCCGTTCTTCCGAGTAGTGCATGATAGCCACTTCGGAACGGAGCTATGTCGAAGATTAGCTCTTCGCTTCGAAAGTAATCAGGAGAGCCGAATACGACCTCCAATGTTAAAGAGCCTGTGCAGCGGGCTTCTACGCCCGGTATCACTCCTTTAAAGGTCGTGTTGCTTGGCTTGATTCTTGACGGGTCGATCCCCATCTTGCGGACAGTGTCCTAATATATCAGATTAAGACTGCTGCTGCCGTCCATAAGGACTCGAGTGAGATGGTATCCATCGATTATTGGGTCGAGCACTAGGGCAGCCGAACCCCCATGACGGATACTAGTCGGATGATCCCAGCGATCAAAAGTGATCGGGCAGGCCGACCATGGGTTGAATTTGCGGGCAACAGGCTCGACGGCGTAGACATCTCGGAGTGCGCGCTTGCGCTCCCTCTTTGGGATATGAGTGGCATAGATCATGTTCACTATTTTGATCTCAGGTGGAAATTTCTTCTGTCCCCCTGTATTCGGCTGGCGAGGTTCATCCTCGTCTTCGCTCTGAGGTCCCTTTCCCTTGTGTTCGGCGTTGAGCTTGCCAGCCTGCTTAATGACCCAACTATTACAGTTTGTATGGTTTGCAGGTTTTTCTGGGGTGCCATGGATCTGGCAGGGCCTATCTAATATTTCGTCCAGGCTAGATGGACCATCCTTGTTACCTTTGAATAGCTTCTTCCGTTGACTGGGTCTGGAGCCGCTGAATCCGGCGTTTACCGCTATATCATCTGTGCTTCTGGAGTTATTTCAACGTTTGTTTTTATTACGTCGTGGCTTCCCATTGCCGTCGCTGACTTCATATGTTCCAGGGTCGCTGGTGCTACTACGAGCTAGCCAGTTGTCCTCGCCGGCGCAAAAGCAGGTCATGAGTGTAGTTAGGGCTGCCATTGTCCTCGGCTTTTCCTGCCGAGGTGTCTAGCCAGCCATTTGTCCCAAAAGCTGTGTTTGAAGGCCGCTAAGGCTTCGGTGTCCGGACAGTCGACGATTTGGTTTTTCTTAGTGAGAAACCAATTCCAAAGCTTGCGGGCTGACTCCCCAGGTTGTTGGATGATGTGACTTAGATCGTCAGCATCCGGGGGCCGGACATAGGTCCCTTGAAAATTAGCTCGAAAACCATCCTCAAGTTCTTCCCAACTTCCAATGGAGTTCTGTGGGAGGCTGTTTAGCCAGTGCCGAGCTGGCCCTTTCAGCTTGAGCGGTAAGTATTTTATGGTGTGGAGATCATCTCTGCGAGCCATCTGGATGTGAAGAATGAAGTTTTCTATCCAGACGGCCAGATCCATCGTTCCATCATACGCCTCGATATTTACGGGTTTAAACCCTTCTCGAAAGTCATGATCCAGCACCTCATCGGTGAAGCATAGAGGGTGTGCGGCACCCTTGTATTTTGCTATGTCATGGCGTATGTCTGATGGTTGTGATGTTTGGTATTGACCCCGAACTAGTGTATGACCGGCATGATTGGCTTGACAGCTGCCGTCCCGTGCGGGAGTACGGTCCCTGGATCCGTAGATGGATCTGGTTTTGCCAGCCGTTTTGTTCAGGTCCTCACGCAGATCGTGTTTCCGGGCCTGAGCCGCATCCTCCTTTCCTTTACGGGGTGGGGGTGCGGGCTTGTGCACGCCGTTGCTAGCCTCTCTGTCCCGTCCACGAGGTGGCCGGTCCGGCTTGTCGGTGGTGTTATTCTTCGGCAGTATAGGCGCAGCGGCCTCGTCGTCGAATTCAAGCAGCAGTTTACGCTTAGGATAGCCTTTGGTTTGGCGTTTGCCATATTTTTGCTCAGCGTTCAGCACTTCATTCCATCTATCGTTGAGTGTATCCTGTTCGGCTCGAAGCCGTCTCTGCTGCTTTTTCAGGCTCCTCGCGGTGGCAATAAGCCTCCGATGGACGTGCTTTTGTTCTAATGGTTCTTCTGGGCAATGTACTCGTCGTCGCCCAGGCTAACATCCTCTTCGGAGACAGGTTCATAATTGTTGTCTTCGGCATCGCTGTCATCGGACAACGGTTTCGGACTATGTTCGTGATACGTCTCCAACGTATCTATAATTTTTGATTGTTCCATGCTATTATTTATAAAGTCTTGGATGTTTAATGGGATTTATCATACGCTTTTATATCATTTTTGGGACTAACCTACTAACCCAAAGGCCCAGTCCAGACTGCAGTTTTTTGCCTGTTTCAGGGTAGTGCAGAAAAGGAATATCAAACGGAGTCCAAACAGAATGAAACCTTCGCAAGAGATATTTTTGGAGAAAATCACGCACAGGGAACTTGAGAAACACGTCAGGGGAGCATCGAGGAGCCCACGAGGGTGGGGGGCACGCCCCCTGCCTCGTGGGCCCCTCGAGCACCCCCCGGTGTCCTCCATCCTCCTATATAAGTCTACATACCCCGAAACCTTCGACAACATGAGAAAACCCTAATTCCACCGCCGTAACCTTCTGTTCCCGTGAGATCCCATCTTGGAGCTTGTTCCGGAGCTCCACCGGAGGGGGATCCATCACGGAGTTCTTCTTCATCATCATCATCATCGCCCTCACCATGAGTTGTGAGTAGTTTACGACAGACCTTCGGGTCGATAGCTTGTATCTAGATGGCTTCTTCTTCTCTCTCTCTCTCTCTCTCTCTCTCTCTCTCTCTCTCTCTCTCTCTCTCTCTCTGGATCTCAATACAAAGTTCTCCTCGGTCTTCGAGGAGATCTATTCAATGTAATCTCTTTTTGCGGTGTGTTTGTCGAGATCCGATGAATTGTGAGTTTATGATCAAGATTATCTATGAGAAATATTTGGTTCTTCTCTGAACTTTTTATGTGTGCTCATAATACCCTTGCAAGTCTCTTCGAATTATTGGTTTGGTTTGGCCTACTAGATCTATAGTTCTTGCAATGGGAGAAGTGCTCGGCTTTGGGTTCAATCTTGCGGTGTCCTTTCCCAGTGATAGTTGGGGCAGCAAGGCACGTATTGTATTGTTGCCATCGAGGATAAAAAGATGGGGTTTATATCATATTGCTTGAGTTTATCCCTCTACATCATGTCATCTTTCTTAAGGCGTTACTCTGTTCTTATGAACTCAATACACTAGATGCATGTTGGATAGCGGTCGTTGTGTGGAGTAATAGTAGTAGATGCATGTAGGAGTCGGTCTACTTGTCTCGAACGTGATACCTATATACAATGATCATGCCTAGATAGTCTCATAATTATTCACTTTTCTATCAATTGCTCGACAGTAATTTGTTTACCCGCCGTAGAATATCGCTATCATGAGAGAAGCCACTAGAGAATACTATGGCCCCCGGGTCTATTCTCAACATATCAATCAACATCTACTTTACTTTTACCGCTTTTATTTTCTGTTCTTATAAACTAAAATACCAAAAATATAAACTATCATCTCTATCAGATCTCACTTTCGTAAGTGACCGTAAAGGGATTGACAACCCCTTATCGCGTTGGCTACGAAGTTCTTATTTGTTTGTGCAGGTGCAAGGGACTGACGTGTGGTCTCCTACTGGATTGATACCTTGGTTCTCAAAAACTGAGGGAAATACTTACGCTACTGTGCTGCATCTCCCTTTCCTCTTCGAGGGAATACAACGCAAGCTCGAGAAGTAGCAAGAAGAATTTCTGGCACTGTTGCCGGGGAGGCTTATGCAAAAGTCATATACCAAGTACCTATCACAAACCCTTATCCTTCACATTACATTTTTTGCCTCTCGTTTTCCTCTCCCCCACTTCACACTTGCCGTTTTATTTGCCCTTCTTCTGCCGTGTGTTTATCGTTCGCTTGCTTCTTGTTTGCTTGTGTTGCTATGTGCCCTATATTAGCTTGCATCTTCGCTTGCTAAAGTATGAATCCTCATCCACTTGCTAATCTCTTTAAGAGATCCAATTAAGTTGAACCAATTGCTAGTGAGCTGCGTGCACTAGATTATCTTTATGGGGTTTTGTTTGAAATTTATGAATCTGAAAATTGTGAGGAATTGTTAAAAGAAAAAGTGATTCATGATAGCTTGTTAAATAAAAAGCATGATTGCAATGATGTTATTGTAAACTCTATTAATATTGATTGTGCTAATGATATGCAAAACCCTAAGCTTGGGGATGCTTATTTTGCTATGCCCACTACTTGTTGCAATGATCATGATTGGGGTGATGATTCTTACGATCTTGAATTTTTTTTAAACCCCATCATGAATATGAGATTGATAATAATGTTTGCTATATTATTGAAAGTGGGTTTAAAAGAATGTCAACTTTTGATCCCACTACTTTAGATATTGATCAATCTTATGAGTTTTTTTGATAAAAGTGGGCTTGGAGAAGCAATGACTTTGGTTTATGTTAGTCCCACTATTTTGAATGAGTGTCAACTTTGCATGCATATGGATCATGAAGAGAGTATGTTATGTGATAGCTATATTGTTGAGTTTTCTTATGATCCTACATGCAATTATTATGAGAGAGGAAAATATGGTTGTAGAAATCTTCATGTTACTAAATTACCTCTCTTCATGTTGAGTCTGCTTTTGTTTCTTTCACCTTCCTTGCATATGCTAGATCTTGCTTGTCTTGGTAATTTGTTTTACTATAAAATGCATATGCATAGGAAGTGTGATAGACTTAGATGAGATTTTCACATGCTATATGATGCTCTCTTTGTGCTTCAATTCTTATCCTTCATGTGAGCATCATTGAAATTGTCGTGCCTAGCTAGGGGCGTAAAACGATAGCACTTGTGGGGAGGCAACCCAATTTTATATTTTTTGTTTTTGTTGCTGTTAGGGAATAAATATTGCATCTAGCCTCTGTTTAGATGTGGTTTCATGTTTTGTTTATTGTTTGTGCCAAGTAGAACCTTTGGGAAGATGTGTGTGAAGTTTATGTGATCTTGTTGTGAAAAACAGAATCATTAGCGCTCACTAGAATGGTCATCAGATTTTACTGGAGCGTGCTATTTAGTTGATTCTTTTTGCAGATGATTAGTAGACAAATTCCTCAAATTTATAAATTTAGTTTGAATTTTTTGGAGTTGCAGAAGTAGGCGGAACCTGCAGACTACTACAGACTGTTCTGTTTTTGACAGATTCTGTTTTTCGTGTGTTGTTTGCTTATTCCAATGCATCTATGAGTAGTATTGGCAAGTATGAACCATAGAGAAGTTGGAATACAGTAGTTTTAAAACCAATATAAACAAAGAATGAATTCATTGCAGTACCTTTGAGTAGTGGTTTGCTTTCTTATACTAACGGAGCTCACGAGAATTTTTGTCTAAGTTTTGTGTTGTGAAGTTTTCAAGTTTTGAGTATTGCTTCGATGGACTATGGAACAAAGAGTAGCAAAGGCCTAAGCTTGGGGATGCCCATGGCACCCCAAGTAAAATTCAAGGACACTCAAAAGCCTAGGCTTGGGGATGCCCGGGGAAGGCATCCCCTCTTTCGTCTTCATCCATCGGTAACTATACTTGGAGCTATATTTTTATTCACCACATGATATGTGTTTTGCTTGGAGCGTCTTGTATAATTTGAGTCTTTTTTTGTTAGTTTGTCACAATCATCCTTGCTGGACACACCTATTTGAGAGAGTTAAATATGGCCTAAGAATTGTTAGAACACTCTATGTGCTTCACTTATATCTTTTGAGTTGAATAGTTTTTGCTCTAATGCTTCACTTATATCTTTTAGAGCACGGTGGTGGGAATATTTTGTAGAAATTGTTGAACACTCATGCTTCACTTATATCTATTTGAGAGTCTATTAAAACAGCATGGTAATGTGTTTAGGCTAAAAAACTAGTCTTCACAAGATAGACATCCAATGTCAATGTAGTAAAAAGTTTCACACTAAGTGCATTGAATATGATGAGATGTTGGATGCTTGATAATTGTTTTGAGATATGAGGATAGTGATATTAGAGTCATGCTAGTGGAGTTATTATGAAATTGAGAAATACTTGTGTTAAGGTTAGAGATTCCCGTATCATGCACGTATGGTGAACCGCTATGTGACGAAGTTAGAGCATGAGGTATTTGTAAAGTGTCAATCTTCATGTGGAGGTCGGGGGCGCGCGATGGTTAACTCCTACCAACCTCCCCCCTAGGAGCATGCGTTGATTGCTTTGTTTTGATGACTCGTAGATTTTTGCAATAAGTATATGAGTTCTTATGACTAATGTTGAGTCCATGGATTATACGCATTCTCACCCTTCCACCATTGCTAGCCTCTCTTGTACCGCGCAACTTTCGTCGGTGCCATGAACCCACTATATATCCTTCCTCAAAACAGCCACCATATTCCTCAAAACAGCCACCATACCTACCTATCATGGCATTTCCATAGCCATTCCGAGATATATTGCCATGCAACTTTCCACCATTCCGTTCATATGACACGCATCATATTGTCATATTGCCATGCATGATCATGTAGTTGACATCGTATTTGTGGCAAAGCCACCATGCATAACTTTTCATACATGTCACTCTTGTTTCATTGCACATACCGGTACACCGCCGGAGGCATTCATATAGAGTCATACTTTGTTGTAGTATCGAGTTGTAATATCGAGTTGTAATGAAAGTGTGATGATCATCATTATTAGAGCATTGTCCCATGGGAGGAAAGGCTAAATCTATAAAGCCCCTCCACAAAAAAAAAGAAAAAAAGGAAAAAAAGAAAGGCCAAAAAAAAGGCCCAAAAAAGTTAAAGAAAAAAAAGGGACAATTGCTACTATCTTTTTTCCACACTTGTGCTTCAAAGTAGCACCATGTTCTTCATTGTAGAGAGTCTCATGCTTAGTCACTTTATATACTAGTGGGAATTTTTCGTTATAGAACTTGGCTTGTATATTCCAAAGATTGGCTTCCTCAAATGCCCTAGGTCTTCGTGAGCAAGCAAGTTGGATGCACACCCACTAGTTTCTTTTGTTGAGCTCTCATCCATATTTAGCTCTAGTGCATCCGTTGCATGGCAATCCCTACTCACTCACATTGATATCTATTGATGGGCATCTCCATAGCCCGTTGATACACCTAGTCGATGTGAGACTATCTCCCTCCTTTTTGTCTTCTCCACAACCACCTCTATTCCACTCATAGTGCTATGTCCATGGCTCACGCTCATGTATTGCATGAAAGTTGAAAGGTTTGAAAAGATAGAGTATGAAAACAAGTGCTTGGCTGAAATCGGGGTTGTGCATGATATGAATATTTTGTGTGATGAAGAGGGAGCATAGCCAGACTATATGATTTTGCAGGGATAACTTTCTTTAGCCATAGTATTTTGAGAAGATATGATTGCTTTGTTAGTATGCTTGAAGTATTATTATTTCTTATGTAAATATAGACTTCTATCTTGAATCTTTTAGATCTGAACATTCATGTCACAATTAAGAGAACTACATTGAAAAACTATATTGGTTAGCATTCCACATCAAAAATTCTTTCTTTATCATTTACCTACTCGAGGACGAGCAGGAATTAAGCTTGGGGATGCTTGATACGTCTCCAACATATCTATAATTTTTGATTGTTCCATGCTATTATTTATGAAGTCTTGGATGTTTAATGGGCTTTATCATACACTTTTATATCATTTTTGGACTAACCTACTAACCCAAAGGCCCAGTCCAGATTGCTGTTTTTTGCCAGTTTCAGGGTTTTGCAGAAAAGGAATATCAAACGGAGTCCAGCCGGAATGAAACCTTCGTAAGAGATATTTTTGGAGAAAATCACGCACAGGGAACTTGAGAACCACGTTAGAAGAGCATCGAGGCACCCACGAGGGTGGGGGCGCGCCCCCCTGCCTCATGGGCCCCTCGAGCACCCCCCGATGTCCTCCTTCCTCCTATATAAGTCTACGTACCCCGAAACCTTCGACAATAGAGAGAAAACCCTAATTCCACCGCCATAACCTTTTGTTCCCATGAGATCCCATCTTGGAGCCTATTCCGGAGCTTCACCGGAGGGGGGTCCATCACGGAGTTCTTCTTCATCATCATCATCGCCCTCATCATGAGTTGTGAGTAGTTTACCACAGACCTTCGGATCCATATCCACTATCTAGATGGCTTCTTCTCTCTCCCTTGATCTCAACACAAAGTTCTCCTCGGTCTTCAAGGAGATCTATTCGATGTAATCTCTTTTTGCGGTGTGTTTGTCGGGATCCGATGAATTGTGAGTTTATGATCAAGATTATCTATGAGAAATATTTGGTTCTTCTCTGAACTTTTTATGTGTGCTCATAATATCCTTGCAAGTCTATTCGAATTATTGGTTTGGTTTCGCCTACTAGATCTATAGTTCTTGCAATGGGAGAAGTGCTTGGCTTTGGGTTCAATCTTGCGGTGTCCTTTCCCAGCGACAGTAGGGGCAGCAAGGCACGTATTGTATTGTTGCCATCGAGGATAAAAAGATGGGGTTTATATCATATTGCTTTAGTTTATCCCTCTACATCATGTCATCTTGCTTAAGGTGTTACTCTGTTCTTATGAACTGAATACACTAGATGCATGCTAGATAGCGGTCGATGTGTGGAGTAATAGTAGTAGGTGCAAGAAGGAGTCGGTCTAATTGTCTCGGACGCGATGCCTATATACAATGATCATGCCTAGATAGCCTCATAATTATTCGCTTTTCTATCAATTGCTCGACAGTAATTTGTTTACCCGCCGTAGAATATCGCTATCATGAGAGAAGCCACTAGAGAATACTATGGCCCCCGGGTCTATTCTCAACATATCAATCTACTTCTACTTTACTTTTGTCCCTTTTATTTTCTATTCTTATAAACTAAAATACCAAAAGTATAAACTATCATCTCCATCAGATCTCACTTTTGTAAGTGACCGTAAAGGGATTGACAACTACTTATCGCGTTGGCTGCGAAGTTCTTATTTGTTTGTGCAGGTGTGAGGGACTCGTGCATGGTCTCCTACTGGATTGATACCTTGGTTCTCAAAAACCGAGGGAAATACTTACGCTATTGTGCTGCATCTCCCTTTCCTCTTCGAGGGAATACAACGCAAGCTCGTGAAGTAGCAGTTCGCCGTCCTCTCGCTCGTCCTGCTCTATCCCTGGATCCGTGGGGTCTTCGGCTTGCTCCGGGCTGTCACTGTCGTTAGTCACAGTGTTGCTATCTTTCCCTTTATGGGATTTAGTTCGACACTTCGAACGCCGACGTTTGGGAGGTTCTTCGATAGGCTTGTCCTTTGTGGGATCGTTATCGCCATCGCCCTCCTTCTCCTAAGGTGTATCCACCATATACACATCATATGAAGACGTAGTTGTCCATCGCCCAGTTACGGGCCGGTTTTGATCTAGATCTGCTTCGGTTTCGAGGTCCATCCCTTCGAAGTCTTCGGAAGCATAGTCAAGTAGATCAGTTTGATCTTCGACCGTGGCTACTAAGTGGGTGGTGGGTGGGGAGCAAAATTCTCCATCATCAGCCTCCCGTTCGAACCGGATATAATTCGGCTATGTGTCCCTAGCTAAGGAGAGAGATTTTAACGAGTTTAGCACATCGCCAAAGGGTGAGTGCCGGAAGATATCCGTAGCACTGAATTCGGCGATAGGTGCCTGATCGAGCTTGAAGGGCGCAGATGCGCATGGTTCGGGACATACGGCCGGAGATGAGTCCGAAGTTCCGGTAACACAAACTCTGCTCGGAGTTGGGTCCGTGTGCGGCTCTAGCGCCGTTGAGTTTGCGGCTTCCTCGGCGGGGTTGAGCTTCCCGTCCTCGGGTGATGCGATCTATTTCGGATCTAGGACCAGAACGGTTACATGTGCTATTTCATGGTCCGATGACAGGGTTAGGTCATGTTCATTGTGGTGGTAGGGAGAGGTCGCCGTGGGCTCGAATCCGGCGAAGATCAAGTCTCCGCGGATATCAGCAACGTAGTTCAAGCTTCCAAATCTGACCTGACGTCCAGGGGCTTAGCTCTCAACTTGCTCGAGGTGGCCTTCTGTGTTGGCACGGAGCATGAAGCTGTCGGACACAAAGAGTTGGCTGGGAGGAAAAGTTCCATTGGTGGTGCCGTCGTGGTTGACGAAGCGATCCATCAGTCCTTCGATCGACGACATAGTGGAACTCTCAATGAAAGCACCAATGTCGGTGTCAAAACCGGTGGATCTCAGGTAGGGGGTCCAAACTATGCGTCTAAGGATTGATGGTAACAGGAGGCCGGGGACACGATGTTTACCTAGGTTCAGGCCCTCTTGATCGAGGTAATACCCTACTTCCTGCTATATTAATCTGGATGAATATGATTACAAGAGTTGATCTACCTTGAGATCGAAATGGCTAAACCCTAAAGTCTAGCCTATGAGGATGTTATGATTCTCTAGCCTCTATGGACTAACCCTCCAGTTTATATATGCACCGAAGGGTCCTAGGGTTTGTACATAACCATCTTGCAGAGGAAGGAAAGATTACACCCGAACCTAAAACCTGCCATTATACGAATACAGGAGTCCTATCCGGATACGAGAGACGATCTTCAAAAATGATCTTCACGGCCCACCAGTCCGGCCCACCACGAGTTATCCGGCCACATGAGAACCCCTCAATCCAGGTTTCCCTCAGTTAGCACTAATAATAACATGATATATCTTCTTTTCATCAAGATAAGCATACTTAAGAGTATCAGGTAATGGTTTGAGCTCAAACACGGGATCACCCTTGGGTGGAGGAGGATCCCCTAGAATTTCAACAGGGTCCCTGTTTACAGAAGGCTTCATCTGTTTCCCTTCTTTCATTCATAAACTTATCATTTTCATGGTCTAGCAAATATTGTTCTAAAGGATTGTTAGGAGGCACGACAATAGAAGCAAGAGTAGTAATTCCATCCTTACTAGGCAATTCTTTATCATGGGGTTGTCTACGAAATTTAGCAAAGTTAAAATCATGAGACATATCCTATAATACAATAGTAACAACATCCTTTTTGCAATCTATCTTAGCATTAACAGTATTCAAGAAGGGTCTACCAAATATAATGGGACAAAAATCATCTTGTGGGGAACCAAGAACAAGAAAATCAGTAGGATATTTGACTTTCCCACACAAGACTTCAACATCTCTTACAATCCCAACTGGTGAAATAGTATCTCTATTAGCAAGCTTAATTGTAACATCAATACCTTCTAACTCAACAGGTGAAATATCATGCATAATTTATTCGTATAAAGAATGACGTATTGCACTCGCACTAGCACCCATATCACATAAACCATGATAGCAATGATCTCCTATTTTAACAAAAATAACAGGCATGCCTACAATAGGTCTATGTTTATTTTTAGTATCGGGTCTAGCAATTCTAGCAGCTTCATCATAGAGGCAAATAACATGCCCATCGATATTGTCGACCAAGAGATCCTTAACCATAGTAATACTAGGTTCAACTTTAATTTGCTCAGGGGGTGTAGGTGTTCTAGCATGACTTTTGTTGACCACAATTGAAGCTTTAGCATGATCCTTTATTCTAGCAGGGAAGGGTGGTTTTCCAATATAAGCGGTAGGAACAACAGGATCAACATTATAAGTGATAGTCTTTTCTTCAACTTTAATAGGTTCAACTACTTTTACTTCAATGGGAGGATGATATTTAACCCACTTATCCTTAGGGAGATCAACATGAGTAGCAAATGATTCACATAAGGAAGCTACTATCTTAGAGTCAAGTCCATATTTAGTGCTAAATTCACGGAAAACATCGGTATCCATCAAAGATTTAACACAATCAAACTTAGGAGTTATACCTGACTCCTTACCTTCGCCGAGATCCCAACTTCGGAGTTGTGTTTAATTCTATCCAATAAATCCCATTTGAATTCAAAAGTCTTCATCATAATTGAACCAGTACAAGAAGTATCAAGCATGGAGCGATTATTGAGAGAAAGCCGAGCATAAATTTTTTGAATAATAATTTCTCTTGAGATATCATGATTGGGGCATGAATATAACATTAACTTAAGCCTCCCCCAAGCTTGAGTGGTACTTTCTCCTTCACGAGGCCAGAAGTTATATATATATAATTATGATCACGATGAACCAGATGCATAGGATAAAACTTCTGATGAAATTCCAATTTCAATCGATTGTAGTTCCATGATCGCATATCATCACATAGGCTAAACCATGTCAATGCGTTTCCCTTCAAAGATAAAGGGAAGACCTTCTTCTTGATAATGTCCTCGGGCATACCTGCAAGCTTAAATAATCCACAAACTTCATCCACATAGATTAGGTGCAAATCGAGGTGCAATGTTCCATCTCCTGTAAAAGGATTAGCTAGCAGTTTCTCTATCATACCCGAAGGAATTTCAAAGTAAACATTTTCAGTAGGTTCAGTAGGTTGAGGAGCAACTATTTGCTCTACTAGTCGCGGTGAAGATACCCCGAACAAGCCCCTCAAAGGATTATGTTCCATAGTAACAAGTGAAAGTAAATTTCATCACACTATATAAATTTTTCCTTACCAAATTCCACTTACCAAAGGCGCTTCCCTCCCTGGCAATGCCGCCATAAAAGAGTCTTGATGACCCACAAGTATAGGGGATCTATCGTAGTCCTTTCGATAAGTAAGAGTGTCAAACCCAACGAGGAGCAGAAGGAAATGATATGCAGTTTTCAGTAAGGTATTCTCTGCAAGCATTGAAATTATCGATAACAGGTAGTTTTGTGATAAGGTAATTTGTAACGAGTAACAAGTAATAAAAGCAAATAAGGTGCAGCAAGATGGCCCAATCCTTTTTGTAGCAAAGGACAAGCCTGGACAAACTCTTATATAAAGGAAAGCGCTCCCGAGGACACATGGGAATTATCGTCAAGCTAGTTTTCATCACGCTCATATGATTCATGTTCGTTACTTTGATAATTTGATATGTGGGTGGACCGGTCCTTGGGTACTGCCCTTCCTTGGACATGCATCCCACTTATGATTAACCCCTATTGCCAGCATCCGCAACTACAAAAGAAGTATTAAGGTAAACCTAACCATAGCATGAAACATATGGATCCAAATCAGCCCCTTATGAAGCAACGCATAAACTAGGGTTTAAGCTTCTGTCACTCTAGCAACCCATCATCTACTTATTACTTCCCAATGGCTTCCTCTAGGCCCAAACAATCGTGAAGTGTCATGTCGTCGACGTTCACATAACACCACTAGAGGAAAGACAACATACATCTCATCGAAATATCGAACAAATACCAAATTCACATGACTACTTATAGCAAGACTTCTTCCATGTCCCCAGGGACAAACATAACTACTCACAAATCATGTTCATGTTCATAATCAGAGGGGTATTAATATGCATAAAGGATCTGAACATATGATCTTCCACCGAATAAACCAACTAGCATAAACTACAAGGAGTAATCAACACTATTAGCAACCCACAGGTACCAATATGAGGTTTTGGGACAAAGATTGGATACAAGAGATGAACTAGGGTTTGAGAGGAGATGGTGCTGGTGAAGATGTTGATGGAGATTGATCCCTCCCAATGAGAGGATCGATGGTGATGACGATGGTGACGATTTCCCCCTCCCGGAGGGATGTTTCCTCGGCAGAACATCACCGTCGAAGCCCTAGATTGGTTTCGCCAGGTTCCGCCTCGAGACGGCGACGCTTCGTCCCGAAAGCTTCCTTCTCAGCTTTTCAGGGCAAAAGACACCTTATACCAGAAGATGGGCATCGGGGGGCTTCCAGGTGGCCCACGAGGCAGGGGGGCCTGCCCTCCACCCTCGTGGACAGTGGGTGGCCCCCCTCTGGTGCTTTCTTCGCCCAATATTTTTAATATATTCCAAAACTGACTTTCATGGAGTTTCAGGACTTTTTGAGTTGTGCAGAATAGGTCTCTAATATTTGCTTCTTTTCCAGCCCAAAATTCCAGCAGCCGGCATTCTCCCTCTTCATGTAAACCTTGTAAAATAAGAGAGGAAAGGCATAAGTATGATGACATAATGTGTAGTAACAACCCATAATGCAATAAATATCGATATAAAAGCATGATGCAAAATGGACGTATCAAGGTCTCGGTTGACGTCGTCAATTCAGGATCTGGGTCTGACTAAGGAGAGGATCCGATAGCGCCGGCAGAGTCATAATGCGTTTGGGTATCTGCAGTGGTCATGTGATGTATGGATGTAGTTGTATAAGCCATGATGTATCTTTGCATGTATGCGAGTAGGCGCACCAGTCATGATGTCTATCTTTCATGTATGAGTCTATGTATAATTATGTTGGAGCTTTTTATTCGATCGTCATGTTTCTTGGTTCGTTCATTTCGCTCTTTCGGGTTTGTCACTGGCTTTTCTTCCCACATTTGGACGTTGCTCGTCGCGGTTGCTCTTATTGGGAAATATAAACAGTAGGATGACACGGGAAGGCAGCAATACACAGGCTTGTGAGGATGTCCTTGTTCGTCGCTCAGCAAGACAGGCAGGGAACTCCCCCGAGCCGTATCCATAGCCACCGCCTCCACCGCCAAATCCACCCTCCACTGAAAAAATTATGCACATGTTTGAAGAAAGAAGGAACAATGATCTGATTGAGCTGTTAAAAAGTGTGAAAGCTATGGTTGGGAAGAATGGGAATCAAAATGGCCATCACTCCAAGCAGTCAGATTTTCAAAGGAATAATCCTCCCAGTTTTAGTCAAGTGGTTGACCCTTTGGAAGCAGATGATTGGTTGCGAACTATTGACAATAAACTTGAAATTGCTCGCACTGACGAAGTGGACACGGTTCTATTCGCTACCCACAATCTTGAAGGAGCCATTGCTATATGGTGGGATAATGCTAAAGCTCTGTGTCCCGCGGGATAAGAAATCACGTGGACTAATTTCAAGGACCAATTCAAGTACCATATTCCAGCTGGTGTCATGACGGTCAAGCAACGCGAATTCCTTGGTCTCACTCAAGAAAGTCTTTCAGTAAGCGAATATTTGCACAAGTTCAACCATCTGGCCTATTATTCCCTCTGTGATGTGGCCACGGAAGAAAGGAAGATCGACAGGTTCCTTGGAGGATTAAATCAACACCTCAGAAGTGCTCTATGCATGCTCGACTTTCTAGATTTTCAGTCTCTGGTAAACAAGGCCCTCATCGCAGAAAGAGATTACAAGCCGGTGCAAGACAACCAGCCCGCAAACAATGACCACAAGCGTAAATTCGAGCCGAAGAAGGACAGACAGCCTGTACAGAAGGCCCGTACCTGGTAACAGACTCAAGTGGAGTACAAACCAAATTGGCAGCATAATGTGAACACGACCACTACTCAAGTCAAGAATGTCATGACCAGTCCAGTGCACACGGAGCGTCAGCGCAACAATGCCTGCTTTAATTGTGGACAGACCAGACATTATGCTAGGCAGTGTCCCAAGAAGTCAAATGCCCCGTTCCGGCCACAAGTCAATCACATGGGGGCCATATCCTACCCAGAAGATCGTCCAAGAGCAAGTTCATCACCTCTCCGCAGACGAGGCCCGGGAAAACCCCGAAGTCGTCATTGGTATGTTTTCAGTTAATAACATGCCTGCAATAATTTTATTTGACTCTAGGGCTTCCAACTCTTTTGTTTCTCGGAGCTTCGTTCCCGAAACAAATTTCCTTGCTCGCTTTTGGGAAAAAGTATGATGGTTCAGTCCCCGGGATCTGTTCTCAAAAGCCATCTAGTCTATCGAAATTTGGAAATTGATATCCACGGAGTCCGCTTTCCAACTGCTTTAATAGTAATCGAGTCTGCCAAGTTGGATGTTGAAGGAAATATGCCCTAGAGGCAATAATAATGTTGTTATTTATATTTCCTTATACATCATGATAAATGTATTTTATTCATGCTAGAAGTGTATTAACCGGAAACTCGATACATGTGTGAATACATAGACGAAACCGAGTGTCCCTAGTATGCCTCTACTAGACTAGCTCGTTAATCAAAGATGGTTATGTTTCCTAACCATAGACATGAGTTGTCATTTGATCAACGAGATCACATCATTAGGAGAATGACGTGATGGACAAGACTGTAGGGGAACACAGCAGAAAACAATTTTTTTCCAACCTACGCACCAGCCCAGGACCACTATGGAGACTACATACATGGTTTGATCCTTTTCGTTACCGACTCGTAGCGCAGCGGGAAGTAGAGTCAATGACGATCGGCGGTGCAGATCCCCACAGCTAGGATTTACAACCTCTCCACCGCGAGGATGTATACCCTCGTCTGTTCCTCAGACAGCCCTCCGGGAGGCGGTCGAACATCCCCCCGGACGGTGTCGCGGACAGCCCTTCGGGAGGACCTTCGAAACTCGAACGGTCACTCGGACAGCCCTTCGGGAGGACCTTCAAAACTCGGACGGTCACATGGACAGCCCTTCGGGAGGCACTCACGAACTAAGACCGAAACTACGATCTCTCTACAGAGTTGCACACATACGGTGTCATCTATCCGGCAGGGCTTCGCCGTCCAGAACTAGTTCCTGCCGGAACCCAGACAGACTTACGGCTCTACGAAACTCTTTTTGTGGGAGGGAGAGAAGAAGCCAGATCATTGCATGGCACTTGTATGTGAGAAGGGATGAGGTTTGGGCAGCCCCCTCACCTCCTATTTATAGGGAAACCAAGGGGTAGGATGGGTATTCTGAAATACCAAAAGTGCCCCCACTTTATGTCACACACAAAGGGTATAAAAGGCATAAAGGGATGACAAGTGGAGCCCCATGGAGGAGCTGCACCCTCCAACGTCCCACCTTCATGGGGGCCCCCCAAAGGGGGTTCCTTGATCCCCAAGTCCTTCTAGAAGCCTTTTAGCAAAAGCCCCAAAAGGTGGCTTTCCATAAATATCCCAAAAAGTACTTTCACTATTCACGACGACATTTTTCAGCGTCCATTCGAACTGAAAATATTTATGTGGGCTTAGAACATTTCCTGTACCCACCAAAATGATTTTCAACGTGTTCCGAAACAATTCCGGTTTAGTGATTTTCATCTGCTTATTATCCCGGAAAATTCCAGAAAGCTTCCAGAATGATTCTGGCACCCTCCAAGAATTATCAGGCATGTGCCAAAACCAATTTTACTTAATGGTATCCCCTGAAACAACTTTTCAGTTTCATCGAGACTCATCCGATGACCTCTCTCTGCGGAAACTTTTCCGTTGTCCGAAACTTTTCCGGTGTCCAAAACTTTTTCGGTGATTTTCTCTCAGACTCCTTGTCTAGTATTCAGCAGATAGATGACCCTTAAGCGTGTGACCCTATAGGTTCGGTGAAGTAGAGACATGACCGGAACCCTTTCTGATCAATGATCAACATCGGAGCCGTGGACACCTATATTGATCCCTATACCCATACAAATGAATATTCGAGTAAACCTCCAGTTGCCGTGTGATATTCCTGTTGCTTCGTGATATGTTACAAATACCCGAGGTGAGACATGTTTGGCGTTCCCGTGGATCAACAACTTGTCCACTATGATAGTTACCTCGTTACCAGTATTGTTCTCTTTTCTTGTTTCCGTGTTACGGCATCCCTGTGATCAAATCACACTGTGTCTGGACAGACGATGATGGATACCGTAACACTGAGAGGGCCCAGAGATATCTCTCCATCGTTGGAGGAGCAAATCCCAATCTTGAGCTATCAAGTTACTTGACATACTTTTCCATGAACCCGTAAGCCGCCGTAATAGCCACCCATTTACGGATGACGTTTAACAAACCCCAAAATTCATGAAGCAAGCATGAAGAAACTCGATACTCTCATGGTCTAAGGAATCATGCAAACGTTAACCATCTCTGTGTTATTTACCATTAACTTGTGATGAATGAATCTCATAGCATAACATCAATCCGGGTCGATTCAACACAAATGTTCTCTTAACATTGTGCCCTCAAAGTTGCTGGCATAGACATGCCCATGATTGGGAAAACATAATCATCATGCAACACTTGAGCTAGTCTTAGAGGCATGACTAGGAACACATTTTACCATTTATTATTCCACACGTGCACATGGGTTTTCCCCAGAGCCTTTATGGATATACGGGCTCTAGAACCACATCAGTTATAGCATGGAACATAAACATAATTATGAACTTGGAGATAAATAATAGCATTTATTATTGCCTCTAGGGAATATCACCTACAAAGACCCATCCATTAGCTTAGCAACTTGATCGTTTAGTGTTTTTTGCTATTGCTTTCTTCATGACTTATACATGTTCCTATGACTATGAGATTATGCAACTCCCGAATACCGGAGGAACACCTTGTGTGCTATCAAACATCACAACGTAACTGCGTGATTATATAGATGCTCTACAGGTGTCTCTGAAGGTATTTGTTGTGTTGGCATAGATCGAAATAGGATTTGTCAGTCCAAGTGTCGGAGAGGTATCTCTGGGCCCTCTCGGTAATACACATCATAATAAGCCTTGCAAGCAAACGACTAATGAATTAGTCACGAGATGATGTATTACGGAACGAGTAAAGAGACTTGCCGATGATGAGATTGAACTAGGTATGATGATACCGATGATCGAATCTCAGGCAAGTACATACCGATGACAAACGGAACAACGTATGTTGTTATGCGGTTTGACCCATAAAGATCTTCGTAGAATATGTGGGAGCGAATATGAACATCCAGGTTCCGCTATTGGTTATTGACCGGAGATGAGTCTCGGTCATGTCTACATAGTTCTCGAACCCGTAGGGTCCGCACGCTTAACATTCGATGACAATCGGTATTATGAGTTTATGTGTTTTGATGCACCGAAGTTAGTTCAGAGTCCCGGATGTGATCACGGACATGAGGAGGAGTCTCGAAATGGTCGAGACATAAAGATTGATATATCGGAAGGTTATATTCGGACACCGGATAAATACCGGAGTACCGGGAGGTTACAGGAACCACCCGGGGAGTATATGGGCCTAAATGGGCTTTAGGGGAGAGAGAGAGGGCTGGCTAGGGCTGGGTCGCGCACTCCCAAGCCTAGTCCGATTTGGACTAGGGGGAAGGGGCGGCACCCCCTCCTTTTCTTCTCCTCCTCTCCTTCCCTTCCCCCTCTCCTACTCCTACTAGGAATAGGGGAGTCCTACTCCTAGTGGTAGTAGGACTCCCCCTTGGCGCGCCCTCCTCCTTGGCCGCCTCCTCCTCCCTCCCTCCTTTATATACATGGGGAGGGGGCACCCCATAGACACACAAGTTGATTTGCAAGCCGTGTGCGGTGCCCTCCTCCATAGTTACACACCTCGGTCATATCATTGCAGTGCTTAGGCGAAGCCCTGCGCCGGTAACTTCATCATCACTGTCACAACGCCGTCGTGCTGACGAAACTCTCCCGCGACTCTCAACTGGATCAAGAGTTCGTGGGACGTCATTGAGCTGAACGTGTGCTGAATGCGGAGGTGTCATACGTTCGGTGCTTGGATCAGTTGGACCGCGAAGACGTTCGACTACATCAACCGCGTTACTAAATGCTTCTGCTTTCGGTCTACGAGGGTAAGTGGACACACTCCCGCGCTCGTTGCTATGCTTCTCCTAGATTGATCTTGCATGATCGTAGGTAATTTTTTTGAAATACTATGTTCCCCAATAGTGGCATCATGAGCCAGGTCTATGCGTAGATGAGATGCACGAGTAGAAGACAGTGAGTTGTGGGCGATAATAGCCATACTGCTTACCAGCATGTCATACTTTGATTGAGCGGTATTTTGAGATGAAGCAGCCCGGACCGACATTACGCGTACGCTTACGCGAGACTAGTTTCACCGTTACGAGCACTCGTTGCTTAAAGGTGACCGGCGGGTGTCTGCCTCTCTCACTTTAGTTCGATTGAGTGTGGCTATGCACGGTCCTTGTGAAGGTTAAAACAGCACACTTGACAAAAAAATCGTTGTGGTTTTGTATGCGTAGGTAAGAACGTTTCTTGCTAAGCCCATAGCAGCAACGTAAAACTTGCAACAACAAAGTAGAAGACGTCTAACTTGTTTTTGCAGGGCATGTTGTGATGTGATATGGTCAAGACGTGATGAGTTATACGTTATTGTATAAGATGATCATGTTTTGTAATTTATCGACAACCGGCAGGAGCCTTATGGTTGTCTCTTTATTGTATGAATTGAGAAGGCCATGTAATTGCTTTACTTTATCACTACGAGTTAGCGATAGTTGGCGAGACAACCACGACGCTACGATGAAGATCATGGTGTCAAGCTGGTGACGATTGAGATCATGACAATGCTTTGGAGATGGAGATCAAAAGCACAAGATGATGATGTCCATATCATGTCACATATTTTGATTGCATGTGATGTTTATCTTATTTTGCTTAGTACGACGGTAGCATTATAAGATGATCCCTTACAAAAGTTCAAGGTACAAGTGTTCTCCCTGAGTATGCACCGTTGTGAAAGTTCGTCGTGCCGAGACACCACATGATGATCAGGTGTGATAAGATCTACGTTCAAATACAACAGGTGTAAGACAGTTTTGCACATGCAAAATACTCGGGTTAAACTTGACGAGCCTAGAATGTACAGACATGGCCTCGGAACACTGGAGACCGAAAGGTCGAGTGTGAATCATATAGTAGACATGATCAACATAAGATGTTCACCATTGAAAACTACTCCATCTCACGTGATGATCGGACATGGTTTAGTTGATTTGGATCACGTAATCATTTAGATGACTAGAGGGATGTCTATCTAAGTGGGAGTTCTTTAGTAATATGATTAATTGAACTTTAATTTATCATGAACTTAGTCCTGATAGTTTTTGCATATCTATGTTGTTGTAGATCAATGGCCAGTGCTACCGTTCCCTTGAATTTTAATGTGTTCCTGGAGAAAGCTAAGTTGAAAGATGATGGTAGCAACTACAGGGACTGGGTCCATAACTTGAGGATTATCCTCATTGCTGCACAGAATGATTATGTCCTTGAAGCACCTCTAGGTGACAAGCCTGCTACAGGAGCAACTCGGGATGTTATGAATGTCTGGCAAGCTCGTTCTGATGACTACTCGATAGTTCAGTGTGCCATGCTTTACGGCTTAGAATCGGGACTTCAAAGACGTTTTGAACGTCATGGAGCATATGAGATGTTCCAAGAGTTGAAGTTAATATTTCAAGAAAATGCCCGAATTGAGAGATATGAAGTCTCCAATAAGTTCTATAGCTGCAAGATGGAGGAGAACAGTTCTATCAGTGAACACTTGCTCAGAATGTCTGGGTACTACAATCACATGACTCAACTTGGTTGCAAAGTTGATGAAGACAGTGTTATTGATAGAGTTCTTCAATCATTGCCACCAAGCTATAAAGGCTTCGTGATGAACTACAATATGCAAGGGATGCAGAAGAAAATTCCCAAGCTCTTCACTATGCTCAAAGCTGCGGAGGTAGAAATCAAAAAGGAGCATCAAGTGTTGATGGTCAACTAGACCACTAGTTTAAAGAAAAAGGGCAAGTGAAAGAAGGGGACCTTTAAGAAGAATAGCAAGCCAGTTGCTAACCCCGCGAAGAAACCCAAGTCTGGAGCCAAGCCTAAAACTGAGTGCTTCTACTGCAAAGGGACTAGACACTGGAAGCAGAACTGCCCCAAATATTTGGCGGATAAGAAGGATGGCAAAGTCAACAAAGGTATATTTTATATACATGTTATTGATTTGTACCTTACTAATGCTCGTAGTAGCACCTGGGTATTTGATACTGGTTAGGTTGATAATATTTGTAACTCGAAACAGGGGCTACGGATTAACCAAAGATTAGTTAAGGACGATGTGGCGATGCACGTTGAAAATGGTTCCAAAGTCGATGTGATCGCCGTCGGCACGCTACCTCTACATCTACCTTCGGGATTAGTTTTAGACCTAAATAATTGTTATTTGGTGCCAGCGTTAAGCATGAACATTATATCTGGATCTTGTTTGTTGCGAGATGGTTATTCATTTAAATAAGAGAATAATGGTTGTTCTATTTATATGAGCAATATCTTTTATGGTCATGCACCCTTGAAGAGTGGTCTATTATTGTTGGATCTCAATCGTACTGATATACATATTCATAATATTGAAGCCAAAAGATTCAAGGTTGCTAATGATAGTGCAACTTATTTGTGGCACTGTCGTTTAGGTCATATTGGTGTACAGCGCATTTGATTATTAATCACTTGGTGCTTGCGAACCATGCCTCATGGGCAAGCTGACTAAATCTCCGTTCTCCGGAACAATGGAGTGAGCAACTAATTTGTTGGAAATCATACATACTGATGTATGTGGACCGATGAGTGTTGAGGCTCGCTTCGGGTATCGTTATTTTCTAACCTTCACTGATGATTTGAGCAGATATGGGTATATCTACTTGATGAAGCACAAGTATGAAACATTTGAAAAGTTCAAATAATTTCAGAGTGAAGTAGAGAATCATCGTAACAAGAAAATGAAGTTTCTACGATATGATCGCGGAGGCGAATATTTGAGTTACGAGTTTGGTCTTCATTTGAAACAATGCGGAATAGTTTCAAAGCTCACGTCATCCGGAACACCACAACGTAATGGTGTGTCCAAACGTCGTAACCGTACTATATAAGATATGGTGCGATCTACGATGTCTCTTACCAATTTACCAGTATCATTTTGGGGTTATGCTTTAGCGACAGCTGCATTCATGTTAAATAGGGAACCATCTAAATCCATTGAGACGGCGCGTTATGAACTATGGTTTGGCAAGAAACCCAAGTTGTCATTTCTTAAAGTTTGGGGCTGCGATGCTTATGTGAAAAAGCTTCAACATGATAAGCTCGAACCCAAGTCGGAGAAATGTGTCTTCATAGGATACCCAAATGAAACTGTTGGGTACACCTTCTATCACAGATCCGAAGGCAAGATATTCGTTGCTAAGAATGGATCCTTTCTAGAGAAGGAGTTTCTCTCGAAAGAAGTGAGTGGGAGGAAAGTGGAACTTGATGAGGTAATTGTACCTACTCCCGAATTGGAAAGTAGTACGTCATAGAAACTAGTTCTAGTGATTCCTACACCAATTAGCGAGGAAGCTAATGATGATGATCATGAAACTTCAGATCAAGTTACTACTGAACCTCGTAGGTCAACCAGAGTGCGTTCCGCACCAGAGTGGTACGTTAACCCGGTTCTGGAAGTCATGTTACTAGATCCTGATGAACCTACGAACTATGAGGAAGTGGTGATGAGCCCAGATTCCGCAAAATGGCTTGAGGCCATGAAATCTGAGATGGGATCCATGTATGAGAACAAAGTGTGGACTTTGGTTGACTTGCCCAATGATGGGCAAGCTATTGAAAATAAATGGATCTTTAAGAGGAAGACTAACGCCGATGGTAATGTTATTTTCCACAAAGCTCGACTTGTTGTGAAAGGTTTTCGACAAGTTCAAGGAGTTGACTACGATGAGACTTTCTCACCCGCAGCGATGCTTAAGTCTGTCCGAATCATGTTACCAATTGCCGTATTTTATGATTATGAAATCTGGCAAATGGATGTCAAAACTGCATTCCTTAATGGATACCTCAAAGAGGAGTTGCATATGATGCAACCAGAAGGTTTTGTAGATCCTAAAGGTGCTAATAAAGTGTGCAAACTCCAGCGATCCATCTATGGACTAGTGCAAGCATCTCGGAGTTGGAATATACGCTTTGATGAGGTGATCAAAGCATATGGTTTTATACAGACTTTTGGAGAAGCCTGTATTTACAAGAAAGTGAGTGGGAGCTCTGTAACATTTCTGATATTATATGTGGATGCCATATTGTTGATTGGAAATGATATAGAATTTCTGGATGGCATAAAAGGATACTTGAATAAAAGTTTTTCAATGAAAGACCTCGGTGAAGCTACTTATATATTGGGCATCAAAATCTATAGATGTAGATCAAGACCTTAATTGGACTTTCACAAAGCACATACCTTGATAAAGTTTTGAAGAAGTTCAAAATGGATCAGTCAAAGAAAGGGTTCTTTCCTGTGTTACAAGGTGTGAAATTGAGTAAGACTCAATGCCCGACCACTGCAGAAGATAGAGAGAAAATGAAAGGTGTTCCCTATGCTTCAGCCATAGGCTCTATCATGTATGCAATGTTGTGTACCATACCTGATGTGTGCCTCGCTATTAGTCTAGCAGGGAGTTACCAAAGTATTCCAGGAGTGGATCACTGGATAGTGGTCAAGAACATCCTGAAATACCTGAAAAGGACTAAGGATATATTTCTCGTTTATGGAGCTGACAAAGAGCTCATCGTAAATGGTTACATCGATGCAAGCTTTGACACTGATCAGGATGACTCTAAGTCACAAACCGGATACGTGTTTATATTGAACGGTGGAGCTGTCAGTTGGTGCAGTTCTTAGCAAAGCGTCGTGGCGGGATCTACATGTGAAGCGGAGTATATAGCTGCTTCGGAAGCAGCAAATGAAGCAGTCTGAATGAAGGAGTTCATATCCGATCTAGGTGTCATACCCAGACCCCAGTACATCGGATCCAATGAAAATATTTTGTGACAATACTGGTGCAATTGCCTTGGCAAAGGAATCCAGATTTCACAAGAGAACCAAGCACATCAAGAGACGCTTCAATTCCATCCGCGATCAAGTCAAGGAGGGAGACATAGAGATTTGGAAGATACATACGGATTTGAATGTTGCAGACCCGTTGACTAAGCCTCTCTCATGAGCAAAACATGATCAGCACCAAGACTCCATGGGTGTTAGAATCATTACTGTGTAATCTAGATTATTGACTCTAATGCAAGTGGGAGACTGAAGGAAATGTGCCCTAGAGGCAATAATAAAGTTGTTATTTATATTTCCTTATATCATGATAAATGTTTATTATTCATGCTAGAATCGTATTAACCGGATATGTTTCTCGTTTATGGAGGTGACAAAGAGCTCGTCGTAAATGGTTACGTCGATTCAATCTTTGACACTGATTCGGATGACTCTAAGTCACAAACCGGATATGTATTTTTATTGAACAGTGGAGCTGTCAGTTGGTGCAGTTCCAAGCAGAGCGTCGTCACGGAATCTACATGTGAAGCGGAGTACATAGCTGCTTCGGAAGCAGTAAATGAAGGAGTCTAGATGAAGCAGTAAATGAAGGAGTCTAGATGAAGGAGTCACGGAATCTACACGTTTGCCCATTAGGAGAATGACGTGATGGACAAGACCCATCCGTTAGCTTAGCAACTTGATCGTTTAGTTTTTCTGCTATTGCTATCTTCATGACTTATACATGTTCCTATGACTATGAGATTATGCAACTCCCGAATATTGGAGGAACACCTTGTGTGCTATCAAACGTCACAACATAACTGGGTGATTATATAGATGCTCTACAGGTGTCTCCAAAGGTATTTGTGGTGTTGGCATAGATCGAGAATAGGATTTGTCACATCAAGTGTCGGAGAGCTATCTCTGGGCCCTCTCGGTAATACACATCATAATAAGCCTTGTAAGAAAATGACTAATGAGTTAGTCACGAGATGATGTATTACGGAACTAGTAAAGAGACTTGCCGATGATGAGATTGAACTAGGTATGATGATACCGATGATTGAATCTCACGCAAGTAACATACCGATGACAATGGGAACAACGTATGTTGTTATGCGGTTTGACCAATAAAGATCTTCGTAGAATATGTGGGAGCCAATATGAACATCTAGGTTCCACTATTGGTTATTGACCGGAGATGAGTCTCGGTCATGTCTACATAGTTCTCGAACCCGTAGGGTCCGCACGCTTAACGTTCGATGACAATCGGTATTATGAGCTATGTGTTTTGATGCACCGAAGGTAGTTCAGAGTCCCGGATGTGATCACGGACATGACGAGGAGTCTCAAAATGGTCGAGACATAAAGATTGATATAATTAAAGGTTATATTCAAACACCGGAAGGGTTCCGTGGGTCATCGGATAAATACCGGAGTACCGGGAGGTTACCGGAACCCCCCCGGGGAGTATATGGGCCTAAATGGGCATTAGGGGAGAGAGAGAGCTGGCTAGGGCTGCCCCCCATGCCTAGTACAAATTGGACTAGGGGGAGGGGCGGCACCCCCTCCTTTCCTTCTCCTTCCCTTCCCCCTCTCCTCCTCCTACTACGAATAGGAGAGTCCTACTCCTAGTGGGAGTAGGACTCCCCCCTTGTGCGCCCTCCTCCTTGGCCGCCTCCTCCTCCCTCCCTCCTTTATATACGTGGGGAGGGGGCACCCCATAGACACACAAGTTGATTTGCAAGCCGTGTGCGGTGCCCCCCTCCACAGTTACACACCTCGGTCATATTGTTGCTGTGCTTAGGCGAAGCCCTGCGCCGGTAACTTCATCATCACCGTCACCATGCCATCGTGCTGACGAACCTCTCCCACAGCGCTCAACTGGATCAAGAGTTTGTGGGACGTCATCGAGCTGAAAGTGTGTTAAACACAGAGGTGTCGTACGTTCGGTGCTTGGATTGGTTGGACCACGAAGACATTCGACTACATCAACCGCGTTACTAAACGCTTCCGCTTTCAGTCTACGAGGGTACATGGACACACTCTCCCGCTCGCTGCTATGCTTCTCCTAGATAGATCTTGCGTGATCGTCGGTAAAGTTTTTGAAATACTACATTCCCCAACAGATGTTACTTTGGGAATGAACTGGTTGACCCAATATCAAGTATGCATAAACTGTGTGACCCGAGAAGTCACCTTGACAAATCAAGAAGGGCGATCCATAAAATTCTATGCCCGCAAAAACATACCCAAAGAAGAACTGTTCTTCACGGCAGTAGCCAAAGATTTGGTTCTGATTTCTGTGGTCAGTGAATTTCCCGATGTATTCCCCGAGGAATTACCCGGAATGCCTCCAGACAGAGAGCACTAGTTTGCAATTGATCTTGTACCTAGAATTGCACCATTGTACGAAAAGTATTATCGAATGACTTCATCTGAACTCATGGAATTGAAGAAACAGTTGGACGAGATGCTGCAGAAAGGATACATCCGCCCAAGGTCGTCACCATGGGGAGTGCTAGGTGGCTTCTCACCCCTCGTTGGTTACCCCAAGTGGAAGGTTTGAGATGCAGTGTAGCAGAAGTTTTCCCTTGGTAATACCAAGGATCGATTTCCCAGAGACTCCCAGTTTCAACAAGAAGGTGTCAACTGCTAACGGCAGCGGATATTAGCAATCAACGTGGACCTGCACACAGATACAAATAACTTTTCTCCCAACGAGTACAGAGAGGTTGTCAATCCCTCCGGCCTTGTAGTTTACAAAGGATCAAACGCAAGTGATAATAGTGATAGGTATAATTGCAATAGTAAGTAAATAGCGGAAAAGTAAATAGCGGATGTGATCAATGATGGTAATATGGACCGGAGTCTCATGATGTTCACTAGTGATGTCTCTCTCCCAAAAGACGATAAAATAGCTATGTGAGGTAAACGAATTACAGCTGGGCAATTGACAGGACCATGTGCGCAAACCAATGCTGACTACATTGCAAGAAAGGTAGAGGTTCAAAGCATGGGCGGTACGCCAAAGTAAGTAGACCGAAATCCATCAATATCTACTACTAATCATCCACCTTGAGATATCTATCCAGAACATCTCCCTGGTATTAAGTTGCGAGCCCCACCCATAGTGTAAACTCAAAGCAACAGACAACTGCATTAAAAGAACTTTGCGTAAAGTAAACAGTCCTTGCACCCGCGGGCACAAGCACCGTTGTTTTCCCCCTTGTGGTAACAGCACATCCCCTAGACTCATGTTTCTGTCACTCAAACCAGTCATCGAGGGGCATGAACCCACAATCGAGCATAACGTTCCCTCTTGGAGTCACTACCTACTACTTGGCCAAAGCAATAAATAACAACGGAGAACATGCAAGAATTACTTACGAACATAAACATAAAAGAGGTGAATCAAATATATTACTCAAACACAATCTGAACATAATCTCATAATCCATCGGATCCCAGCAAACTCATCATAGCAACAGCATAAGGATTACATATGTGCCTCGATCATGTAGGGCAGCTCACGAGGACTAATTAGTGAAGCACAAGAACGGGAGGAGAACATCACATAGCTGCTGGTCATGGACTCATGGTCCAAGGGAGACTACTCACAACTCATCCGGGAGGCGTCCATGGTGGTGGAGAAGCTCCCGGTGGTGATCCTCCCCTCCGGTAGGGTGCCGGGAAGAGTTCTCCTGGTGCTCCCAATCTTGGAAGCGGCGGCGGCGGCGGAATAGAGATGGGATGGCGAAAAGAGTTCTTGTTTCGAGGTTTCGGAAGACGCTTTAAATATATGCCAAAGGGGGGCATCGGAGGAGCCTCGGGGGGCCCAGGCGCCCCCCCGGCGTGGCCCAGGGGGGGGCACCGCCAGGGCGCCTGGAGCCTTGGTGCCCCCCCGGCTGTCCTTCGGGCGCACGGAAGTTTCTGGAACGCTGATTTTTTATATAATTTTTCTGGATTTTTCCTGGCAGTTCTCGTAACGTGAAAACCTGAAATACAAAAACAGCCGAAAACAGAAACTGGCACTGGGGTGCACTGAGTTAATAGGTTAGTCCAAATATGATCAAAAGTGTATGGAAGTGTATAAATATCATAGCAATATCACCCAAAAGAGGCATGGAGCAAGCAGAAATTATAGATACGTTTTGGACGTATCAACATCCCCAAGCTTAATTCCTGCTCATCCTCGAGTAGGTAAATGATAACAAGAATAATTTCTGTGGTGACATGCTATTAACCATATAGGACTTTTTTCATAGTCATATGACAAAAGCTTACTGAGACAATGAATCTGTAGTAATTAAGTTGCCTCATGAGAAAATCACAAAGAACTGAAAGTTTTACAATATGATACTGAAACATCAAAAAGATTTGCAATGAATATGATGTGCAAATATGATAAAGTGATATCTAGCTTGCCCCCTTTAGTGAAGCATAAATGCAGGGGCACCTTCAAGGTTTAAGTGATGACTAGATACAATGATTTCAAAATAAACGATATCACAATCATGCAAAAGACAATGCTACTTTGGGACAATGCACATTACACTCAGAATGACAATCATGCTCTCAGTAGTTGGTGCTTTTAAAAGAAGGTGGAGACTCAACATAAAAGTAAAAGAATGGCCCTTTGCAGAGGGAAGCAGGGATTACTCATGTGCTAGAGCTTTTTATTTTGAAAACATAGAAACAATTTTGTCAACGGTAGTAGTACTTCATATGTGTTATGCATAAGACATCCTATAAGTTGCAAGCCTCATGCATCGAATACCAATAGTGCTCGCACCTTGTCCTAATTAGCTCGGAGTTCCATGGATTGTCATTGCATTACATATGTTTCAACCAAGTGTCACAAAGGGGTACCTCTATGTCACCTGTACAAAGGTCCAAGGAGATAGATCGCATTTGATTTCTCGTTTTTGATAGATCTCAACTTGAGGACATCCATACCGGGACAACATAGAAAATAGATAATGGACTCCTGTTTAATGCTTAAGCATATTCTCATAAGAGATTGAGGATTAATGTCCAAGCTAAAACTTCCACCATGATACATGGCTTTGGTTGGCGGCCCAATGTTCTTCTCTAACAATATGCATACTCAAACCATTCAACCCATGGCAAATCACCCTTACTTTAGACAAGACGAACATGCATAGCAACTCACATGATATTCAACAAAAGTGTAACAGTTGATGGCGTCCCCAGAAACATGGTTACCGCTCAGCAAGCAACTTATAAGAAAATAAGATAAATAAGCAACATATTCTTTACCACAATAGTTTTTAAGCTACTTTCCCATGAGCTATATATTGCAACTGAAGGTTTTAAAGGTAGCACATGTAAATTTACTTGGAGTGGCGGTGAAATACCACATATAGGTAGGTATGGTGGACTCATATGGCACAACTGGTTTAAAAGGATGTGGATGCACAAGCAGTCAGTCCGCTTAGTACAGGTGGAGGTTAGCAAAAGACTGGGAGCGACCAACTAAGAGAGAAATGACGGTCATAATCATGCAGAGTGACAAAGCAACATTGAATCAGGCATGGAAGTTATATCGCTACTCAGAAATAAAAGATCATCAAGGCTTGACAGACTTTCTTTACAGTCTTAAATATGCGTGAGCATACGCCAAGTCAATCAAAATAAATTCTTGAGGGAAGATATTACTAAACCATACCAGATCATTGGCAAACAAATCATGTTGGTACTCCAATAACACATTGGGAATCCCCCAGCTATTTGAGACTAACCATAAGAAAACCTGAACTACTAAGCGCCATTATGCACGTAGCATCTTTATCACAGACATATTAACCAATGCAACGGAAGAAAACTCTCTTAATAAGGTGATCATGGTAATTAAAGAGAGTTCAAGCAACCAACTAAACAAAAGCTCTTTAAAAGATAAGCATGAATACTAAGAGCAGAGCATGATAGTAGCTATTAAAAGACAAAGAACACACATATCAAAGATAGTCATGAAAATTCTATGTTATGTTCTAGGTAGAAGTGGAGCGTGTTTCTCTCCCACATAAAGAACGCTGAGTTCCGACTCGTTATGAAAAACTAAAAAGGAAACTAAAAGCAAGACGCTCCAAGCATAGCACATAACACATGAAGTGATTAAAATATAGTGGAACGAAAGACGAACTGATAATGTTGATGGAGAAGGGGATGCACGGGGGCATCCCCAAGATTAGATGCTTGAGTCTCCTTGAATATTTCTTGGGGGTGCACGGGGGCATCCCCAAGCTTGAGCGCTTGACACTCCTGGATCTTTTTATCATCTTCCCTCGCACACTTGAAAACTCCCTTCATACATAACTCATCATAATCTGATTAGCGAGGTTAGTACCCATAATAAAATAATTATACCTTGCTGGAAATAAATATATTCTTGAAGGTCTACTGTTTCTCAAGATTGCCAAAAGGTTTTTGCAAAGAAAAAGCAAGCTCTAGGTTTGCAAATTGAAGGAAAGGCAAAACAGGACAGAATCTGTGAAAAACAAAACAGCAGGTAGTAAATGATTTGTTCGGGGCACTTCTGGAACTCAAATAAAAAAACTCAGAACAGACGCACGAAAGACAATTATATAGAGAACGCTGTCGAAAAAATTCAGACCAAAAAGACGATTTGGTGATTTTATACGAATTTTTCTATCCAAGGACAGAATCTGTTTCCTGGACAGCACCTCACAACTTTTGAACTTTCTAGCAATCAGAGGCTATACTTGGCACAAAATTGAAAAGCAAAGATACAATTATGATGCTACAGTAGTAAACAACATCAAGACACAACAAAAGCAAAATAAATTTATTCATCGGGCTGCCTCCCAAAAGCGCTTTCTTTTATGCCTTTAAGCTAGGCATAATGCATATAGATCAAGTATTATCAAGAGTAAAAGAATAGCTAGGCCGTACAACGGACTCAAAAGGTAACTTGATCTTCTTTCGAGGGAAGTGTTCCATCCCTTTCTTGAGAGGAAACTGAAATTTTATATTACCCTCTTTCATGTCAACGATAGCACCAACGGTGCGTAAAAAGGGACGTCCCAAAATAATTGGACAAGAAGGATCACATTCAATATCCATAATAGTAAAATCAACGGGAACATAATTATCATTGACAACGATAAGAACATCGTCGATCCACCCCAAAGGTTTCTTTATGGAAGAATCAACGAGACGAACACCAAAAGAACAAGAATCAAAATGTTTCAATTTAAGCATATCATATATTCTTTTGGGCATAACAGAGGTACTAGCTCCAACATCACATAATGCATAGCAAGAGAAGTCATTCAATTTAATTTTTATCATAGGATCCCAACCATCTTCTAGCTTTCTAGGTATGTAGGCTTCTACTCTAAGTTTCTCCTCCCTAGCTTTGATGAGAGCATTAGTAATATGCTCTGTGAAGGCAAGGTTAATCGTGCTAGTGCAGGGGTCTCTAGAGATCTTGTGAAGGAAATCGATAACTTCGGTAAGAGTGAAATTATCAAAATCAAGGTCACTAGCATCAAGTAAAGTGGTAGTGGTGTCCTTTAGGTTCACATGTTTGGTAGTTTCTATAGTCATAGCATCACCATTAATAGGTCCATCGGGACCAGGAGTACATTGGGTGCTAAGAGTTTGGATATCCTCAACAACTTGGATAGTAGCAACAGTGTGGTGGGTAGGAAGGCTCTTAATTCTATACTCTTCCTCCCTTAGGGGTGCAACCACTTCAGGTTTAGCTGCCATTTGGTTTATCAAAGTGGCTTGTGTGTGGGACATGTTGGAAACTTGGGTCTCAGTGATAGTGAGCCTAGTCTGGAGGTTAGAAATCTCAATATTTATGCTCTCTAATTGTCTACTAATGTTTTGCAAGATAGCAGTATGCTCATTTAATTGCCTCGAGAAGGTTTTGTTTTGTTCATATTGGGTGTGCATGTAATTCTTAGTGGCCTTCTCTATTTCTAGAAGTTTCTCATAGTCAGGCAAGTCTCTATCTTTTTGGGTGTAGTTCTTGGTGATAGGATAAGCATTGTTGTTCCCAAAGGAATTAGAGGGGAACGGTCTAGGATTGCTACCAAAGTTACTCCTATAAGCATGAGCAATCACAGAATCTAAAGGATCATAACTAGGATCAATAGAAGATTGCTTGGAAAGTAGGGACATGATTAAGTCAGCTTTTTCATTTAAGGAGGAAATCTCCTCGACAGAGTTTACCTTCCTACCTGTTGGAGCGCATTCGGTGTGCCATTGGGAATAGTTGGTCATCATCTCATCGAGAAGTTTTGTGGCAGCACCAAGTGTAGTTGACATAAAAGTTCCTCCCGCGTCCGAATCTAACAAGTTCCGCGAGGTAAAGTTCAAGCCTGCATAAAAAGTTTGGATAACCATCCAAGTAGTCAAACCGTGAGTAGGGCAGTTCTTGATAAGAGATTTCATACGTTCCCAAGCTTGGGCAACGTGTTCATTATCCAATTGTTTAAAATTCATTATGTTACTTCTCAGTTGAATAATTTTAGCAGGTGGATAGTACTTTCCAATAAAAGCATCTTTGCACTTGTCCCATGAATCTATGCTATTTCTAGGCAAAGACTGAAACCAAATTTTAGCTCCTCCTCTCAAGGAGATAGGAAAAAGCTTAAGCTTAACAATATTACCATCTATTTCTTGGTACTTTTGCATATCACAAAGTTCAACAAAGTTGTTCAAGTGTAAAGCAGCATCATCTCCAGCACCGGAGAATTGATCTTTCATAACAAGATTCAGTAAAGCAGGTTTAATTTCATATGAAGGTGCTGAAGTGGCAGGTGTAGTGATAGGTGTGCTGATAAAGTCATCATTGTTGTGACTAGTGAAGTCACACAACTTGGTGTTCTCGGTGGAACCCATTGTAGCAAGCAAGCAAGATAACTATTTTTGTGATTTTCGATAAAAGATACTAAAGCAAAACTGAAAGGTAACCTAACAAGACTAAAAGCAAAGGTAAAAGATAGCGTGCAACTCCCCTATCCTGAAGAGTGGAGTCCCCGGCAACGGCGCCAGAAATTTCTTTGCTAGGTGGCTTCTCACCCCTCGTTGGTTACCCCAAGTGGAAGGTTTGAGATGTAGTGTAGCAGAAGTTTTCCCTTGGTAATACCAAGGATCGATTTCCCAGAGACTCCCAGTTTCAACAAGAAGGTGTCAACTGCTAACGGCGCCGGATATTAGCAATCAACGTGGACCTGCACACAGATACAAATAACTTTGCTCCCAACGAGTACAGAGAGGTTGTCAATCCCTCCGGCCTTGTAGTTTACAAAGGATCAAACGCAAGTGATAATAGTGATAGGTATAATTGCAATAGTAAGTAAATAGCGGAAAAGTAAATAGGGGATGTGATCAATGATGGTAATATGGACCGGAGTCTCATGATGTTCACTAGTGATGTCTCTCTCCCAAAAGACGATAAAACAGCTATGTGAGGTAAACGAATTACAGCTGGGCAATTGACAGGACCATGTGCGCAAACCAATGCTGACTACATTGCAAGAAAGGTAGAGGTTCAAAGCATGGGCGGTACGCCAAAGTAAGTAGACCAAAATCCATCAATATCTACTACTAATCATCCACCTTGAGATATCTATCCAGAACATCTCGCTGGTATTAAGTTGCGAGCCCCACCCATAGTGTAAACTCAAAGCAACAGACAACTGCATTAAAAGAACTTTGCGTAAAGTAAACTGTCCTTGCACCCACGGGCACAAGCACCGTTGTTTTCCCCCTTGTGGCAACAGAACATCCCCTAGACTCATGTTTCTGTCACTCAAACTAGTCATCGAGGGGCATGAACCCACAATCGAGCATAACGTTCCCTCTTGGAGTCACTACCTACTACTTGGCCAAAGCAATAAATAACAACGGAGAACATGCAAGAATTACTTACGAACATAAACATAAAAGAGGTGAATCAAATATATTACTCAAACACAATCTGAACATAATCTCATAATCCATCGGATCCCAGCAAACTCATCATAGCAACAGCATAAGGATTACATATGTGCCTCGATCATGTAGGGCAGCTCACGAGGACTAATTAGTGAAGCACAAGAACGGGAGGAGAACATCACATAGCTAGGGGTCATGGACTCATGGTCCAAGGGAGACTACTCACAACTCATCCGGGAGGCGTCCATGGTGGTGGAGAAGCTCCCGGTGGTGATCCTCCCCTCCGGCAGGGTGCCGGGAAGAGTTCTCCTGGTGCTCCCGATCTTGGAAGCGGCGGCGGCGGCGGAACAGAGATGGGATCGCGAAAATAGTTCCTGTTTTGAGGGTTTCGGAAGACGCTTTAAATATATGCCAAAGGGGGGCATCGGAGGATCCTCGGGGGGCCCAGGGGGGGGGGGCGCCAGGGCGCCTGGAGCCCTGGTGGCCCCCCGGCTGTCCTTCGGGCGCACGGAAGTTTCTGGAACGCTGATTTTTTATACAATTTTTCTGGATTTTTCCTGGCAGTTCTCGTAACGTGAAAACCAGAAATACAAAAACAGCCGAAAACTGAAACTGGCACTGGGGTGCACTGAGTTAATAGGTTAGTTCAAATATGATCAAAAGTGTATGGAAGTGTATAAATATCATAGCAATATCACCCAAAAGAGGCATGGAGCAAGCAGAAATTATAGATACGTTTTGGACGTATCAGGGAGCACCCGCAATATTTGTAGACAAGAAAGACGACAGTCTCAGAATGTGCATGGACTACCGTCGGTTGAACAATGTCACCATCAAGAACAAATACCCGCTACCAAGGATAGATGATTTGTTATATCAACTCAGTGGGGCAAAAGTATTTTCCAAGATTGATTTAAGGACTGGGTATCATCAACTCAAGATCAAAAAGGAAGATATTCCTAAGACCGTGTTCACTACCCGTTACGGTCTCTATGAATATATGGTGATGTATTTCGGTCTCACAAATGCTCCATCCTTTTTCAAGCATATGATGAATAAGGTGTTCATGGAATTCTTGGATACATTTGTGGTGGTTTTCATCGATGATATTCTCATATACTCTAAAAGTGACGAAGAACACAAGGAGCACCTCCGAGGAGTCTTACAGAGAATCCGTGACCATCAGCTTTATGCAAAGTTCAGCAAGTGCTAGTTTTGGCTCAAACAAGTCGGATTTCTGGGACATGTTCTATCAGCATAATGCATCGGAGTGGATCCCAGCAAAGTAAAGGATGTGCTTGATTGGGCAGCACCCACAATGGTATCCGAAATCCAGTGTTTTCTTGGATTATCCGGATACTACCGTCGGTTCATTAAAGGATTTTCCAAAATTGCCAAGTCGATGACTGAACTCCTCAAGAAAGACAAGAAGTTTGAATGGACTAAGGATTGCGAGAACAGCTTTAACGAGTTAAAAAAAACAATTGACATCAGCACCAGTACTGACTCTCCCCGACATTTACCGTAGCTTTGATGTGTATTGTGACGCATCCAGAAAAGGTATTGGGTTCATACTCATGCAAGACGGCAAGGTGGTAGCTTACGCATCTCGCCAACTACGACCTCATGAAGGAAATTATCCTACACATGATTTGGAACTAGCCACTGTTGTGCACTCCCTAAAGATTTGGAGACATTACCTCATTGGAAAAATATGTCAAATATTTACCAACCACAAGAGTCTCAAATATATATTTACCCAGCCAGATTTAAACCTTGGACAACGAAGATGGTTCAAATTGGTCAAGGACTATGACCTGGGAATAAATTACCATCCGGGAAAAGCCAACGTGGTTGCTGATGCCCTCAGTCGCAAGCCTGCCAGTTTTGATGTCATGATGGAGTCCTTGCCTCCGAAACTCCAACAAGAGATCACTCAGCTCAACTTGGTAATTGCAAATACCAGTCTTGCAAGTATATTGGAAGTAACTCCTACTCTCGAGGAGGAGATTCGCATGGCACAGGCTGGCGACGAGATTCTGCAAGAACATCGCAAACGTCTGTGAGAAGGCAAGACTCAGGGTTCCTCTGAGGACGCACTGGGTACACTCAAGTTTCGAGGACGGATATGCGTACCCGGGCAAGCAGACCTGAGAAAGAAAATTTTGGCAGAAGCACACGAGTCCTCATATTCGATATACCCATACGAAGACCTTCGACAAATATTTTGGTGGGATGGAATGAAAAGGGACATCGCATATTTTGTCGCTTGTTGTGACATCTGCAACAAAGTAAAGGCGGAACACCAGAAACCCGCCGGACTTCTCCAACCTATACCCGTCTCGCAATGGAAATGGGATGATGTCTGCATGGACTTTATCACCGGTCTACCCAGGAATCACCGAGGGAATGATGATGTATGGGTTATAGTGGACACACTGACTAAAGTGGCTCACTTTATTCCCATCCGCACCACATTCCGCGCTGATCAACTTGCACAACTATATGTATCCCAGATTGTCAGTCTGCATGGAGTGCCAAAAACAATCACTTCGGACCGAGGTTCATTGTTTACCTCCGCATTCTGGTCCCGACTCCATCAAGCTTTGGGGACCGCCCTCAAATACAACACCGCCTATCACCCCCGGACAGACGGTCAGACTGAGCGGGTAAATCAAATCCTTGAAAACATGCTTCGAGCATGTGCCTTAGCCCATGGACCCAAATGGGAAGATTGTCTGCCATATGCGAAATTGTCAAACAACAACAGTTTCCAAACAAGTCTGAAGATGTCACCATTTGAAGCTTTGTACGGCCGTAAGTGCCACACCCCCTTAAATTGGTCTCAAGCCAGAGACATCCATATCTTCGGTACTCACTTGATATTAGAGGCAGAGAAACAAGTCTAGGAAATACGAGATAGACAGCAACTAGCTAAGTCACAACAGAAGAGTTATTACGATGTCAAACATCGGCAAATCAGTTTTGAGCCTGGTGAACACGTGTATCTCCGAGTCACACCCATGAAGGGAATCAAGAGATTTCAGACCCGAGGCAAATTGGCACCAAGATATATTGGTCCACTCCTAGTCATGACCCGAGTTGGCAAAGTTGTGTATCATTTAGAATTGCCACCAGAATTGTCGGAAGTACACAACGTGTTCCACGTATCACAGTTGAGAAGATGTATTTCACCATCCGAGAAGAAGACTGATATGTCAGAGATTGAGCTTGCAAAGGATTTAACTTATGAGGAGAGACCGTTCAGAATTTTGGATGAAACAGAAAGAGTCACACGCTGCAAAAGCAATCAAGTTTTACAAGGTCTAATAGGAGCATCACACCGAAGAAGAAGCAACCTGGGAAAGAGAGGAATTTTTTAGGACAACCTACACAGATTCCCCCCCCCCCAAGCAACCGAATCTCGAGGACGAGATTCACCATAAGTGGGGGAGGTTTGTGATAGCCTGGATTTGCCTTCTCTCTTTTTCCGGACTTTCTTTTACTTTTGCTTTGGATTTGGAGTTTTGAATCAATTCAAATGGACTTGATCATTTGGGCATACCCTTGATTTTCACCCAAGGGGCCCATCCACCCCTAGCTCGTCTTTCCTTCTCTGAAAAACTCCAACAAAATCCCAAGGAATATTTTCTATAAAAGAAAAATATTCATTTCCTTCCCTGAAAATCACTTTAGAGAAGTATGCTCCAAAGCAACCCCTAGTTTTTTTGCTCCTCAAATCCTGAATAAATTCATAAATATTCTTTGAACCCTAGGTCACCTCCCTCAGCAAAAATATTGCATCACTTTTTGTAACATTTTTGCTACAGAAAATTATTTCTGTTCTGGGCAGATTTGGCACTTTACACAACAAGTATATTTTTCCTTGCTCCTTTGAGGCTGGTTTTTCTTGAGCTTCATTACCTTCCTAAGAAACTACTAACCATCAAAAATCAGCCCTAAACTCTCTCTGGTTTGGTCACAGTTAACCTCACAAGTTTCTGTCCAGAAACTTGCCCAGAAGAAACCCACTCACACAGTTCACCTGTGACCCGGCCAACTGTGCAAAACAACCGAAACCACTAAGGACTACACGCCATACATGAATTTATGGCAAGCCGTGGCTCTATTCCAGAGTTCGCGCGGTGACCACGCGTGTGCACGATGCCAATGTGCTAGCCGACGCGCTCTGGATGCTGCCGAGTGCTCTGTTCAACGCGTGCTCGCTTCCCACCCTGCCATGCCTTGCCAAAACTCACCACAATCGCCGTCCCGACCCCCTTAACTCCGCCCTGGTGTACACCGATGCCGGATCTCGCCGCAAGCGCGGGCACGACGCGGCCAAGCCAACAGTGCGCCCATGCCCCTGTGCTCGTCGCGTACCATGCTCCTGTGCTCGTCGCTCCCCGCCAACAGTCCCTGCGTGATCCATGGCGCCTTCTCCCCCTCTCACTGACACCATTCGTCGCCGAGAGGCATTCCAGAGAGCT
>LR738711.1:773231327-773293562 GCA_902687465.1 Secale cereale | reverse complement strand
CCCCCCGAGCTTTTTTATCTCCACACACACACTCTCAACACTCATCCACAAAGCCGTAGGAAGTCACAGCCCGGTCGGGCAGGCCTCTGGCCATCGTCCCTGCCCTGCGCTCGCCGGCGATCCCCGTCCACTCTCCCCTCCCTCTCCAGAGCCGCTCGAGCTCTACTGACTTCTCCGGCATGTCCGTGGTGGTCCACTGGTGCGTGCTAGTGTTGTTGGAGCTGTTGTACTGGCCCTGCCTCGCCGGAATCATCATCTTCGACGAGCTCCGCCCGCTGCAGCTGCTGGAGAGCTTTGTTCCGACCCCGTCCGGCCACCCCTAGTCACGCTACGGATACGGGCAAGTGTGCCTCGATCTCCTCTCCATTCCTATCCTCTCAGATCTCGTCGCCAGGCGCTCCTCGCTGGAGCAAGCGCCGCCGTCGTGCCGCCCGACTCTACTTCTCTCCCCTTCCCCCTTTGACCTGATCGCTGGGGCCTGCTCTCAGCCCCTCAGGCCACGCCCAAAGCGGTATGAGTAGTGGCGCCCCGCTGGTTTACACCTTCGAAGTCACCCCCTCTGGTTTTTCTTTTATTCAAAATTTAATTCAAATTTGACTACAACTTTGACTAGCTGTAACTTTTATTCTACAAGTCCAAATGAGTTGATTCTTTTTGCATTGTGTTCTTACTGGAAAATCCTAGCAACACACCCAAGATAAGATTTTTCTCTGATGTCTAGAATTTCTGGTAATTTTTAGAAGTGTTCTTGATATTTTATTTTTGCCATTTGATTTATTTTCAGAAAGTGAAGCTTGTCTTCAAGGCATCCAGGAGGAGTTTGAAGCTCCTCCGCACTAAGGCAAGCAACAACAACATTTTCATGGTGTCTTTGCAATATCCATGATTTTCCACTTGAATATATATGATATTCATTGCATATAGTAATAAAATTAATAATGCTTGTGTTATTTAGTTTGTGAAGATCAAGATGCATAGTTAACAGAAATGAATGCTTGAACTAGTGAGATATAGCTTGAGTAGTTGAACTAAGTAAGTTTGTCATGACTATGGAAATATGAGCATCGGTATTATTTTCCTTATATGCATGATGAGTTACGTATGATAAATGCCAACTAAAAGTGATGGACCTAGATGACCAGTAAGTAAGGACCTGAAATGTTGAAAGATGAGTTTATGCAAGTAGAACTTGAATGAGGTTGATCTGTCATTTTTAAGTGATATGTGATGCATGATACATGGTTGCATAAGATGGAACAAAGTGACTCGATCATTTTATATCAAGTTAAACCTAATGATAATTGAACTTGAACATAAAGTTGGTCGAGCCATGGTGCCACTGAATCAGGCTGACAAGTGCAACCACATTTGCCTTAGTATGGGGAGGTCGTTAGTCGTCTTGTTGTCATGTGATGTCTACACACGCTTCTACTCTTGTAGACTATGTTGGGCCTCCAAGCGCAGAGGTTTGTAGGACAGCAGCAATTTCCCTCAAGTGGATGACCTAAGGTTTATCGAACTCAGGGAAGTAGAGGTTGAAGATGGTCTCTCTCAAGCAACCCTGCAACTAAGATACAAGAAGTCTCTTGTGTCCCCAACACACCTAATACACTTGTCAGATGTATAGGTGCACTAGTTCGGCAAAGAGATGTTAAATGGCAAGTGATATGGATGGCAAAACAAAGTAATATAAATCTGTAATAAAAAGTGCAGCAAGCAAACAAGTGGTAAACGTGAGCACAAATGGTATTGCAATGGTGGAAACAAGGCCTAGGCTTCATACTTTCACTAGCGACAACTCCCAACAACATTAACATAATCGAATCACATGATATTTCCCATAAAACATGCAAAGGGGACGCACTCGGAGGTCATTCCATCGTGGTCAAGAGAGGACGAGAATTATGTAGGGCTACAAAAGCACACCTCAAAGTTCGTAGTTCTCAATCTAAGGATTTCCCAATGTCACCGCGGCCATCCAAAGAGAGTCCCACAATCACCACAACATATCTAAAGGATAGTCAAAGACAAGCACCAAGAGACTCTCAATCTTCAATCAACACACAAGAGAGGAAATCACTCATGAAAATACTTTTCTAATCCATGTCCAATAGACCGCTGTCACCTTGGTCTCGGGGATTATACTAGATAAAGACAAGTGAGTACATCAATCCAATACATAGAGGAAGGGGAAATATCATGGGATCACCCTAGATTAACATAGCCTATGATCACAACGAAGATCACATCATGGGAGAGAGAATTGACCACATAGCTACTGGTAAGAACCTCAGCCCCGAGGAGGAACTACTCCCGCATCATGGAGGGAGGAAGCAACGTCGATGGAGATGAATCCGGGGGCACTTCCCCGTCCCGGCAGGGTGCCGGTGCAGGAATTCTGGTCCCCCGAAGCTTGATGGCGATGGCGGCGGAGACCGGAATCGCGTCTGGAGAAAAAGGGTTCCGGAATCAGGCTTTCCACGACACGGTGTAAATATATGCCAAAGGGGGGCATCAGAGGGGGTCAGGGGGGCCTAGGCGCCCCCCCGGCGCGGCCAGGGGGGCTGCGTGGGCAGGCCGCCTGGAGCCCCTGTGGGTCCCCTCCGGCCCTACTTTGGCCGCATGGAAGCTTCCGGAACGCTGATTTTTTATATAATTTTTCTGGATTTTTTCTGGCGGTTCTCGTAATGTGAAAACCTGAAATACAAAAACAGCCGAAAACAGAAACTGGCACTGGAGTGCACTGAGTTAATAGGTTAGTCCAAATATGATCAAAAGTGTATGGAAGTGTATAAATAACATAGCAATATCACCCAAAAGAGGCATGGAGCAAGCAGAAATTATAGATACGTTTTGGACGTATCAACATCCCCAAGCTTAATTCCTGCTCGTCCTCGAGTAGGTAAATGATAACAAGAATAATTTCTGTGGTGACATGCTATTAACCATATAGGACTTTTTCATAGTCATATGACAAAAGCTTACTGAGACAATGAATCTATAGTAATTAAGTTGCCTCATGAGAAAATCACAAAGAACTGAAAGTTTTACAATATGATATTGAAACATCAAATAGATTTGTAATGAACATGATGTGCAAATTTGATAAAGTGATATCTAGCTTGCCCCCTTTAGTGAAGCAAAACATAAATGCAGGGGCACCTCCAAAGTTTAAGTGATGACTACATACAATTATTTCAAAATAAATGATATCACAATCATGCAAAAGACAATGCTACTTTGGGACAATGCACATTACACTCAGAATGACAATCATGCTCTCAGTAGTTGGTGCTTTTAAAAGAAGGTGGAGACTCTCGAACCGTGGCTTTTGTTGGCAAGGTTGAAAACCCGTAGTCGGAAACAAAGACAAAACATGTACCAGAGCTCTTGGTTTTAAAACAGAGGTAATATTTTTTTTAGATCATGCATGTTTCGTCAACGAATGCTAGCAGACAACTCAATCACTTCTTGAGATGGACTAGTTTTGAGGAACGGCTCCCGAATGAGGATGATCACATCCTCTTAATCTCCTTTGTTTATCACTGCCAAAGTTTTCTGATTTCTCATGAACAAAGCGTGAAGGAGGGTTTGTTTGTTATATTATCTTTTTGAGCCGGGCGCACTCAATGCCAGTTCCTTCTCGTATTATGGGTTTGCACATTATACATGCAATCCCGGGGTGAAGCTTGTCCAACTTAAAAAGATCATGAATTAACTACTACTTCCTCATAAACTTAAAACAGAGGCACAAAATAGGAATGCTTTTTCTTTGAATAATTTCGAGATGGTACATGCAAGTCTCCGTTAGGAATGGCAGGTAAATACCATGTAGGAAGATATGGTGGACTCATATGGCATAACTGGATTAAAAGGATGTGGATGCACAAGCAGTCAGTCCGCTTAGTACAGGCGAAGGTTAGCAAAAGACGGGGAGTGACCAACTAAGAGAGCAATGACGGTCATAATTATGCAGAGCAACAAAGCAACATTGAATCAGGAATGGAAGTTATATCGCTACTCAGAAACAAAAGATCATCAAGGCTTGACAGACTTTCTTTACAGTCTTAAATATGCGTGAGCATACGCCAAGTCAATCAAAATAAATTCTTTGAAGGAAGATATTACTAAACCATACCACATCGTAGGCAAACAAATCATGTTGGTACTCCAATAACACATTGGGAACCCCCCAGCTATTTGAGACTAACCATAAGAAAACATGAACTACTAAGCGCCATTATGCACGTAGCATCTTTATCATAGACATATCAACCAATGCAACGGAAGCAAACTCTCTTAATAAGATAAACATGATAACTAAAGTGAGTTCAAGCAACCAACTAAACAAAAGCTCTTTAAAAAGATAAGCATGAAAGTTAAGAGCTAAGCATGATAGTAGCTATTAAAAGACAAAGAACACACACAGCAAAGATAGACATGCAAATTCTATGTTATGTTCTAGGTAGAAGTGGAGCGTGTTTCTCTCCCACATAAAGAAAGCTGAGTTCCAACTCGTTATGAAAAGCTAAAGAAAACTAAAAGGAAAACTAAAACAAGACGCTCCAAGCATAGCACATAACACATGAAGTGATTAAAATATAGTGGAACGAAGGACGAACTGATAATGTTGATGGAGAAGGGGATGCACGGGGGCATCCCCAAGCTTAGACGCTTGAGTCTCCTTGAATATTTCTTGGGGGTGCATGGGGGCGTCCCCAAGCTTGAGCGTTTGACACTCCTGAATCTTTTTATCATCTTCCCTCGCACACTTGAAAACTCCCTTCATACATAACTCATCATAATCTGATTAGCGAGGTTAGTACCCATAATAAAATAATTGTTCCTTGCTGGAAATAAAGATATTCTTGAAGTTATACTGTTTCTCAAGATTGCCAAAAGGTTTTTACAAAGAAAAAGCAAGCTCTAGGTTTGCAAAATGAAGGAAAGGCAAAACAGGACAGAATCTGTGAAAAACAGAACAGCAGGTAGTAAATGATTTTTCCGGGGCACTTCTGCAACTCTAATAAAAAAACTCAAGACAGACGCACGAAAGAAAATTATATAGAGCACGCTGTCGAAAAAATTCAGACCAAAAAGATGATCTGGTGATTTTATAAGAATTTTTCTATCCAAGGACAGAATCTGTTTCCTGGACAGCACGTCACAACTTTTGAACTTTCTTGCAATCAGAGGCTAAACTTGGCACAAAGCTGAAAATAAAAGATACAATGATGTTGCTACAGTAGTAACAAACATCAAGACCACTAAAACTTAAAGTAAACATAACAAGGGTTGTCTCCCTAGAGCTCTTTCTTTATAGCCATAAAGATAGGCTTAAGACTTTAATGATGCTCTCGTAGGAATAAGAGCTGAAGAACAAAATAGAGCATCAAGAAGCAAATACCAAACACATTTAAGCCTAACATGCTTCCTATGCATAGGAATATTGCAATAGAATAATTCATTGAAGCACAAAGCAACTAGCATAGGAAGGCAAAACAAGCATAACTTCAAAATATTCACCATAAAGAGAGGAAACTTCTTATTATTAAGATATTTAGAACCAAGTCTCCCTCTCTCATTATAAATTTCAGTGGCATCATGGATGAACTCAACAATATAAGCATCACGTAAAGCATTGTTACCATGATCCACATGCAAAAAGGTACTCTTACTCTCCACATAAGCATAATCTTTCTCATTGGTAATAGTGGGAGTAGGACTATCATAAACAACTTGAACACTATAGATTACTTGTGTATTAGAAGGGTGGTGTTCAACAAGGGAGTAATTCCCTCCATGATTATGACAAGTTTCATAAGGATAATTTCTCCTTATGTCATAGGTACCTTTATAATCACTATAGGTTGGAGTTATGACATCATCATAGTAGAGAAGAGCATTATCATTGCTAGCAACTATATTTGTAATCATGTTGTCTTTATTCTTACTAGCAAAAGAATTATCAATTATCACATCACTAGTGGGTAAAGGGTTTGCAATCCTATCATCCCCAAGCTTAGAGATTCCCATATCATCACTTTCAGAGTTGGTACCAAAAAGATTTTCAAGATCATAAGTAGCATTATCATCATTTTCCCAATCACAATAAGTAACATGCATATCATAATCAAAATCATCTTCAATAGTACCTACGGACGTATCATCAAGATGATAATTAAGGCAATAAACTTCACCTTCTTCTTTAAACTTACAATCGTTAGGATAAAAGTTGATGGGAGGAATATGCTCAGGCCAGGTTGATACCCATTCTTCTTCTTTCTTGCTCCTCTTCCTCCTCCTCTTCTTTTTCTTCTTCTTAACCTTAGGAGGGAGTGGTTGGAGATGAAGCTTCTCCACATATCCTGGTTTATCATTAGAAACAATAGGGGAAACTTGAGAGAAACTCTCCTTTTTATTAGCAGAAATATAAGAGACATTTTTATACTTTGGTAAAGTTCCCTCCTTTATAATCTTACCTATGTAATCATTTTCATGGCAATTAACAACACAATAGAGATGTCAATTTTGCAAAGTGTTTTTTATTCCTATGGCATTAACATCTAGCCATGAAGTCTTTTCTGATAACTCTTCACACATCAAAAATAACATAAGCTCATCATAAAGATCAGAGGTGATCATGTTATCATACAACCGGTTAACAGTTATGTTTTGAAAGTTCATGCATTGAAAATTAAAGTGACCCTCTATACGGCAAAGTTCACAAGTAAAAGGATAAAGGTCACACAATTCTCTAGCAATTTCATTTAAAACTCTGACCCAAGTGATTGTTCTTTCATGCTTATGTTGCTTACAATACTTCTCTTCTTCAATCATAGGCCTTTCACAAGGTCTATACACTCCACAAAAATTAACATGCTTATATAAAACTTCATTTTTAGGAATTTGGTTCATGCATGTTGCAATCATCATGAACAATTTCATTTTCTTTGCAAGTCTCTTTAAAAGGTTTATGATACTTGATCCAATCCTCCTTAGGCATATTAAGATGTGAAGCAAAAGATTTGAGGAAATCAACAAGGAGTTGAGAATCAAGCCCAAACTTAGCACTAAACTTATTAAAACTTGTAGTTTCAACAAAGGACTTAATGCAATCATACTCATAAATTATACCTGACTCTTTACCTTTGTCGATCTCCCAATCTTCAGTGTTGCGTTGAATTCTTTCAAGGAGTTCCCATTTAGCATCAATCTTTTTGTTTGTGAAAGAACCCATAGAGGAAGCATCGAGCAAATCTTTATCCTGTCGAGAAAGCCTCGCATAGAAATTAGTAATAATCATATCTTTGGGGAGCCCATGGTTAGGACATTTTAGCATTAACGTTTTCAGTCTCCCCCAAGCTTGAGCTATGCTCTCTCCGTCATGAGGATAAAAATTATAAACATAATTCCTATTCTCATGGACTTCATGAAGAGGATAAAACTTGGAGTAAAAGAGAGACTGGATCTCTTCCCACTCCAGCAGGTGAGAGTCATTTAGTAGCCTATACCATTCCAATGCTTTTCCTTTCAGTGACAAGGCAAATAATTTCCTCATGACAAACTCCCTTGATACACCGGCAAGCTGAAATAATGAACATAGTTGTGACAGATATAGCAAGTGTTCACCGGGATGTCTGTCTCCTGCATAACGATCAGCCAAAACATAATCGATAATACCAGCTGGTATTTTATAGAGCACAATTTCAGTAGGGGGAGGAGCAACCACCACAGGTGTGGGGCGTCTTCCCGCAAGCAACGATCCAATAGCAAGGTTGTCCATAAGCATAACTAGTGAAATAAAAACAAGAAACAAAAAGATTTAATTGCAAGATCTAAAGATATACCTTCAAGCGTTCACTTCCCCAGCAACGGCGCCAGAAATAGCTTGATGTCTACACACGCTTCTACTCTTGTAGACTATGTTGGGCCTCCAAGCGCGGAGGTTTGTAGGACAGCAGCAATTTCCCTCAAGTGGATGACCTAAGGTTTATCGAACTCAGGGAAGTAGAGGTTGAAGATGGTCTCTCTCAAGCAACCCTGCAACTAAGATACAAGAAGTCTCTTGTGTCCCCAACACACCTAATACACTTGTCAGATGTATAGGTGCACTAGTTCGGCGAAGAGATGTTAAATGGCAAGTGATATGGATGGCAAAACAAAGTAATATAAATCTGTAATAAAAAGTGCATCAAGCAAACAAGTGGTAAATGTGAGCACAAATGGTATTGCAATGGTGGAAACAAGGCCTAGGCTTCATAATTTCACTAGTGACAACTCCCAACAACATTAACATAATCGAATCACATGATATTTCCCGTAAAACATGCAAAGGGGACGCACTCGGAGGTCATTCCTTCGTGGTCAAGAGAGGACGAGAATTATGTAGGGTTACAAAAGCACACCTCAAAGTTCGTAGTTCTCAATCTAAGGATTTCCCAATGTCACCGCGGCCATCCAAAGAGAGTCCCACAATCACCACAACATATCTAAAGGATAGTCAAAGACAAGCACCAAGAGACTCTCAATCTTCAATCAACACACAAGAGAGGAAATCACTCATGAAAATACTTTTCTAATCCGTGTCCAATAGACCGCTGTCACCTTGGTCTCGGGGATTATACTAGATAAAGACAAGTGAGTACATCAATCCAATACATAGAGGAAGGGGAAATATCATGGGATCACCCTAGATTAACATAGCCTATGATCACAACGAAGATCACATCATGGGAGAGAGAATTGACCACATAGCTACTGGTAAGAACCTCAGCCCCGAGGAGGAACTACTCCCGCATCATGGAGGGCGGAAGCAACGTCGATGGAGATGAATCCGGGGGCACTTCCCCGTCCCGGCAGGGTGCCGGCGCAGGAATTCTGGTCCCCCGAAGCTTGATGGCGATGGCGGCGGAAATCGGAATCGCGTCTGGAGAAAAAGGGTTCCGGAATCAGGGTTTTCGTGACACGGTGTAAATATATGCCAAAGGGGGGCATCAGAGGGGGTCAGGGGTGCCCAGGTGCCCCCCCGGCGCGGCCAGGGGGGCCGCGTGAGCAGGCCGCCTGGAGCCCCTGTGGGTCCCCTCCGGCCCTACTTTGGCCGCATGGAAGCTTCCAGAACGCTGATTTTTTATATAATTTTTCTGGATTTTTTCTGGCAGTTCTCGTAATGTGAAAACCTGAAATACAAAAACAGCCGAAAACAGAAACTGGCACTGGGGTGCACTGAGTTAATAGGTTAGTCCAAATATGATCAAAAGTGTATGGAAGTGTATAAATAACATAGCAATATCACCCAAAAGAGGCATGGAGCAAGCAGAAATTATAGATACGTTTTGGACGTATCATCATGCATTTTGTCGGTGTCTCCAATGAGGGAAGGTTATGGTCGTGTGCTACCCTGGCCCGGTAAGCACGCATAACCTTGTGAGCCTGTTGTTGTTATGGTACCTTGTCCCTGTTTGGGACCGTTTATTTGCCACGACGATGGAAGTTTTGCCTTTGGTAGGCTGGGGCCACCCAGGACTAAGCCCAGTGGGGAGTTGGGTCTGAGTGGCCGAAAGAGTGTCATGGCAATGCGAGAGTTCTGTCAGAATGCTGTTGGTCCACCCGAATGGGAGTGTGAGGCCATGGGTTTCGTGGTGTCGGTAAAGTGCACTACCTCTACAGAGTGTATTAATCTATCGATAGTCGCACCCGTGGATAAGGGCCCAGTTCGTAAGTAAGTCAGACCATGGATCAACTTTTATAACGAAATCTTGCGCACTAAGCTACTTGCATTGCACTGGTTGAAACATGATGAAGTCAGTGAGGCGGACTGTTGTGGTATCATTTGTGATTCGTGAGCGATCACTGTTTGGTTACAATGTAACCTGTTGAACCAAGTATGGTTCTGTTCGTGATCCTTCATGATCACCGTTCGATTGCAAGGCAGCCTGTTGGTAAGAGATAGTCTGAGTGACTAAGTACACAAGTTTGGTTTCACTGTATGAGTAGCATGTTCTGTTTGCATTTAACTTGATTAAATGTCATGATATTGTTTGTCATTATGGTTATGCTTGATGTGAGCTTGCAAGTACATTCAATGTACTGACCTGGCATGTTATGCCAGATTTCAGGAAAGTCTAACTAGATTGGAGCGCTGCCGTGTCTAGATCGTGTCCACATCGGTGTCCCTGTGCCATGGAGTCCCGCTACGTTGTTGTGCCGCTGCGGTGTAGATGTCGTGCTCGATGCCCCTCTATGTTCACTAAATAATGTACATATTGTTCTACCGCACCGAGTGTGTCGTTGGGCCTCGCTACTGGATGTAATATCGCTCTATGCTTCCGCTAGTTTCAATAAAGTGGTGATTTTCTGTATCAAGATGTTGTGTATTGCTAGAAGACATGATCTTTGGGTTGGCAATGCAAGGTAAACCAGTTGCTCTGAGCCGGGGTGCCACACAACTCGAGCGCGCGACCCCAAATGGACGTTCGGATTGCGCGGATTCTGTCCGTTTGGGTAGAGCAATGTGGTCGTGTCCGGGCCAGTCCTGGGATGCGGTGGCTGTGCGCCCAGTGCGCGGACGCATCCTTTGGCTCCATCCTGTACGCCACGGCCAAAAATGGCATATATTCATATTTCAATGTTCAAAACAAGTTTGCATGTCCAAATATTAATTGTTTGAAAATAAAACTAGTTTTACAACCCAATCGAAATTGTCTCTAATAAAATAGTTTTACAACCAAATCGAGTTTGTCTTGAATGAACATAAATGAACCAATACATTTATTGGTTGCCAATGTGACTCCACACGTGCTCAACCAAGTCATTTTGAAGATCCAAATTAGTGTGCCAATCACGCATTTCACAATTAAATTGGGCAAACTGTTCAAACATGGCGGGTTCTTGGTGCAGGGGCTCAACATTTTCACCTTGAAAATTAAATCCTTGGTCGAAGATCCTGTCATCACGCTCGTCCTCAACGATCATGTTGTGCATAATCACACAAGCAGTCGTCACCTCCCAAAGCTTCCCTTCATCCCATGTCAGTGCAAGGTTTCAAACGACACCCCTTCGGGATTGAAGAACACCAAAAGCATGTTCTTCATCCTTTCCAGCACTCTCTTGCATTTGGGCAAATCTCTTTTTGTTCTCACCATGGGGGTTCGAGATTGTCTTCACAAAAATTGACCACGGAGGATATATACCATCAGCTATGTAGTATCCTTGTTGTAGTGGTGGTCGTTGACCTCAAAGTTGATAGGTGGGGAGTGGCCTTCTGTAAGCCTTGCGAAGACTGGAGAACGCTGTAGCACGTTGATATCATTGTGAGAACCTGCCATGCCAAAGAAAGATTGCCAATCCAAATATCCCGCGAAGCCACCGCTTCTAATATGACAGTGCATGCCTTAACATGCCCCTTGTACTGGCTCTACCAAGCAAATGGATAGTCCTTCCACTCCCAATGCATACAATCTATGCTGCCAAGCATGCCTGGAAAGCCTCTAGCTGCGTTGGTCGCCGAAAATCTCTCTGTATCAATGGCATATGGCTGCCTCAAGTACTCCGGGCCAAGCACTGCCACCACGGCCCGACAGAACTTGTACAGTGACAGCAGACATGTGGACTCACTCATATGCACATACTCATCCACTAGATCGCCTGGAATTCCATATGCAAGCATGTGGATGGCCGCGGTGCATTTCTGGTAAGAGGAGAATCCAAGCTTGCCAAGGGCATCTGTCTTGCACTCGAAGTATGGGTCATGAGCAACCACTCCCTCTCGGATAGATTGAACACATGCCTTGCCATACGAAAACAGCGACGGAATTTATCCAGCATGAAGAGCGGGGTGTTCACAAAGTAATCGGCATAGAGCAGGGCGTGGTCTCTCTCCCTATTGCGGTTCAGGTTGGGAGTATGGCCAGGGAGTGAACCCCTGTACCGAGGAAGCTGTCGTTCAATGGGGTCATGAACGACGAGTGCAGCCACCACAAGATCTTCATCATCCGAGGATGAATCGTCCGCTGAATAAATGAAGTGGTGGAGGAAAAAATCATCTCCACTGTCCATACCTTAGGAAAAGTGTTGAACACCTTGCGGTCGTGGTGGCAAAGAGGCTGCGATGATCACCTCGATGCAGCAAGGGTGGTTGGTGTCCGGCTAATGGCCGCTCTGGAGCACTCGTCGGAAGCTGTCGTGGCCGCCGTGGTCCATACGTCATCGTCGGTCGTATTCCCTCTACCACTGGCTACGACGGCGACGACCAAATCTCCTCCAAGCGGCCAAAACTCCTACGAAAGCGCGGACGTTGATGACCCACAAGTATAGGGGATCAATTGTAGCTCTTTTCGATAAGTAAGAGTGTCAAACCCAACGAGGAGCAGAAGGAAATGACAAGTGTTTTTCAGTAAGGTAGTATCTGCAAGTGCTGAAATTGTAAGTAGCAGAGTAGTTTGATAGGAAGATAATTTTGTAACGAGCAAGTAACAATAGTAGTAGTAAAAAAAGTGCAGCAAGGTAGCTCAATCCTTTTGAGGCAAAGGACGTGCCAAGACGGTCTCTTATAATAAGCAAAGCGTTCTTGAGGGTACACGGGAATTTCATCTAGTCACTTTCATCATGTTGGTTCAATTCGTGTTCGCTACTTTGATAATTTGATATGTGGGTTGATCGGTGCTTAGGTGTTGTCCTCACTTGAACAAACCACCTACTTATGATTAACCCTCCCGCAAGCATCCGAAACTATGACAAAAGTATTAAGAATAAATTCTAACCATAGCATTAAACTTTTGGATCCAATCTGTCCCTTACGAAATAGCGCATAAACTGGGGTTTAAGCTTCTGTCACTCTCGCAACCCACCATCTAATTACTACTCCACAATGCATTCCCTTAGGCCCAAATATGGTGAAGTGTCATGTATTCGATGTTCACATGACACCACTAAGGGAATCACAACATACATACTATCAAAATATCAAACACATATAAAATTCACATGATTACTTGCAACATGATTTCTCCCGTGACATCAAGAACAAAGGTAACTACTCACAAGTGATAAACATGCTCAAGATCAGAGGGGTGTTGAATAGCATAATGGATTTGAACATATAATCTTCCACCAAATAAACCATATAGTAATCAACTACAAGATGTAATCAACACTACTAGTCACCCACAAGCACCAATCTATAGTTCCGGTAACAAGATTGAACACAAGAGATGAACTAGGGTTTGAGATGAGATGGTGCTATTGAAGATGTTGATGAAGATAGCCCTCCCCAAGATGGGAGAGTTATTGGTGATGATGATGACGATGATTTCCCCCTCCGGGAGGGAAGTTCCCTCGGCGGAATCGCTCCGCCGGAGGGCAAAAGTGCTCCTGCCCAAGTTCCGCCTCGAGACGGTGGCGCTCCGTCTCGAAAGTCTTCTCCTTATTTTTTCTAGGTCATAAGGGCTTATATACCAGAAGATGGGCACCGGAGATGGGCCTGGGTGAGCACAACCCACCAAGGCGCGCCTGGGGGGCCTGGCGCGCCCAGGTGGGTTGTGCCCACCTGGTTGGCCCCCTCTGGTGGTTATCAGCTCCAGTATTTTTCATATATTTCATAAAAAATCTCCATGGAGTTTTAGCTTGTTTGGAGTTGCGTAGAATAGCTGGCCTGATGTAGCTTTTTCAGGTCTAGATTTCCAGCTGCCGGAATTCTCCCCCTTGATGCATTCCTTGCAAATTATGAGAGAAAAAACATTAGAATTACTCCAAAAAGCATTATTATGCATAATAACAACATAAATAACAGCACGAAAACATGATGCAAAATGGATGTATCAACTCCCCCAAGCTTAGACCTCGCTTGTCCACAAGCGAAAACCGAAAACAAAAAAACATGTCCACATGCTTTGAGAGAAAGGTGTCGATAAAAACAAAATACGGACATATAAGCATCATGTCGATTATTGTAACAACAACAAATTAACATAAGACTTTTATCAAAAGACTTGTATCATAGACTTCTCATGAGCAAGTAACAGTCCATCACACAGTTGAAGTATAAAGCATAAACTCTATTAGAAACCAACAAACTATGTTCTCAGTCAACTTTGCAACTACAATTCATCATCTTTTTAGGAAGGGTCATGTATCAGAGACTTTAGGAAAGTCCACATACTCAACCATCATATAGTCTTCTATGATTGCTAACACTCACCGCATATACATGAGCAAAACGTTTCAACTGGACACACACTAGTACGCGTCGGTGCTATACAAACAGTTTTTAACCCCTTTCCGCGACAACATTTGGAATCGTCACCAAGTGAGTGACGGCGATAGGTGGGGTCCTTACCACATGACCCAGAAACTCTCGGGGATAGGGATCCTTGATGCATACAGTTGTCCCTATATAACCGTTTTCGATATCTCGAATATCCCGAATGCTTCATCCTTGCTACTCGTCTGTGCTTGCATTGCCATCGCGGTCGGAGTTTTGTGGTTTTACCTAAATCCAGGCAGATTCCAGGCACGGGAGTTTTCCAGGAAGATTCCACGCACGGGAGTTTTATGATGCCTGGCACATCACAAACAGTTCATGATTATAAACCTTGTACGATAGGTAGGTAATCACACACATTTAGTTTCCCCGCACCGTATGCGATAGTGTCTGACATCACACACGCTTTGCAAACGGCAACTGTGTGCATTGTTACACATGTTTCCTCTCCGTGAACCGTCTCGGATTATGATGTACATCGCCCACGCTGTGCTTTATTAACCGTGTGCGCCGTAATGACCTGCACACCCTAATTTTGCCCTAATTTAATTGCTGCTATTTAAAATTGTACCTAATTTAAACTTGAAAGTATGCTTTAGCTTTATTCATATCCAGCAAGTTCAAACAACCAATGCATTTTTCGATTCACAGGTACATATGTTTAAGAATTACATAAGCACCAAATGAAGAATGATGAACCAGGGCTCTATACTTGTAGTATTAAAGATGGTAAATAAAGAGGTGACAAACATTCCGGTTGCTGGACAAGGTGAAGCGGAATGGCCCTATTGTGCCCTCCTAGATGCAGAAGGCATGCATGACTCTAGTCCCACCCTTTGTGATGGCCAGCTGCCAATCATGTATTTTGAGAGGTAAGCTTGAGTAAACTGCTTCAGGATCCACTGCAAAGGACAAAATATCCATACATTGTCATGTAACACAACTCATTACGGCAGTAAAAAGAAGGCTACAGGGTTCTTACTTACCATCCTGCAGTTCACTGTTGTCTTGCATAAAGTGTAAACAAATAGTTCGATTGACGTCTTTGGACCAATTTTAATAACAATCTTTATCAGTTTCCTCACTTGATCCTGGTTCATGTAAATCTCATTGCCCCGGAAAGGGTCGAGAAGTGTGGAACTTTGGCAATGATATATGTACCTAAAAGCACCAAGTTAATATTAGAAGCTAAACAACAATTGAAAAATGATGTAGTACAACACTCCCTCCATCCCATTATATAAGATTTTATTACATGTATATCTAGACATCATCAGAACATTAAGGTAACACTCTTCCTTGTTGGTATGTAGCCTGGGATTGCATATTTAGTCATTCAGTACAATGTATGTCTCTATGTAGCCTCAGATCTATTAAATATGGCCCTAGTTAACCTACTGATAAGTGGGTTACAGATATATTCAGTGAAATGTCCGATTCGATGATTAATCCCTTATCAGCCCCAGGCTATATGGTACCAGCTACCGATATCCTGAACAGTGAGTACATATAATCAATGCGATGAAAATAACCTCGATGGAAAACAACATTGTTCTCAATATTGTCCTGCATGAGTACATATAAAGGCATGTAAAGCACAACATGCTAAACATCAACCAAATATATCCATGGTAGACAACATAATCTACAAATGATAGATTCAGTGTGCAGGCTTAAGCACGCTAGTTAAGCAAAACAAGTAGTGGGAAGGTGTGTTAACTGCATCAGGCATAACATTTAAAAACAAGCAAATAGTCATTCAAACTGGTATTGTGCAGGTCTAAAGTACACTAGTTATTGTTAAAAAAAGGAAAATGCATGTTAACTTCAATATCCTTAACAGCAACCAAATATTTTAATTCATAGTGGTATTGTTGAAACTGTTATTGATGAAATTGAACTGCACGGCAAATAGTTGCACATATAGAGTATCACATTGTGAAGAACTGAAATAAACAAGTCATAAGGCCATCTCTAGCCGATCCTTTAAAAGTTAAAGGACTGAAACCCTTGGTGGATATATATATATACTCCAGCAATTTTTGGCCTTTTCTTGTTGATCCCCTAAACTTAACGTTGTAAGCTTCAATTTGATGAAGTTCAAAGCAGGTTCAACCGAAAGTAGCATGCATTCAAACATAAACATATATAGTTTTGCATAACCGAACATAAAACATAAATTTAAACTGAGCTAAACTACTTTCGGTCGAAGTAGCTAGAATTCAAGCCAATCCTTCCTCGTCATGTACGGTGTGCCGCGAGCCGGGTCCAGGCCGGTGCCGTCATCGGGGTTTTTGGGGAGGCACTCCTCCACTCGTCGACATCGATCTCCTCATCCTTGGGGCCCACCTCGACGGCCTCCACGCCGCCTTTGCTGTCGCCTTCGACCTCATCATCGCATAAGAGCATGATAACCTCGCCACCCTCCATGCCGCCGTCATCGCCGCCTCCGACGTCATCATCGGAGGAGAGCACGATAACCTAGCCTGCCCTCCGCGCCGGCAAAGATCGCCCGCTCCACCTCCATGAGCTCTGGATGCTGCTGGCAGAGCTCTTGCATGTAGGCCGCATCGGCGGCCTCGGCCTCGAGGCGCTCCCACGCCTCGCGGTCCTCCCGCGCCATAGCCGAGTCCTCGCCCCTAGCTCCGACGAAACAAGGTCGACCAGACGTGTGCCGAAGGGGAAATTGAGCCTAGCCGCCACGCCATGGTAGCGGACCTGCCAGCGGTCGAACGCCATGGCCGCGAGCTCGGCTGTGTGGAAGCTACCGAGCCACCGGCGGGTGTGGGTCTCCCGATCTGTAATCTTGGGAACCCACGTCCCCCACCACCGCTGCCGGACCCCGAGGTAGGACCTGGTCGGCTACCAGGCCCGAGGGAGGATGGGGAAGTCCTCGAACCAGCGTATGGGTGCGGCGGCGGGCGGATCGGGTGACCGGCGAAGGCTGATCGAGCCCGCAGAGGACGATGGGGACACCTCGGCGGCCACCTTGCTTGCTTCAGGCGAAAAGACCATGATAAACCTCCTTTTGGCCATTGCCTCCTCGAGCTCCCCGGCACACAGGCAGAGGTTGAGGATGGAGGCGCCGGCGATGGCGGCGACCTACCAATGGTTTCGAGGGTTGTGTGTGTCTGTGTGAGCGGAGGTTTTGGGGAGTGTGTGGTGTGTATGGAGGGGAGGCAAGGTGGTGTTTGAGGAAATACTGCGGGAACTGAAAATTTTACTAGGCGGGAGTAACAAGGCGGGGCAACTAAAAATTTGGATCAAGGGCGAGCAAATATTTTTGAGTTTGCGAGGGATGCAGAGGCGGGAGTAAAATGCTAGGGCTAATGAAAAACTGAATCAAGGGACTGAAGCAGAGCAGGAGTAACAGACATCGCACACGGTCCGCACATACTAATAGTGTGCTATCAAACATTAAAACCTTCCAGGCGGTAGATGTTTTCGAGATTACGAGGCAGTAATATTTTTGAGATTGCAAGGGATGCAGAGGCGGGAGTATTTGGGGAGCGAGCTAGTGTGCTTGACACGCCGGCTGTGGAGTGTAGTCGACGCACCTTCTTACGTAAGCCATATGCGTACTATACACCGATGGTGCTCCAGAATATTTTGTACTATATCTCACACGGCTGGTGATAATAAGCTGTGTGGGATCTACTTGATTTTTCATCTTGATTTGAATTACATAATGGGGTCACGGCGGCAATGGACGGTGTTTGCATTGCTAGACCTTGTATATGAAGTGAACATGCAACTATATCTGTGTCGTAAGAAATTGGAATTATTCAGGGTTAGTTTGAACATTTTATACATTAAATTGGTTTTCTAGCCATTTCAGGTGCATAATTCAAAATTAAACTACATGCACATGCTCCGGTGCACCAACATGGGTTGTAAAATCATATATCTGTCCATGGGTTTATGCTTATGTCCCATGCAAAATGGGTATGAAATTCGAACACCACGGCACCGTGGCTCTCGGGCAAACGTCGACGTACTTGCTTTTGTAATTCTAGTAAATCCAACATTCGTCCGAAATTCATGAAACTTGGCAAGCTATCATGGAGCGGCATCAACATGTCGTGGTAAAAAATTTGTCCCATTTGGGGCAGGTTTGGGTATAAGCTTGTCATAAATTAGAGCTTCTCACAAGAAGTGTGATGATTTCGATAGGGAACGTTTCACCTTCCTCGACGAAACAATATCCGTTTCCTCTTCTCGATTTCAATTTTTTTCCTAGTGTCAACATAGAACAACAGGAGTGTTGTGTCAATTTTTGGGATTTTTTTGGGGTTCGTTTGTACATTTTTATGCATTAATTGATTTTTTAATGCATTTATGTGTATAATTCAAATTTGAACTACATGTGCATGCTCTAACGCATATAAATTAGTTGAAAATTCAAATCTGTGTCCTTGGTTGCATGCTTAGATCTCATGCAAGAAATGGGAATGAATGTCAAGCACCCTGCTACCGTTACTCGGCCGCAAACATTGAGATACTTTATTTTTAAATTCTACTAAATTGAAAACTCGTCTGAAATTCATGAAACTTGGCATGCTATCATGGTGCGGCATCAACATGACGTGGTAAATTTTTTGTCCCATTTGGGGCAGGTTTGGGTATATGCTTCTCATAAACTAGAGCTTCTCACAACAATCATGATGGTTTCGGTAGGGAACGTCCCACCTTTGGGGAAGAAACGATATCCATTGCCTCTTATTGCTTTCAAAAAAAAAAACCTCGTGTCAACATAGAACAACAGGAATGTTGTGTCAATTTTTGTGATTTTTCGGGGTTCGTTTGGACATTTTATGCATTAACCGAGTTTTCAATGCATTTAGGTGCATAATTCAAATTTGAACTATATGCACATGCTCTAGTGCATATAAATTGGTTGAAAAATCAAATATGTGTCCTTGGGTGCATGCTTAGGTCCCATGACAGAAATGGGAATGAATTTCAAACACCAGGGTAACGTTGATTGCCGGCAAAACATTGAGATATTTTATTTTTAAATTCTAGTAAGTCCAAAACTCGTCTGAAATTCATGAAATTTGGCAGGTTATCATGGAGCAGCATCAACATGTCGTGGTAAATTTTTTGTCCCATTTGGGGCAAGTTTGGGTATATGCTTCTCACAAACCAGAGCTTCTCACAACAAGCATGATGGTTTCTGTAGGGAACGGCCCACCTTTGGGGACGAAACGATATCCATTACCTCTTATTGCTTTCAAAAAATTTATCGTGTCAACATAGAACAATAGAAGTGTTGTGTCAATTTTTGTGATTTTTCAGGGTTCGTTTGGACATTTTTATGCGTTAACAGAGTTTTCAATGCATTTATGTGCATAATTTAAATTTGAACTACATGCACATGCTCAAGTGCATATAAATTGGTTGAAAAATCAAATATGTGTCCTTGGGTGCATGCTTAGGTCCCATGCCAGAAATGGGAATGAATTTCAAACACCAGGGCACCGTTGATTGCCGACAAAAAGTTCAGATACTTTAGTCTTCAATTCTACTAAATCCAAAACTCATCTGAAATTCATGAAACTTGGCATGCTATCCTGGAGTGGCATCAACATGCCGTGGTAAAAAATTGGTCCCATTTTGGGCAGGTTTTGTTATATGCTTCTCACAGACCAGAGCTTCTCACAACAAGCATGATGATTTCGGTAGGGAATATCCCACCTTTGGGGATGAAACGATGTCCATTGCCTCTTATTGCTTTCAAAAAAATTCTCGTGTCAACTAATACGTCTCCAACGTATCTACTTTTCCAAACACTTTTGCCCTTGTTTTGAACTCTAACTTGGATGATTTGAATGGAACTAACCCGGACTGACGTTGTTTTCAGCAGAATTGCCATGGTGTAATTTTTGTGGAGAAATAAAAGTTCTCGGAATGACCTGAAAAATCCATGGAGAATATTTTTGGAATATATAAAAAATACTGGCGAAAGAATCATGACCAAGGGCCCACACCCTCTCCACGAGATTGGGGCGCGCCTGCCCCCCCTGGGCGTGCCCCCCTGTCTCGTGGGCCACCTGAGGCTCCACCGACCTCAACTCCAACTCCATATATTCGCTTTCGAGGAGAAAAAAATCAAAGAGAAGGATTCATCGCGTTTTACGATACGGAGCTGCTGCCAAGCCCTAATCTCTCTCGGGAGGGCTGATCTAGAGTCCGTTCGGGGCTCCGGAGAGGGGAATCCATCGCCATCGTCATCATCAACCTTCCTACATCACCAATTTCATGATGCTCGACGCAGAGCATGAGTAATTCCATTGTAGGCTTGCTGGACGGTGAAGGGTTGGATGAGATTTACCATGTAATCGAGTTAGATTTGTTAGGGTTTGATTCCTAGTATCCATTATGTTCTAAGATTGATGTTGCTATGCTTAATGCTTGTCACTAGGGCCCGAGTGCCATGATTTCAGATCTGAACCTATTATGTTTTCATGAATATATGTGAGTTCTTGATCCTATCTTGCAAGTAAATAGTCACCTAATATGTGTTATGATCCGGCAACCCCGAAGTGACAATAATCGGGACCACTCCCGGTGATGACCGTAGTTTGAGGAGTTCATGTATTCACTAAGTGTTAATGCTTTGGTTCGGTACTCTATTAAAAGGAGGCCTTAATATCCCTTAGTTTCCAGTAGGATCTCGCTGCCATGGGAGGGTAGGACAAAAGATGTCATGCAAGTTCTTTTCCATAAGCACGTATGACTATATTCGGAATACATGCCTACATTACATTGATGAACTGGAGCTAGTTCTGTGTCACCCTAGTTATAACCGTTGCATGAGGAATTGCTTCCGACATAATTATCCATCACTGATCTAATGCCTGCGAGCTTTTCACATATTGATCTTTGCGTAGTTACTTTTCCGCTGCCACTGTTACAATTGCTACAAAATTGCTACTGTTACTTTTGCCACCGTTACCGTTACTTCCATACTACTTTGCTACTAAATACTCTGCTGCAGATATTAAGTCTTTCAGGTGTGGTTGAATTGACAACTCAACTGCTAATACTTGAGAATATTGTTTGGCTCCCCTTGTGTCGAATCAATAAGTTTGGGTTGAATACTCTACCCTCGAAAACTATTGTGATCCCCTATACTTGTGGGTTATCAAAACTATTTTCTGGCGCCGTTGTCGGGGAGCATAGCTATATTCTTTGAGTCACTCGGGATTTATATCCGTTGATCAGTATGAAGAACTTGATAGACGAAAAAACCAAGATCTTTCCCTCAACTACGAGGGGAGGTAAGGAACTAGGATCTATCTGTGCACTTGATTAACCCTCTGTTATGAGTAAATTTGCGACACCTACACGTGCTATTGATTCTGATATGTCACACGTTATTGATGATGCCACTTCTGCTATGCATGATACTTATGATGAAACTACTTCTATGCTTGACTGTGCCATTAGGTGAATTTCTTGATGAACAACTTGCTAGGGCTAGATTCTCCCCCTAGATATGAATTGCATGTTGTGCCCGAGGGTTATGTTATGGATGAAGAAACTGCTAGAGATATTTTAGCTTGCAAAGATAGGTATGATCTTAAGAAACTATTAGCTAAGCTGAAAGAAAAGTCTTTGAATGCTAGAATGAAATATGACCCTGCTTTTGCTACTTCACATATCTGTATTTCCGATAAGGATTATGATTTCTCTGTTGATCCTGAGTTAATTACTTTGGTTGAATCTGATCCTTTCCATGGCTATGAATCTGAAACTGTTGTGGCACATCTTACTAAATTAAATGATATAGCCACCCTTTAAGGAGAACGGAAATAACTTAAGGATATAATAGTAATGAATTTTTTCCTCACTGGTGAATAGGTTATGTCGGTGTCAAAATTGGCGGATCACGGGTAGGGGGTCCCGAACTATGCATCTGAGGATTGATGGTAACAGGAGGCTGGGGACACGATGTTTACCTAGGTTTAGGCCCTCTCGATCGAGGTAATACCCTACTTCCTGCTATATTAATATGGATGCTTATGAATGCAAGAGTTGATCTACCTCGAGATCGTATTGGCTAAATCCTAAAGTCTAGCCTATGAGGATTTGTGATTCTCTATTAGCCTCTACGGACTAAACCCTCCAGTTTATATATGCACCGGAGGGGCCTAGGGTTTGTACATAACCATCTTGCAGCGGAAGGAAAGATTACACCCGAACCTAAAACTTGCCATTATACGAATACAGGAGTCATATCCGGATACGAGAGACGATCTTCGACTATGATCTTCACGGCCCACCAAGAGTTATCTGGCCACCCGAGGACCCCTCGATCCAGGACTCCCTCAGTAGCCCCTGAAGCTGTCTTCGATGACGATGAGTTCGGCCTCCGTATTGTCTTCGGCATTGCAAGGCGGGTTCCTTCTTCCGAATATATCTTCTGCTAAAAGGTGTATTGTGTTCGGCTCTGCAAGGTTAGTACAACCCTGAGCCTCGAATGCAAGGCTCTTAAAAGAAAATGAATAGTGTGTCTTTACTGAAAACTTTTTGATGAAGCGTCACGTCCATCCCACTAACATATCGAGCCATTTTATTTGGTCCTAGTTTCATGTTTTGAGGTATATCCTCATTGACACGTCTTCTCAGAATAGAGATCGTGCTCGCTTATTGTGGGATCCTTATCAATGTGATGTGAGTATCCACACCGCGCATTACGCATGACCGCTTTGGGAACCGGCGAGGTTTATGGCTAAAGTGGGGGGACGTTCTGTATTCACAGCGTTATAAAAGGATACCAATCCCTTTCATCAGCCCCATGCTTTCCTCAAGCTCGAGCTCTCCTACTCCCCCAGCCCCAGCATCCTCATCTCTTGCGCCCACCGCTTTCCGTTCCTCCACCACTACTCCCTTCCCCAGCAATGGCTAGATCCGGTGCCAGAGGCAAGTGGGAGGCCTCCACGGTCACTGAGAAAATCGTGGAGGATCTTTGCAGCGCAGGCTATCTCGCCGCTGATTTCGTGCACTGAGTCCCTGCCAAGGGTCGGGTGATCCCCGTCCCAGAGGCGGGCGAGAGAGTAGTGTTCACTTTGCACTTTATTAGGGGGCTAGGCGCTCCACCCCTTTGTTCGGGGTTTGCTATTCTTCTACGTACTAGATTTCCACGATCTAGCCCCAAACTCAATCCTTCACATCTCCGCTTTCATAGTGGTGTGTGAAGCTTTTCTCCGCATCCCTCCACACTTTGGCCTATGCTTAGAACCTTCAACGTGAAGCCGAAGGTGGTGGATGGGCAGCATGCGGAGTGCGGGGGTGCTATGATTAGCAAGCTCCTGAATGCGACTTGGCCAAAAGGGTCGTTCATGGAGACGAACAAGGTCTGGCAGCAGGAGTGGTTTTATATCACCGAACCCCGCGACGCCAAATGGGCGGCGGAACCTGCTTTCAGATCTGGACCCCCAGAGAGGTTGACCTCCTGGACCAAAGGGTCTGGACTGGGTGTCTCAAGTTGAAGTGACGACACTCCCGAGCCGTGTGTCCGGCGTAATTTCCAAGGGCCACCAGCTCTCGTCCGTGGTCTAGGTAATGCTTGCCCGACTTGTCCTTCCTTCCGAAAGTCGGGACTCCTCCCTATGGGGGTTCGATCTGGCAGGAGATAAGCCTCTGAAGCATCTATTTGGCTTTATGCACAAAGAGATCTAGAAGCATCTCTTCAAGAGCCAGAAGGAGTGGCCGGAAGAAACCGAGGACGCGGGTTATAGCACTGCGGTCTCCGCCCCAGAGGTAATTGACCCGCCAGTCCGAGCTCCGTCGCCCATGATCGGCGGGGACACCGAAGTGTCCTCCCAGCTGGTGTCCTCCGCTCAAGGATATGAGGGCGGGGCAGGTGACGGTGCGACCGGGGCTAATACCTCGGCCGCCGCTGACCATGGGGAAACAATCCCCATGGAGATCGAAGACGGGGGGCCCAAGCAATCCGGGGCCCTCCCGAACATTGACCCGGAGCCTAGTGTTGTTCCGGGGTCCGAAGACCAGACCCCCCAGGCGGGGTGGATACGACGGCGCCTGGAGTCAATCCGGAGGTACCGGACCCTATGGAGGGAGCACTGCAAAGTGCTTCCATCATGGAGGAGCACCGCACCATGATGGGTGCGGTGATGAAGAAGATTCAGTCCGTCAAGGGCAGACTGAATGAAGCCTTCAACAGCCTGTTAACGGGCTTTGAGGTAAGCAATGTAATGTTCTTTATGGAACTTTGTTTGTTTTAAATACATATATATATAGCCAGTAGCCCCTGATTCTTTGTGTGATTCTTGAACAGAATCGGACGAAGTATCCATAGTGTAGCATATTCTAGAGTTGAACTGTATGTTTTTTTATATTTGAGCAGGCTTCACTAGTTATGGCAAATCCACAAGATGCGGAGGTTTTCGAACTAAACGGGAAGCTCTTGTTGGCCAACATGGACCTCGACCGCGTGAACCAGCGTTTAGATGAAACGCAAGGTATGCAGATTTAAAAAAAAAATAAGATTTCAAGAAGACTAACAATATTAATTGAGTATGGGTATAAACTATTTTATGATATTCTGTATTACACAGTTGGCGCCACTGAGCTCGAGGCCCTCAAGGGCGAGCTCGTGAAGGCCAAGAAGGAAGCCGAGGCGAGCAAGGTGATAGCTGACAAAGCAGTTGCCGAACTAGAGGCCGAAAAGGCCGTGTGCGAGAAGCACCAGGCTCGGGTGTCCGAAGTCGAAGTTGAGCTCAACGATGCCATTCGCAAATGCAAGGCATTGGAGGAGGAGGCTTCGGAACGAGCTTCCAAACTCGCTGAGCCAATCAAGGCTGCCCAGGATGCACGAAGCGAGTCGCGCAGCGCATGTGAAGAAATCAAGCAGGCATGACAGATAGCATCTGGTAAGACTTTTATTTTATAGAGCATCTTCGGAGGGCAGAAGTATCTTGGGATGACACGGTTATGAAGTTCTCCATGCGTGTTTGCTAATATTCCGAGGAGCAGTGCTCACGCTGCCCGGTACTTCCAAGCCCAGGATGGGAACGACACGGAGAAGTTGTTTTGGTCGCAGTTCTATGCGCCAAAACATCCGGTGTCCCTCAATGACCAGATGAAGCAGTTGGTCGAGCTGCACAACATGGCGGGTTCGGCTATGAAGGACTTAATAGTCCGGCTATGGCCCGCTGATCCACTCCCAAGTAGTTCCTTCGGATTGGTAAAGCGGCTCGTCAAAGCGAGTCTGTGGGTCGACGCATTGACGCGTTCGGCCTGCATAGAAGGTGCTCGGATGGCCTTCGCTCGTGTGAAGGTGCAATGGGTGAAGATGAGGGCGGAGCACATAGCCACTGCTGGTCCGCCCGAGGGCAAGGAGCACTGCAAGCCGGAGAAGTACTTTGAGGATGTCATCGAAGGCGCCCGCCTTGTAGAAGGCCAGTGCTCGAAGGATATTATCTTCGAGTAATTGCATTCGGTTGTAAAGACTTAAGCTTATGAATCCGATGTATATAAATTTTGCGCTATTATAATATGAGCGTCTTTTACCTCCTGTGTGAATGTTTATGTAAATCTGAAAGTTTCCAGTCGTCGGCTTCAGCCCCCATATACATAGTACTGGGGTGTTCGGTCATATGCATATACACTCTTTATCCAACATCTTGGTCCGTATAGGAGGTGTATCCGAGCGAACCAGGCAATCAGACTATGCGGTGTTATTGCTTTCACTTAGTCGTAGGAGTTTGACATGTGGGGCTAGGTACTAGCCCCTGGTGCGGATATGATATTCCTTACTTAAGGTATGCAATTGCACCTGGCTGGGCGAAAAAACCAACCCTTCGTATAACACGGGGTAGATCTTTATCGATCATAGTATAAAACTAAGTCACCGGATTGCGGACCAGGTTCTCGCCTATCATGACGATCAGTTTGGCTTTCTCTACTGAGGTACTTGACCAGACAAGCCAGAAGTACAATCGCATTAGTTCTCCCTTTACACCGTAGCCGAACAATCGGGAACGTAGGGGTAAGCACAGGAGCGGGCAACCCAACTATTAACCCAAGACATGATTCGGAACTGATGCATATAAGGCAAACATCCAGGACGCCGAACACTCCCTATAGGTGTTCGGTCTTTTCGACATATACCGGGCTGAATGCAGCCCTTGGTAATAGACCTTGTTGACAAGGCACATGTGGCAATCTGATGTTGGGAGAGAACATTTATGGTAAGTGAATAAAACTCCGAACATAATGTGAATTAAGCTGCCCTATTAATATCCCTTTATAGTACGGTGGGTCATAAGCTTACAGATAATGCCGATAACTCTCTTGGACATTTTACATGCCAGAAAAGTATATAACAAGAAGGAGAAAAAAGTTTACACCTGGTCTTAATCTAAAAATAAACCTTAGCACAGGTCCCTGTTGCACGTCTGCGCCGTTTCCTCCTCTGTAATTTGTCCTTGAAGGGGGGAGTACGATGGCCATCTGTAAAAAGAAAAAGAAACTTGGAACAGAAAACGAAATCCAGTGTGGCCATAAAAAACTGGTTCGTTTTAGTGAACCATAAAAGATAATTTTTGGAGTCCGAATAGGGTCAATCCAAACTATGGACTATATGGAGTGTGCCCCCAGCGTCACCCAAGGGATTTTTAATGCATAGTTATGTACCCGAGGCACATATGCTATCACCATATGGGGCGGTCGATGGGGACATAGCTGCTAATCTAGCTCAGGTTCATCTGAGTTGCCGCATCGAGGCCTGTGCCGGACATGTTTAGCTATGTCCGCGACCGATAGGTTATCTGGCTTGAATAGGCTGTTTTGGACTTCCGCTGCTAAGGCCGCAGTGTCCTCCTCCCTGCGGAGATAGCACTCCATATTTCCATTGACCATGATGACACCATGTGGTCCAGGCATTTTAAGCTTTAGATAAGCATAATGCGGGACTGCATTAAAGCGGGTGAAGGCCGTTCTTCTGAGTAGTGCGTGATAGCCACTTCAGAATGGAGCTATGTCGAAGATTAGTTCTTCGCTTCGAAAGTTATCGGGAGAGCCGAATACGACCTCCAATGTTAAAGCGCCCGTGCAGCGGGCTTCAATGCCCGATGTCACTCCTTTAAAGGTCGTGTTGCTTGGCTTGATTCTTGACGGGTCGATCCCCATCTTGCGGACAGTATCCTAATATATTAGATTAAGACTGCTGTCGTCGTCCATAAGGACTCAGGTGAGATGGTATCCATCGATTATTGGGTCGAGCACTAGGACAGCTGAACCCCCATGATGGATACTAGTCAGATGATCCCTGCGATCGAAAGTGATCGGACAGGCCGACCATGGGTTAAATTTGGGGGCAACAGGCTCGACGATGTAGACATCTCGGAGTGCGCGCTTGCGCTCCCTCTTTGTGTTATGAGTGGCATATATCATGTTCACTGCTTTGATCTCCGCTGGAAATTTCTTCTGTCCCCCTGTATTCGGCTGGCGAGGTTCATCCTCGTCTTCACTCTGAGGTCCCTTCCGCTTGTGTTCGGCGTTGAGCTTGCCGGCCTGCTTGAAGGCCCAACAATTACGGTTGGTATGGTTTGCAGGTTTCTCTGGGGTGCCATGGATTTGGCAGGGCCTATCTAATATTTTGTCCAGACTAGATGGACCATCTTTGTTGCCTTTAAATGGCTTCTTCTGTTGACCGGGTCTGGAGCCGCTGAATCCGGCGTTTACTGCTGTATCATCTCAGCTTCCAACATTGTTTCGATGTTTGTTTTTGTTACGTCGTGGCTTTCCATTGTCGTCCCTGACTTCAGATGTTCCAGGGTCGCTGGTGCTGCTACGAGCTAACCAGCTGTCCTCGCCCGCGCAAAAGCTGGTCAGGAGTGTAGTTAGGGCTGCCATTGTCCTCGGCTTTTCCTGTCCGAGGTGTCTGGCTAGCCATTCGTCCCGGACACTGTGTTTGAAGGCCGCTAAGGCTTTGGCGTCCGGACAGTCGACGATTTGGTTCTTCTTAGTGAGAAACCGGTTCCAAATCTTACGGGATGACTCTCCGGGTTGTTGGATGATGTGACTTAGATCGACAACGTCTGGGGGGCGGACATAGGTCCCTTGAAAATTGGTCCGAAAAGCATCCTCAAGTTCTTCCCAACTCCCAGTGGAGTTCTCTGGGAGGCTGATTAGCCAGTGCCGAGCTGGTCCTTTCAACTTGAGGGGTAGGTATTTAATGGCGTGGAGGTCATCTCCTCGAGCCATGTGGATGTGAAGAATGAAGTCTTCTATCCAGACGGCAGGATCCATCGTTCCATCGTAAGCCTCGATGTTCACGGGTTTAAACCCTTCTGGAAAATCATGATCCAGTACCTCATCGGTGAAGCACAGAGGGTGTGCGGTGCCTCTGTATTTTTCTATATCATGGCGTATGTCCAATGGTTGTGTTGTTCGGTATTGACCCCGAACTGGTATATGACCAACGCGATTGGCTTGATAGCCGTCGTCCCATGCGGGAGCCCGGTCCCTAGGTCTGTAGATAGACCTGGTCTGGCTAGCTGTTTTGTTCAGGTCCTCACGCGGATCGTGTTTTCGTACTTGAGCCGCATCCTCCTTTCCTTTACGGGGTGGGGTGCGGGCTTGTGTACGCCGTTGCTAGCCACTCTGTCCCGTCCGCGAGGCGGTCGGTCTGGTTTATCGGCGGTGTTATTCTTTGATGGTATGGGCGCAGTGGCCTCGTCGTCGAATTCAGGCAGTAGTTTACGCTTAGGATAGCCTTTGGTTTGGCCGTTGTAGCCATGTTTTTGCTCAGCATCTAGCACCTCGTTCCATCTATCGTTGAGCGTGTCCTGTGCGGCTCGAAGCCATCTCAGCTGCTTTTTCAGGATCCTTGCGGTGGCAATAAGCCTCCGATGGTAGCGTTTTTGTTCTGAGGGTTCTTCTGGGACGATGTATTCGCCGTCGCCCAGGCTAAATTCTTCTTCGGAGACAGGTTCGTAATTACTATCTTCGGCATCGCTGTCATCGGACAGCGGCTTCGGACTATGTTCGTCGTCCTCTCGCTCCTACTTCTCCATCTCTGGGTCTGCGGGGTCTTTGGCTTGTTCCGGAATATCACTGTCATTAGTGACAGTGTTGCTGTCCTTTCCTTTACGGGGTTTGGTTCGGCGCTTTGGATGTCGACGTTTGGGAGGTTCTTCGACAGGCTTGGCCTCTAAGGGATCGTTTTCGCCGTCGCCCTCCTTCTCCTTAGGTGTATCCACCATGTACACGTCGTATGAAGACGTAGCTGTCCACCACCCGGTTACGGGCCGACTTTGATCTGGATCTGCTTCAGCTTCGAGGTCCATCCCTTCGAAGTCTTCAGAAGCGTAGTCAAGTAGATCGGTTAGATCTTCAACCGTGGCTACCAAGTGGGTGGTGGGTGGGGAGTAAAATTCGCCATCATCCTCCAGTTCGAATTGGACATAATTCGGCTGTGTGTCCCCAGCTAGGGAGAGGGATTTTAACATGTCGCCAAAGAGTGAGTGCTGGAATATATCTACAACACTGAATTCGGCGATAGATGCCTGATCGAGCTTGAAGGGCGCACATGCGCATGATTCGGAATCTGAGGCCGGAGTCGAGTCCGGGGTTCCGGTAACACATACCCCGCTCATAGTTGGGTTTGTGTGTGGCGCCAACACCGTTGAGTTTGCGGCTTCCGTGGCGGGGTTGAGCTTCCCGTCTTCGGGCGACGCGATCTGTTCTAGATCTAGGGCCAGAACTGTTGCAGGCGCTATTTCCTGATCCGATGACAGAGTTAAGCCGTGTTCATCGTGATGGCAGAGAGAGGTCGCTTCGGGCTCGAATCCGTCGAAGATCAAGTCTTCGTGGATATCAGCAACGTAGTCTAAGCTTCCGAATCTGACTTGATGGCCAGGGGCGTAGCTCTCAATATTCTCGAGGTGGCCTTCAGTGTTGGCACGGAGCACGAAGCCGCCGAACACCAAGAGCTGTCCGGGAGGAAAGATTCCCTCGATGCTATCGTCGTGGTTGATGACGCGATCCATCAGTCCTTCGATCGACGACATAGTGGAACTCTCAATGAAAGCACCAATGTCGGAGTCAAAACCGGTAGATCTCGGGTAGGGGGTCCTGAACTATGCGTCTGAGGATTGATGGTAACATGAGGCTGGGGACACGGTGTTTACCCAGGTTCGGGTCCTCTCGATCGAGGTATACCCTACTTCCTACTATATTAATATGGATGAATATGAATACAAGAGTTGATCTACCTCGAGATCGTATTGGCTAAACCCTAAAGTCTAGCCTATGAGGATTTGTGATTCTCTATTAGCCTCTATGGACTAAACCCTTCGGTTTATATATGCACCGGAGGGGCCTAGGGTTTGTACATAACCATCTTGCAGAGGAAGGAAAGATTACACCCGAACCTAAAACTTGTCATTATATGAATACATGAGTCCTATCCGGATATGAGAGATGATCTTTGACTATGATCTTCACGGCCCACCAACCCGGCCCACCAAGAGTTATCTGGCCACCCGAGGACCCCTCGATCCAGGACTCCCTCGGTGATGCTAAAACATGGTTTAATTCTCTTGATCCTGGTTGTGTGCCTAGTCCCCAGGATATGATTTACTACTTCTCTGCTAAATATTTCCCCGCTCATAAGAAACAAGCTGCCTTATGGGAAATATATAATTTTGTGCAAATTGAAGAAGAGAGTCTCCCACAAGCTTGGCGGAGGCTTATCCAATTACTTAATGCTTTGCCTGACCATCCTCTTAAGAAAAATTAAATACTTGAAATCTTTTATAATGGGCTAACTGATGCTTCCAGAGACCACCTGGATAGTTGTGCTGGTTGTGTTTCCAAGGAAAGAATTGTTGACCAAGCTGAATTGCTATTAAATAATATGTCGAGTAATGAAAATAATTGGACACTTCCTGAACGAACTCCTAAGCCAACTCCAAAGAAAAGGGGTATTCTATTTCTCGGTCCTGAAGATATGCAAGAGGCAAAGAAATCTATGAAAGAAAAGGGTATTAAAGCTGAAGATGTTAAGAATTTACCACCTATTGAAGAAATACATGGTCTTGATAACCCGACACATGTAGTAAAGGTAAATTCTCTCTATAGATTTGATGAAGGTGATATTCCTCGTAATAAGTCTGCTAGCCAATGCTTAGATGAGTTTGACAACTTTAATATTAAACAAGAAAACTTCAATGCTTATGTTGGTAGACAATTGAAACATAATGCTTATATGATTGAACACTTGAGTGATTATATGTCTAGAGTTAAAATGTGAACTTAAACTCATTTGTAAACATGCTTCTATAGTTACCACTCAAGTAGAACAAGTACTTAAAGCACAAAATGATTTGCTTAATGAATTAAAGAATAAGAAAAATGATAATGTTGTTAGAGTTATGACTAGAGGGGGTAGAATGACTCAGGAACCTTTGTATCCTGAGGGCCACCCTAAGAGAGTTGAGGAAGATTCTCATAGAACCAATGTTGATGCACCTAGTCCTTCTAAGAAGAAGAAAAAGAAAAATGATTGGACTTTGCATGCTTCTAGTGAACCTGTTGTTGACACACCTGAGAATCCCAATGATATTTCTATTTCTGATGCTGAAACACAATCTGGTAATGAACAAGAATCTAGTGAAAATGATAATGATGATGTTCATGATGATGCTCAACCTAGCAATAACGATGGTGTATAGATTGATCCTGCTGTTGATCTTGATAACCCACAATCAAAGAATCAACATTATGATAAGAGAGACTTCATTTCTAGAAAGCACGGTAAAGAAAGAGAACCATGGGTTCAGAAACCCATGCCTTTTCCTCCTAAACCATCCAAGAAAAAGGATGATGAGGATTTTAAGCGATTTGCTGAAATGATTAGACCTATCTTTTTGCGTATGCGTCTAACTGATATGCTTAAAACAAATCCTTATGCTAAGTATATGAAAGATATTGTTACAAATAAAAGAAAGATACCGGAAGTTGAAATTTCCACCATGCTTGCCAATTATACTTTTAAAGGTGGAATACCAAAGAAACTGGGAGATCCAGGAGTGCCAACTATAACATGATCCATTAAAAGAAACTATGTTAAAACTGCTTTATGTTATCTTGGAGCCAGTGTTAGCGTTATGCCTCTCTCTTTATATCGTAGACTTGATTTCAATAAGTTGACGCCTAATGAAATATCTTTGCAAATGGCCGATAAATCAACTGCTATACATGTCGGTATTTGTGAGGATGTGCCTGTTCTGGTTGCAAACATTACTATTTTAACGGACTTTGTTATTCTTGATATTCCCAAGGACGATAGTATGTTGATTATCCTTGGTAGATCCTTTTTGAGTACTGTAGGGGCTGTTATTGATTGCAACAAAGGCAATGTCACTTTTCATGTTAATGGTAATGACCATACGGTACACTTTTTGAGGAAACAACCTCAAGTCCACAGTATCAATTCTATTGGAAAAAATTCAGCGATTACTATTAGAGGTTTTGAATTTCCTCTTCCTACTGTCAACAAGAAATATGATATTCTTATTGTTGGAGACATACATATCCCCGTTGAGGTAACCTAGTGTTATTCGAAAATTCTCCGGCTTCATGTTATTCGGAAAGAGATTGTTAACAAGACCAGATCAACCTTGTTAGTGGATTCATTTTGATGAGCATGAGATGGATGAAGTTAGAAAGCACAACTCTCTGTACCCTTTTTTTATTCTATTATTTAGATTAAATAAAGCAAAAATAGTATTTTCTGTCTGTTTTCTGAATTATCCTTGCAATAAAAATACCCTGAAAATAAAAGTTCTCCAAATGTCTCGAAAATAAAATATGATTTTTTGTAGAACATTTAAGAATTATTGGCACTGAGAACACACCAGGGGGCCACACCAACTGTCCACGATGGTCCAGGGCGCGCCCTACCCCCCTGGGCGCCCCCTGCCTCATGGGCCCCACATGGCCCCCCCTCCACTTATTCCAGCACCCACACACTTCATCTTCCTCCAGAAAAAATCCTCCCATAGCTCAAACCCATGTTCTATCTCATCTTGCTGCCATTTTCGATCTCCTTGCTCAAAGCTCCATTCACAAAACTGTTTGGGGAGATTGTTCTTCGGTATGTGACTCCTCCAATGGTCCAATTATTTTTTGTTCTAGTGCTTTATTTATTGCAATTTTTTGCTGCTTAGGTGACCCTGTTCTTGAGCTTGCATGTCAAATTTATGTGGTGAAAAGTAGTTCTAATACATGATATAGTCTATAGGCATGTGTGGGAGAAGTTGCTATCAATCTTGTTGAGTTTAGTTCACTTTTGTTTTGAGTCACTAAAATTTCAGAAATTTTTCAGAGAAAAATGCATAGGAAAATCTACCAAGGTGGTTCCTCAAGAAAGCAAGTACCAAGGCACACGATATGTGAGACGGGCGATGAACCACCGAGGGAAGCTCAAGTGTGGCCTTGTGAATGGTCGTCGGAGGAGTTTATGGTCCAGGCAGGCATCAAGGAAGAATTTGACATGTATGTGCGTAATGCTGATCTTGAGGACTTCGTGTCAGATAAGTGCCCACAGTACCACTACCTAATTGATTCTTTTGTGAGAAGATTTAAATTTACATCCTCACGCAATTCTCACACTGTTTTATTTGATATTTATGATAAATCATATACCATGGACCTAGAAATTTTTAATGATGTTTGTAAACTCTCGCAGTGGGGTAATGTTAGTGAACCCCGCAAATCTGAATATAAGGACTTTCTAGCTAGTATCATTGTGGGGGGATCTAGAGAAATCACACAAGCTACCATAGGGAGAATTCATTTCCCTTCCATACATTATTTTGCTCTCTTTCATATGTAGATGCATTAACGATAAAGATGAGGCTTGCCACATGTGCGTTCCAGATCTTTGTGCCCTCAAGAATGCGGTATTAGGTGATAAACAATATAACTTAGGGGCTATTGTTGCACGAAGGTTACATCACAACGGTTTAAGCAAAGATTGTTTGGTGGAATTTATGCAACTCGTGTGGCTAATTATCTTCGTGTACCCACACATGAAAATGATATGAAGTTGCCTCCTGCTTATCTAGATTATAATGCTATGGTTCGCCATCAGTTTGTTGAGAGGAATGAACAATTCCTCCAATACCGACTAATCTTTGACAGAGGTCGCACTGTCCATATTGCTCTCCCTTCTCCTACTTTCTTTGACTTTCAGGCAAAAGGAGATATGTTATAACCAGGGAGAAGGCGAATGAGTATGAGGAGACGATGGAGGCGTCTCGTCTCCAAGTTGCAGCTCATTAGGCAATAGCCGTTGCATCGCAGTACAACCCCAACTACGACTTTGGATATCCGCCACGCCAGCAGAGGCCATAGACCAACTTAGGCCAAAAGCCTAAGCTTGGGGGAGTACGTATTTCTCGCCGACATTACATTCATGTTCACACACTCATCCCAGTTGTCGGTGCACATACTTTTTCATTGTACTATCCATGCTAGTTTATTTTCTTTTCTAAGTCATTTTCTTGTGTGTCAGGAAAACCTTAAGAAAAAAAAATTAGTTGTAGCTTTTAGCTAGTTTACTTTCCATGCATGTAGTAGTAGTAATTAAAAGAAAACCCAAAAAGATTTCTCGTTCTTCTTTTTGCTTGTTGAGGAGCTTTCCTGTGTAAATAGTTTTATTTCTTTTCTTTGGGGGTCAAGAGGAGAAGACCATGATGAAAATGTTGAGTGGCTCTAATATGTATTACTATTGATTTGACCAAGAGCCATATTACCTTGTCTTCTCCCTTGCATTAAATGCTTGCAGATTCCAGCTTAGTCCAATGCACGTGCACTATTATTATTATCAACACCATTCGGTCGTGCGAGTGAAAGGCAATAATGACGATATATGATGAACTGACTGAGATGAGAGAAGCTGGTATGAACTCTATCTATCTTTTTTTTGTAAATATGATTAGTTCATCGTTACTAATTCAACCTATTATGAATGAAACATGCTTGCAATGACAATTAGATATTATAGTTGCTCGTGCCATGCTTAATTAGCTAGGAGTTTATAATAGTTTACCTTGCGTGCCGACATGCTATTAAAATGGTTGTGATGTGGTATGATAGGGTGCTATCCTCCTTTGAATGATTCAAGTGGTTTGACTTGGCACATGTTCACGCATGTAGTTGAAACAAAATCAACATGGCCTCCACGATATTTATGTTCATGGTGATTTATATCCTACTCATGCTTGCACTCATTGTTGATTAATCTTAATGCATGTTCATGACTGTTGTTGCTCTCTAGCTGGTCGCTTCCCAGTCTCGTTCTAGCCTTCACTTGTACTAAGCAGGAATACTGCTTGTGATCCACTTCCATAAACCCCAAAGTTATTCCATATGAGTCCACCATACCTTCCTGTATGTGGTATTTACCTATCGTTCCAAGTAAATTTGTATGTGCCAAACTCTAAACCTTCAAATGAAATTCGGTTTTGTATGCTCGAATAGCTCATGTATCAACTAGGGTTGTCTATATCTTCCATGCTAGGTGGGTTATTCTCACGATGAGTGGACTCTGCTCATCATTCACGAGAAAATGGCCGGTAACCGGGATGCCCAGTACCATGCTAAACTCAAATCAAAATAATTAAACAAAACTCCCCCAGGACTGCTGTTGGTATGGATGGTACCCGTTGTTTCGGGCCAGCCGTGGAGTGTGCTTGTTGGTGGTGGGGGAGTATAAACTTTACCATTCAGTTTGGGAACCACCTATAATGTGTGTAGCAAGGAAGATATCGAGATCTCTTGGCTGTTATGTTGACAATGAAAGTATGCCACTCAAAATATTATTTATCTCTGTTTCAAAACTCGAGCTCTGACACCTCTACAAATCCCTGCTTCCCTCTGCGAAGGGCCTATCTATTTACTTTTATGTTGAGTCATCATCCTCTTATTAAAAAGCACCAGTTGAAGAGCACCGCTGTCATTTGCATGCATTGCTATTAATTTAAAGTGAATATGACTGTGACTAGATCTCTTTTACCATGAATTACAATGTCTAGTCAGTCCTTAATCTTCAGAGGTGCTCTGCATTTATGTTTTGCGGTCTCAGAAAGGGCTAGCGAGATACCATCTTGTTATATCATATTATGATTGTTTTGAGAAAGTGTTGTCATCCGAGATTTATTATTATTGCTCGCTAGTTGATTATGCCATTGATATGAGTAGACATGAGACCTAAAAGTTATTGTGAATGTGGTTAGTGCATAATCTTTGCTCAAAACTTGAATGCTGGCTTTACATATTTGCAACAATAAGAGCAAACGAAGTTTGTAAAAGTTTTTCTTTATCACTTTCAGTTTGTCAACTGAATTGCTTGAGGACAAGCAAAGGTTTAAGCTTGGGGGAGTTGATATGTCTCCAACGTATCTACTTTTCCAAACACTTTTGCCCTTGTTTTGGACTCTAACTTGCATGATTTGAATGGAACTAACCCGGACTGACGATGTTGTCAGCAGAATTACCATGGTCTTATTTTTGTGCAGAAATAAAAGTTCTCGGAATGACCTGAAAATCCACGGAGAATATTTTTGGAATATATAAAAAATACTGGCGAAAGAATCAAGACTAGGGGGACCACACCCTGTCCCCGAGGGTGGGGGGCACGCCTGCCCCCTCGGCATGCCCCCCTGTCTCGTGGGCCCTCTGAGGCTCCACCGACCTCAACACCAACTCCATATATTCGCTTTCGAGGAGAAAAAAATCAGAGAGAGGGATTCATCGCGTTTTACAATACGGAGCCGCCACCAAGCCCTAATCTCTCTCGGGAGGGCTGATCTGGAGTCCGTTTGGGGCTCGGGAGAGGGGAATCCGTCGCCATCGTTATCATCAACCTTCCTCCATCACCAATTTCATGATGCTCACCGCCGTGCGTGAGTAATTCCATCGTAGGCTTGCTGGGTGGTGGTGGGTTGGATGAGATTTACCATGTAATCGAGTTAGTTTTGTTAGGGTTTGATCCCTAGTATCCATTATGTTCTAAGATTGATGTTGCTATGACTTTGCTATGCTTAATTGATACGTCCAAAATGCATCACTATTTTATATCGTAATTCATCCTTATTCATTGACATATTTCACATTACGATGATGTTCTTATGTTGTTTTGGCTTATTTTACACAGTTTGCAACTTTCCTGTGCCGAAGCAGCAGACGCAGGATTCAGCGGTAAAAAGTGGATGCTGAGTTGCTGAAGAAGAATACCTCCAAATTACCTGAAAATCGACAGAGGGTATTTTCCAGACGGATCACGAAGGCACGCAAAAGAGCAACCAGAGGGGGGCCACAGGGCGCCCAGGCGGCCACCTGGCGCGGCCCCCACCCTGGCCGCGTCGGGGGGGCGCCTGGAGCCCCTGGCCCACTTCCGGCTGCCCCCTTTTGCCTATATACTCTTCGTCATCCAAAAACCCTAAAGAGGAGAGTTTGGACGGAGTTCCGCCGCCGCTCCGTGGCGGAAACCTACAGAGAAGAAAAAGCCATCTCCGGCGGGCAGATTCCGCCGGGGAGATCACCTCCCGGAAGGGGAGATCATCGCCATCGTCATCACCATCGTCACGGGCATCATCGAGATCATCATCAACATCATCCCCAACATCAGCACCATCTCCATCTTCATCCAATCTCATCTCACCATTGCAACTTGTGTTGTAATCCGTACTATCTATCCTCTCTACTCTATCGGTGTTGATTACTACTTTGTGGTGAATGCTATTGAGTTTTGTTGGACAAATATCATTATGTCCAGATTGTTTATCATCCATTTATCTCCACTGATCATGATCTCTTTTATGTCTTGTGAGTAGTTACTTTAGTTCTTGAGGACATGGGAAAAGTCTTGTTGTTAGTAGTCATATGATGTTAAAGTAATATGTGTTGTTTGATACTTAAGTTGTGTTGTTATTTTCCTAGTGGTGTTGTGTGAGTCGAACACTCAACACTTCGCCTTATTAAGGACCTAGGGGAATACATTGTGTACAAAGAATGCTTACGGTGGGTTGCCGGAGTGACAGAAATATGAACCCTAGTTCGCACGCTTTTGCACGAGGGAACAATGGATCATCGATCGTATTGCTATGGTTAGGCTTTTGCCTTAAATACTATCTTGTACTTGCGGATGCTTGCAAGGTGTTTAATCATAAGAGTGCACTCATCTTAGTCTAGAGAGTGTACTAGCATAGATCCACCCACTCAGCACTTATCAACACATAACATAGTACCGATACAGAATATGGCGAAAGCACATGACTACCTCTCCCGTGTGTCCTCAAGAACACTTTAGCCTTTATAAGTTCAGTTGCTAGGCCTCTCCTTTGCTCAGAAAGGATTGGGCCACTTATTACTCTCCATTGCCTTTTACTTTGCTCGCTTTTACCTTCCTGTTGCTTATATCAAGAAAACCCCTAAAAAGTTACCTTTCAGTGCTTGCAGTTATTCCTTGCTCAGAATCACTTATCAATACCTTCTGCTCCTCGTTGGGTTCGACACTCTTACTTATCGAAAACGCTTCAATAGATCCCTTACAGTTGAGGGTTATCAAGTACCGTTTTCTGGCGCCGTTGCCGGGGAGTGTAGCGTTATTGGTAAAGTTAACTGGTAAGGAAGTTTTTATATTTCTATTTTTATTTTGCTGTTGCTGCTCTTTGTCCTTATGGACAACCTTGCTATTGGATCGTTGCTTGTGGGAAGACGCCCCACATCTGTGGTGGTTGCTCCTCCCCCCTACTGAAATTGTGCCCTATAAAATACCATCTGGTATTATCGATTATGTTTTGGCTAATCATTATGCAGGAGACAGACATCCCGGTGAACACTTGCTATATCTGTCACAACTATGTTCATTATTTAAGCTTGCAGGTGTATCAATGGAGTTTGTCATGTGGAAATTGTTCTCTGTATCGCTTATATATAAAGCTTCAGATTGGTATAAGCTTCTCGATAACTCACACTTGCTTGATTGGCAAGAGCTTATGTCTCTCTTTTATACCAAGTTTTATCCTCTTCATGAAATTCATCAAGACAGGAACTATATCTATAACTTTAGGTCTCGTGACGGAGAAAGCATTGCTCAAGCTTGGGGGAGATTGAAGTCCCTAATGCTCAAATGTCCTATTCATGAGCTCCCCAAGGAAATTATACTTACACATTTTTATGCCAGGCTTTCTCGTCAGGATAAGGAGATGCTGGATGCCTCCTCTAGTGGGGTATTTCAGACGAAGAGTGTTGAAGAAAGGTGGGATCTCCTTGAAAGGATCCAGAGGAATACCGAAGATTGGGAAATCGATAAAGGTCTTGAACCCGCTATAAATTATGAGCATGATTATATTGAGAGCTATGTGAAAACTGATTACTTCAATACCTTTTGCTCTAAGATTGGTCTTGATTCCCATCTAATGATTGATTTCTGTAAGGATTTTGCCTCTCACGTTGATTCTTTTAAAAAGAAAAGAGATCAGCATCATGAACCTTTCAAAGAGTTACCTGTTGATATTCATGTTGCTGACCCTATTTTGCCTGCAGTTATATATGAAAAGCCTCCTTTTCCCGCAAGGATAAGGGAGCACTCTCTTGTGACAGGCATAATAAATAAAAGTGAGAGAAGAATTGATGAGCCTGAGGACCAGATCAAGGTCGATCCTCAAGTTGCATTGGTTAAAGACCTTGTTACTAATGATGTTTTGGATTCCAATGTAAATTTTTGTGCTGTTTCCACTAACCTTGTCACAGCCAAGAATAAAGGCCCAATTTCAGGTACACCAGTAGTATCTGTTAAAATAGGAGATCACAATTATTATGGGCTATGCGATTTGGGATCGAGTGCTAGTGCTATCCCCTATTCACTTTATCAAGAGATCATCGGTGAGATTTCACCTTGTGAACTTGAAGAAGTTGATGTTACCATTCATCTTCCAAACAGAGCAACTATCTCTCCTATCGGAATTGTGAGAGACGTTGAAGTCCTATGTGGAAAGGTAAAATACCCTACTGACTTTCCAGTACTTGGTTCAGTGAGGGACAATTTTTGTCCTATTATTTTTGGTAGACCTTTTCTCAGAACTTGTGGAGCTATAATAGATTGCAAGAAAGGTAAAGTTTCTGTTGAATTCAATGGTGAGCCATATGAATTTATTTTTTCCAAGTTCTCTAAGCAGCCTCGTGGTACCGATTTACCTAGTGATGATAAAATTATTGAAAGTATTGCTTCTATTGCTATTCCCCCTAATGATCCTTTGCAGTAATATATGGAGGACCATGAGAATGATTTGCATATGCAGGAAAGAAATGAACTAGATGAAATATTCTTGAGACAACCTGCTATCCTGAAGCACAACCTTCCGGTTGAACCTTTGGGAATTTTATCAAAACCAAAAGAAGACCCGGTGTTCGATCTTAAACCTCTTCCCGATACGCTCAAATATGCTTATTTAGATGAAAAGAAAGTATATCCTGTTATTATCAACTCTAACCTATAAGGATATGAAGAAGAGCGACTATTGGAAGTACTTCGTAAACACCGAGGTGCAATTGGCTATACCCTTGATGACCTTAAGGGGATTAGTCCATCTATCTGTCAACATACTATCAACCTTGAGCCCGATGCTAAACCAGTTGTTGATCATCAACGACGGTTGAACCCGAAGAGATGGATGTTGTAAGAACTGAGTTTCTCAAGCTTCTAGCCGCAGGTATTATCTACCCTATAGCCGATAGTAAGTGGGTAAGCCCGGTACATTGTGTTCCTAAGAAAGGAGGTACAACTGTGGTTCCTAATCATAAGAATGAACTAATACCTCAGAGAATTATTATTGGATATAGAATGTGTATTGATTACAGGAAGCTGAACAAGGCAACCAGGAAGGATCACTACCCGTTGCCGTTCATCGACCAAATGCTTGAAAGGTTATCCAAAAATACCCACTTTTGTTACCTCGATGGTTATTCTGGCTTCTCTCAAATTCATGTTAACACTGTTGATCAAGAGAAGACCACTTTTACTTGTCCCTTTGGTACTTATGCTTACAGGCGTATGCCTTTTGGTTTATGTAATGCCCCTGCTACTTTTCGAAGGTATATGTCTGCTATCTTTCATGGTTTCTGTGAGGAGATTGTGGAAGTCTTCATGGATGATTTCTCCGTCTATGGAAGTTCCTTTGACCATTGTCTCCACAACCTTAATAAAGTTTTGCAGAGATGTGAGGAGACAAATCTGGTACTCAATTGGGAGAAGTGTCACTTCATGGTTAACGAAGGAATTGTTCTTGGTCACAAGATTTCCGAAAGGGGAATTGAGGTGGACAAGGCCAAGATCGAAGCAATTGAGAGGATGCCCTGTCCAAGGGACATCAAAGGTATTCGCGGTTTTCTCGGCCATGCTGGTTTCTATAGAAGATTTATTAAAGACTTTTCTAAGACTTCGAGACCCCTCACTAATCTTCTCCAGAAGGACGTTCCTTTTGTATTTGATGAAGATTGTAAGGAGGCTTTTGAAGTTCTCAAGAACGCTTTAATAACCGCTCCTATAGTACAACCACCCGACTGGAATTTACCTTTTGAGATTATGTGTGATGCTAGTGATTTTGCTGGTGGAGCTGTTTTAGGGCAAAGGGTTGATAAGAAATTGAATGTTATACATTATGCTAGTAAAACCCTTGATAGTGCTCAAAAGAATTATGCTACTACTGAGAAGGAATTCTTAGCTGTAGTGTTTGCTTGTGATAAGTTTAGGCAGTATATTGTTGATTCCAAAGTTATTATTCATACTGACCATGCTGCCATTAAGTACCTTATGACAAAGAAGGATGCCAAGCCAAGGCTTATTAGATGGGTACTCCTTCTTCAATTTGATTTGCAGATTGTTGATAGGAAAGGAGAAGACAATCCGGTGGCGGACAATCTTTCAAGGATGGAAGATATACCGCATGATCCCATCCTAGTCAACGACAGTTTTCCAGACGAGCAACTTGTCGTTGTAAAAGTACAATCTCTTTCCGATCCTTGGTTTGCAGATTATGCTAATTTTATCGTTGCGAAGTATTTGCCTCCAGGTTTAACGTTTCAGCAAAGGAAGAAGTTCTTTCATGATTTGAGGCACTACTTTTGGGATGACCCACATCTTTTCAAACAAGGTCCCGACGGGATCGTGAGAAGATGCATACCGGAACATGAGCAGAAGGACATTCTCAGACAGTGTCATGATAGTCCCTATGGAGGGCATCATGCCGGTGAGAGGACCGCACATAAGGTTCTTCAATCAGGTTTTTATTGGCCTACTCTCTTTAAGGATGCTAGAAATTATGTTTTAGCATGTGATAAATGTCAGAGAGTTGGTAACATTAGTAGAAGGAATGAGATGCCTATGAATTACTCACTAGTGATTGAACCTTTTGATTGCTGGGGTTTTGATTTTATGGGTCCTTTTCCTTCTTCGCACAAGTACACTCACATTTTAGTAGCTGTTGATTATGTGACCAAGTGGGTTGAAGCGATCCCCACTGAAAGTGCTGATCACAAGACATCTTTGAAAATGCTCAAAGATGTGATTTTCCCGAGGTTTGGTGTACCTAGGTATCTCATGACTGATGGAGGATCACACTTCACGCATGGAGCTTTTAGAAAATCTTTAGCCAAGTACGATGTTAATCATAGAATTGCTTCACCGTACCATCCTCAAACTAGTGGGCAATTTGAGCTCACCAATAGAGAGATCAAGTTGATCTTACAGAAGACAGTTAATAGAAATAGAAAGGACTGGTCAAATAAGTTAGGAGATGCTTTGTGGGCGTATAGAACTGCTTACAAAAACCACATGGGCATGTCCCCCTATAAGATGGTTTATGTAAGGCTTGCCATTTGCCATTAGAATTAGAGCATAAAGCTTTCTGGGCTGTTAGAGAGCTTAATGCTGACCCAAAGTTAGCTGGTGAGAAGCGTCTCATGAACTTGACTTCTCTAGATGAGTGGAGAAGTGAAGCTTACGAGAGCGCTAAAATGTTCAAGGAAAAAGTATTGAAGTGGCATGATAGGAGGATTCTGAAACGTGAATTTAATGTTGGTGATAAAGTTTTGTTGTTTAGATCCCGTTTCAGGTTTTCTCCAGGCAAACTACTTTCCAGGTGGGAAGGGCCATTTCATATTGAAGAAGTCTATCGGTCTGGTGCAATTAAGATTAACAATTTTGAAGGCACCAAACCTCAAGTTGTGAATGGGCAAAGACTTAAGCATTACATAGTAGGAGACCCTGTCAATGTTGATGTGAATACGATATACACAACAATTCACGAAGAACATGTTGCAGCCCTGTTTCAGACAACAGCAGAAGCAGAATAAGAAAAGGTATGTATTACGGTAAGGAAACATCGCGAACCGCCATAAAAGTTCCATATTATGAGTTTTTGCAAAATTAGGAAAATTCTAAGCCTAAGTGGATCCGGAGACAAGCTCCAGGGGGCCCAGGCGCCCCCCTGGCGCGGCCTATCTCCTGGCCGCGCCGGGAGGCCGCCTGGGCACCCAGGAGTCCGTCTCCGACCCCGTTTTAGCTTGTCACCTTCCTTTTTGTGCATAAATTTTGCTATATATTTGCCCAGATTGTTCCGGCAACGTATCTCGCGATTTCGTGTGTTTTCTTTTCGATCTGTTTCTGCCAGGGAATCTTTTAGCTGGACCTAGGTGCCATGGCTTCTCCAAGTTCCCCCAAGGACAAGTTCGTCGTCAACGTCATCAACCCTTACCTCGCTGAGGTGAGGAAGCACCCTTGGGTTGTTCGGATGGAGGACGGTGTCCTCCATCAAGAAGATCTGAAGGGACCTATCAAGGAGGGGAGCATCCAGGCCAGGCTAGAAGAAGTGGAGCAAGAAGTCTTCAAGTACAAGAAGATAATCGAGCGTGGTGTTGAAGCTAACTTTGACATCATCAATGAGCTGAAGACCTACTTCCTGAAGGAGATGAAGGAGATGTGGAAAAGCATCACCGCATCTGAAGAAAGAATTGAAGAGCTCCAAGGGCAAATTTATGATCTACATCACCAGAACTGTGAGTATGAACTAAGGTTTATGCGCATGGGTATGGGTGCTGCATGCAGGATTCAGGAGACAAACTTCGCATATGAGACTGGAGAACCCCTTCCATGGAAGCGCTTCGCCAAGGACTACGTGATTAACGTCAACAAGAATGAGGAGTGAAATCTCCTTGGGTAATGGCATCCCCTTGGCTTGTTCCAAGCTTGGGGGAGTGCCCGGTATCTTTATCTTTATCTTTTGTCTTTTAGAGTCAAGTAGAGTCGTATCATGTCTAGGGAGGTTATTATATGAAATAGGTGTGTGCATTGAGGTCTATCACTCCTTCTGTGGAGAGATTGTATCCGTGAGTGTGGAGTCGTCTATGATGGAATATTAATGAGAAGTCTATTGGTTCCTTTGCTGCACTCGGTATTCTCTTCACTCAATCGACCTTATACGATGATTCTTATGGGGAGTATTGACCTTATATCAGGTATGGCTTTGAAACTTTATTTAATCTTGGCAAACATAGCTTTGGTCATAACAACAAGCATGATTTTCTTAAAGTAGCGACATAGCCAAAACCTTTATGTTATTATGCTTGAAGTGTTATGCTGACAAGGAAGACAACTTGATGTATTATGCTTATTTTAATGTTTATGCTTTATATTGCTTTGCATCTTAGTCATCATCAATTGTATGTTCTCTCAAAGCCTTTGCTAGCCTAAACTCTGTACTAAGCGGAATTCTGCTTGTGCATCCATACCCTTAAACCAATACCCCCCATATGAGTCCACCATACCTTCCTATTCGTGGTATTCCACTACCACCTCCTAAAGTATAGAATTTGTGTGTTATCCTTAAATGTTCAAAATCTTCTATTTTGTGCCCCTGTTTTAGCTCATGAGGAAGTAGTAGTTAATTCATGATCTTTTTAAGTTGGACAAGTTTTTCCCCAGGATTGCATGTCTAATCTGCAAACCCCTAATACGAGAAGGAACTGGCATGAGTGCGCCCGGCTCATAAAAGATAATACAACAAACAAACCCTCCTTCACGCTTGGTTCATGAGAAATCACAAAACTTTGGCAGCAATAAACAAAGGAGAATAAGGGGATGTGATCGTCCCCGTGCGGGAGCCGTTCCTCGAAACTTGTCCAGCTCGAGAAGTAATTGAGTTATCTATTAGCATTCGCTGACAAATCATGCACCTCTCAAAACTTGTTTTCATTCTGTTTGATTTAAGGATAGCACATGAATTTTCCCTACTTCCCTAGAGCAGGGCCTATCTCTTAGTTTTAGGTTGAGTCAGTCATTCCCACTTCCTTCTATTCTTAAAGAGAGCAGACATTTGATGTTGACGAGGATTCATTCATATAAAGTTGCATTAAGATTTGTCATATCATATCCTTGTTGACATTATCATTTGATAAGTAAGTTGTTTGTCAAGCCCAGCTATAGCAAACATCTTCCTTTGTGTTAACACTTTCACTTCTTGCCTAATAACATGTTCTTTCAAAAGCTTCAATTAATCTCATCAAAACATAAAGAGAAAGAGCAAAAGTAAAAGCTATTAGTTGTTCTTTGACCAAAGGACATGTTTGCCATGATTTGATGAGTTTCCTTAGCCCTACTTTCGATTATAAGTGTTACCACTCTTTTATAAGGGCCTTATGAGTTGAAGACTGCTGTTGAGGATATTTGAGTTTGGTGAAGAAACTGTTATGCTTCTTGTCCGTATTCTATTTATCGACACTTCACTCTCTAAACTTGTGGACAGGTTTACCGAGCTCAGTATTCGCTTGGGGACAAGCGAGGTCTAAGCTTGGGGGTGTTGATACGTCCAAAATGCATCACTATTTTATATCGTAATTCATCCTTATTCATTGATATATTTCACATTACGATGATGTTCTTATGTTGTTTTGGCTTATTTTACACAGTTTGCAACTTTCCGGTGCCGAAGCAGCAGATGCAGGATTCAGCGGTAAAAAGTGGACGCTGAGTTGCTGAAGAAGAAAACCTCCAAATTACCTGAAAATCGACGGAGGGTATTTTCCAGACGGATCACGAAGGCACGCAAAAGAGCAACTAGAGGGGGGCCATAGGGCGCCCAGGCGGCCACCTGGCGCGGCCCCCACCCTGGCCGCGCCGGGGGGGCGCCTGGAGCCCCTGGCCCACTTCCGGCTGCCCCCTTTTGCCTATATACTCCTCGTCATCCAAAAACCCTAAAGAGGAGAGTTTGGACGGAGTTCCGCCGCCGCTCCGTGGCAGAAACCTACAGAGAAGAAAAAGCCATCTCCGGCGGGCAGATTCCGCCGGGGAGATCACCTCCCGGAAGGGGAGATCATCGCCATCGTCATCACCATCGTCACGGGCATCATCGAGATCATCATCAACATCATCCCCAACATCAGCACCATCTCCATCTTCATCCAATCTCATCTCACCAGTGCAACTTGTGTTGTAATCCGTACTATCTATCCTCTCTACTCTATCGGTGTTGATTACTACTTTGTGGTGAATGCTATTGAGTTTTGTTGGAGAAATATCATTATGTCCAGATTGTTTATCATCCATTTATCTCCACTGATCATGATCTCTTTTATGTCTTGTGAGTAGTTACTTTAGTTCTTGAGGACATGGGAAAAGTCTTGTTGTTAGTAGTCATATGATGTTAAAGTAATATGTGTTGTTTGATACTTAAGTTGTGTTGTTATTTTCCTAGTGGTGTTGTGTGAGTCGAACACTCAACACTTCGCCTTATTAAGGACCTAGGGGAATACATTGTGTACAAAGCATGCTTACGGTGGGTTGACGGAGTGACAGAAACCTGAACCCCAGTTCGCACGCTTTTGCACGAGGGAACAATGGATCATCGATCGTATTGCTATGGTTAGGCTTTTGCCTTAAATACTATCTTGTACTTGCGGATGCTTGCAAGGTGTTTAATCATAAGAGTGCACTCATCTTAGTCTAGAGAGTGTACTAGCATAGATCCACCCACTCATTATCAACACATAACATAGTACCGATACGGAATATGGCGAAAGCACATGACTACCTCTCACGTGTGTCCTCAAGAACACTTTAGCCTTTATAAGTTCAGTTGCTAGGCCTCTCCTTTGCTCAGAAAGGATTGGGCCACTTGTTAATCTCCATTGCCTTTTACTTTGCTCGCTTTTACCTTCCTGTTGCTTATATCAAGAAAACTCCTAAAAAGTTACCTTTCAGTGCTTGCAGTTATTCCTTGCTCAGAATCACTTATCAATACCTTCTGCTCCTCGTTGGGTTCGACACTCTTACTTATCGAAAATGCTGCAATAGATCCCTTACGGTTGAGGGTTACCATTAATGCTTATCACTAGGGCCCAAGTGCCATGATTTCATATCTGAACCTATTATGTTTTCATGAATATATGTGAGTTCTTGATCCTATCTTGCAAGTCAATAGTCACCTACTATGTGTTATGATCCGGGAACCCCGAAAAGACAATAATAGGGACCACTCCCGGTGATGACCGTAGTTTGAGGAGTTCATGTATTCACTAAGTGTTAATGCTTTGGTCCGGTACTCTATTAAAGGAGGCCTTAATATCCCTTAGTTTCCAATAGGACCCCACTGCCACGGGAGGGTAGGACAAAAGATGTCATGCAATTTCTTTTCCATAAGCACGTATGACTATATTCGGAATACATGCCTACATTACATTGATGAACTGGAGCTAGTTCTGTGTCACCCTATGTTATAACCGTTGCATGAGGAATTGCATCCGACATAATTATGCATCACTGATCCAATGCCTATGAGCTTTTCACATATTTATCTTTGCTTAGTTACTTTTCCGCTGCCACTGTTACAATTGCTACAAAATTGTTACTGTTACTTTTGCCACTGTTACCGTTACTTCCATACTACTTTGCTACTAAATACTTTGCTGCAGATATTAAGTCTTTCAGGTGTGGTTGAATTGACAACTCAACTTCTAATACTTGAGAATATTCTTTGGCCCCCCTTGTGTCGAATCAATAAATTTGGGTTGAATACTCTACCCTCGAAAACTGTTGCGACCCCCTATACTTGTGGGTTATCATCAACATAGAACATCAGGAGTGTTGTGTCAATTTTTTTTATTTTTCGGGGTTCGTTTGGACATTGTTATGCATTAACTGAGTTTTTAATGCATTTATGTGCATAATTCAAATTTGAACTACATGCACATGCTCCGGTGCATAAAAATTGGTTGTAAAATCAAATATGTGTCCTTGTGTGCATGCTTAGGTCCCATGCAAGAAATGGGAATGAATTTCAAACACCAGGGCACCGTTGACTGTCGGCAAAACATTGAGATACTTTATTTTTAAATTCTAGTAAATCCAAAACTCGTCTGAAATTCATGAAACTTGGCATGCTATCATGGAACGGGATCAACATGTCGTGGTAAAATTTTTGTCCCATTTGGAGCAGGTTTGGGTATATGCTTCTCACAAACTAGAGCTTTTCACAACAAGCATGATGGTTTCGGTAGGGAACGTCCCACCTTTCAGGGCGAAACGATATCCATTGCCTCTTATTGCTTTCAAAAAAATTCTCGTGTCAACATAGAACAACATGAGTGTTGTGTCAATTTTTGTGATTTTTCGGGGGTCGTTTGGACATTTTTATGCATTAACTGAGTTTTCAATGCATTTATGTGCATAATTCAAATTTGAACTACATGCACATGCTCCAGTGCATATAAATTTGTTGAAAAAACAAATATGTGTCCTTGGGTGCATGCTTAGGTCCCAAGCAAGAAATGGGAATGAATTTCAAACACCGGGGCACCGTTGATTGCCAGCAATACGTTGAGATGCTTTATTTTCAAATTCTAGTAAATCCAAAACTCGGCTGAAATTCATGAAACTTGGCATGCTATCATGGAGCGGCATCAATATGCCGTGGTAAAATATGTGTCCCATTTGGGGCAGGTTTGGGTATATGCTTCTCACAAACCTGAGCTTCTCATAACAAGCATGATGGTTTCGGTAGGGAACGTCCCACCTTTGGGGACGAAACGATATCCATTGCCTCTTATTGCTTTCAAAGAAATTCTTGTGTCAACATAGAACAACAGGAGTGGTGTGTCAATTTTTGTGATTTTTTGGGTTCGTTTGGACATTTTTATGCATTAACTGAGTTTTCAATGCATTTATGTGCATAATTCAAGTTTGAACTACACGCACATACTCCAGTGCATATAAATTGGTTGAAAAATCAAATACGTGTCCTTGGGTGCATGCCTAGCTCCCATGAAAAAATTGGAATGAATTTCAAACACCAAGGCACTGTTGATTGCCGGCAAAACATTGAGATACTTTATTTGTAAATTCTACTAAATCCAAAATTCGTCTAAAATAGTTTTTTCCTTGGGTTTAATACTATATCTCGATCATATGAATATAAATTCGTAGTATGACTGAATGAAAGATATGGTTTGAGCGAACTTGTGTTTTTCTCTCTTAATGTACAGACTTGTCAAACGATTTTCTTTTGGAAAAAAATTCAATGGTTTTTAAATATAAAACATTCAACACAAAAGTTTTAGTTAGAACACCCATATGCAAACCGGGAGCTTCCCCAGGAAGCCAAGGGAAAATGTGCCAAGCAGGATTTTTGCGGCTCTTGATCGCAAACGTTTTAGATAGAACACCGTATGCAAAGTGAGAGCATGATTTGTGCATCTCTTCAACGCAAACAGTTCTTTTGGATGACCTGTGTGCAACCACTTACAAACAATATGGTAAGATTTGTATCTGTCATATTGGGTATGTTGCCATTTGTCGGACTGGAAAGATTGATATTTGTTGATCTAGTAACATTGCCATTTGTCAACCTTGTAACACTGCGATTTGTCAAAATATGAAGCTAAAAATCACTAGCAGTATCTAATTTTTGCAACTAAAATTCAGTAATTAAGCATAGATGGAGGCGAGGAGGCGTGTTCAGCCGAGCGTGCAGCGGGTGGTGTAGTTCCCGATACGGCTTTGATGCAAACGAGGGAGAGGGTAGCGGTTCCCAAAATGTTGAACGACCAATGATGCATCCTCCTTCAATTAGCATCGTGAATGCATGAGGGAAGTAATGGGAGGAGGACCGGGAAACAAGACAACACAATGTGAATGCAACGCAGTTTGCACTCATATAAAGGCGCCCCTCCATTCCAATGCATCTACCACACCGTACGCACCTAAGCATCTGCATAAGCACCTACAATAAGTGCAAAAGTGCTCACTCCAGACCCATGGCAGCGATGCGCACGAGCGGCCAGCGGTTGTGCCAGATGGTCCATGACGCCGGCCTGCGGCATGGCACCGAGGGTCATCTCCAGACGGTGTTGGCGACCGGCTAGTGGATGGCCGCCGCCTACGCCAGCTACGACTCTCAGTTGGACCAGATGATCGTTGCCACTACCAACAAGTTCACCATCGTCAAGAAGCTCGCGGACGACATTGCCGTACTCGTCCAGCCCGCATGCCCGGCCTCCTCATTGCCTGCCACCCTAATCAGCCTCCATGGTCGGAACATCTTTCAAGCACTGGCGGCCCTGCGACTGCCCGTCGACGCCACGAAGAATGTCCACCTGGAGGTCGTGCTCGCCGCGAGGCGCCTTGCCCTGCAAGAATTCTTCGACCTACACATCCACGTGTATGTGAAATCATGTACATAGGTATCTACGAGGCCAGTGAGGATGTTATGATGTTGGCCTTCTTAAACCGGCTAGAAGCCTTGGATGCCTTTGGTGAGAAGCACCTTGACCTCGCCACAAAAGTCGTCGCTCCTTAGCCGCCGGTCGGTGGCCCGGCGCACTGAGTTGAGGAGGAGGACGTCATACGTTCATGGATGCATCTTTCTTCTTGCCTCCTGTAACCACCACTATGACCGCAGCATCGTGGCCTTAATTCTTATTGTGTTATTGCATTCTCGTTCCAGTCAATACAGACATGTGCGATCCCTTTGCTTAATTATATGCATCACTGTAACTAGTACTCCATCCATCAATTTATAAGTTGTGCTGCCAGTGTTTGGGGCCAACGCACGATCACGCACGTTCGTGTGCATGCGGTTGCGCCAGGCTCCAATGCCGATCCCTGTGGCTCCAATGACGCTGCCAGCGGCCGACGACGACAATGGTGGGAAGTTCACCACGCATCACAGAGTGGACATCCACGTGAGGGGGAAGGCCCTCTCAGTGGTGTACATGAATGATCCGGTCTCAGTGGAGAGCTCCATCCAAACTATGGAGCACTTCCTTGCCGAGGACAAGTACCAAGTGGTCGGCTTCGACCTCGAGTACACCATCGGTCATGCCGGGCACCTTCGCAACAGTCGGTCATCCGGGTGCCCAAAAAAGGATGCAAAGAGGGATCCTACCGCAGTTCATTAGACTGAACTGTATGCCTTATATCACACACACCTTGATCTGGCTGACCATTTCTGTTGCTTTCCCTAATAGCAACCAGTTCATCAGAGCGAACTGTATGCCGTATATCGCACACACACACACAGATATGGCTGCCCTGTTGGGGAACGTAGCAGAATTCAAAAAAATTCCTACGCTTCATCAAGATCAATCTAATGAGTCATCTAGCAATGAGCATAAAGGAGTGCATCTACATACCCTTTGTAGATCGCGTGCGGAAGCGTCCGAAGGAACGTGGACGATGGAGTCGTACTCTTCGTGATCCTCGTCACCGATGATCCCAGCGCCGAACGGACGGCACCTCCGCATTCAACACACGTACGGTACAACGACGTCTCCTCCTTCTTGATCCAGCAAGGGGGGAGGAGAGGTTGACGGAGATCCAGCAGCACAACGGCGTGGTGGTGGATGCAACAGGAAAAACTACAGGGCTTCGCCGGTGCCCTGCGGGAGGAGTTGGAGGTGTGACGGGGCGGAGAGGCGCCAGAGGCTTGGGGTGCGGCTGCCCTCTCTCCCCCCCACTATATATAGGGGGCCAGGGGGGCGCCGTCCCTAGGAGATGCAATCTCCTAGGTGGCGGCGGCTAGGGGCGAGAACTTGCCCCCCAAGGCATAGGGGGCGCCCCCACCCCCTAGGGTTTCAACCCTAGGCGCATGGAGGGGGGCCCATGTGGGTGCGCCAGCCCACCAGGGGCTGGCCCCCTTCCCCTTGCGGCCCACTGGGCCCTCCGGGATGGGTGGCCCCACCCGGTGGACCCTCGGGACCCCTCCGGTGGTCCCGGGACACTCCCGGTGACCCCCGGAATTATCCCGATGGCCGAAACTGGACGTCCTATATATCATTCTTTACCTCCGGACCATTCCGGAACTCCTCATGACGTCCGGGATCTCATCCGGGACTCCGAGCAACATTCGGGTTTCTGTGTGCATGTATCTCTACAACCCTAGCGTCACCGAACCTTAAGTGTGTAGACCCTACGGGTTCGGGAGACACGCAGACATGACCGAGACAACTCTCCGGTCAATAACCAACAGCGGGATCTGGATACCCATGTTGGTTCCCACGTGTTCCTCGATGATCTCATCAGATGAACCACTGTGTCAAGGATTCACTCAATCCCATATGTTATTCCCTTTGTCTATCGGTACGGTACTTGCCCGAGATTCGATCGTCGGTATGCCCGATACCTTGTTAAATCTTGTCATGGCAAGTCTCTTTACTCGTTCCGTAATCCATCATCCCATGACTAACTCCTTAGTCACTTTGAGCTCATTATGATGATGTCTTACTGAGTGGGCCCAGAGATACCTCTCCGTCATACGGAGTGACAATATCCCAGTCTTGGTTCGTACCAACTCAACAGACACTTTCGGAGATACCCGTTGCGTACCTTTATAGCTACCTAGTTACGTTGTGACGTTTGGCACACCCAAAGTATTCCTACGGTATCCGGGAGTTGCACAACCTCATGGTCTAAGGAATAAATACTTGACACTGGAAAAGCTTAAGCATTACGAACTATACGATCTCGTGCTAGGCTTACGATTGGGTCTTGTCCATCACATCATTCTCCTAATGATGTGATCCCGTTATCAATGACATCCTATGTCCATGGTCAGGAAACCGTGACCATCTGTTGATCAACGAGCTAGTAACTAGAGGCTTACCAGGGACACGTTGTGGTCTATGTATTCACACATGTATCGTTGTTTCCGTACAATACAATTCAAGCATGAATAACAGACAATTATCATGAACAAGGAAATATAATAATAATCCTTTTATTATTGCCTCTAGGGCATATTTCCAATAGTCTCCCACTTGCACTAGAGTCAATAATCTAGTTACATTGTGATGAATCCAACACCCACAGAGTTCTGGTGTTGATCATGTTTTGCCCGTGGAAGAGGTTTAGTCAACGGGTCTGCCACATTCAGATCCATATGCACTTTACAAATATCTATGTCTCCATCTTGAACATAATTCCGGATGGAGTTGAAACGGCGCTTGATGTGCTTGGTCTTCTTGTGAAACCTGGGCTCCTTGGCAATGGCAATAGCTCAAGTGTTATCACAGAAGAGAGTCATCGGGCTTGACGCGCTTGGAATGACTCCTAGGTCGGTGATGAACTCCTTCATCTAGACTCCTTCTTGCGCTGCTTCGCAAGCAGCTATGTACTCCGCTTCACATGTAGAATGCGCCACGACGCTCTGCTTGCAACTGCACCAGCTGACTGCTCCACCATTCAAAATATACACGTATCCGGTTTGTGACTTAGAGTCATCCAGATCTGTGTCAAAGCTAGCATCGACGTAACCCTTTACGACGAGCTCTTCGTCACCTCCATAAACGAGAAACATATCCTTAGTCCTCTTCAGGTACTTCAGGATGTTCTTGACCGCTATCCAGTGTTCCATACCGGGATCACTTTGGTACCTCCCTACCAAACTTATGGCAAGGTTCACATCAGGTCTGGTACACAGCATGGCATACATGATAGAACCTATGGCCGAGGCCTAGGGAATGACACTCATCTTTTCTCTATCTTCTGCCGTGGTCGGGGACTGAGCCGTGCTCAATTTCATACCTTGCAAAACAGGCAAGAACCCCTTCTTGGACTGATCCATATTGAACTTCTTCAATATCTTGTCAAGGTATGTGCTTTGTGAAAGACCAATGAGGCGTCTTGATCTATCTCTATAGATTTTGATGCCTAATATGTAAGCAGCTTCTCCAAGGTCCTTCATTGAAAAACTCTTATTCAAGTAGGCCTTTATGCTCTCCAAGAATTCTATATCATTTCCCATCAGCAATATGTCATCCACATATAATATGAGAAATGCTACAGAGCTCCCACTCACTTTCTTGTAGATACATGCTTCTCCCCAAGTCTGTATAAAGCCAAACGCTTTGATCACATCATTAAAGCGAATATTCCAACTACGAGATGCTTGCACCAGCCCGTAGATCAACGCTGGAGCTTGCATACCTTGTTAGCATTCTCTGGATCGACAAAACCTTCCGGCTGCATCATATACAGCTCTTCCTTGAGGAAACCATTAAGGAATGTCGTTTTGACGTCCATTTGCCATATCTCATAATCATAGAATGCGGCAATTGCTAACATGATTCGGACTGACTTCAGCATCGCTACGGGAGAGAAAGTCTCGTCGTAGTCAATCCCTTGAACTTGTCGATAACCCTTAGCGACAAGCCGAGCCTTATAGATGGTCACATTACCATCCGCGTCTGTCTTCTTCTTAAATATCCATTTATTTTCTATGGCGTGCCTATCATCGGGCAAGTCCACCAAAGTCCATACTTTGTTTTCATACATGGATTCTATCTCGGATTTCATGGCTCCAAGCCATTTATTGGAATATGGGCCCGCCATCGCTTCTTCATAGTTCGAAGGTTCACCGTTGTCTAACAACATGATTTCCATGACAGGGTTGCCGTACCACTCTGGTGCGGAACGTGTCCTTGTGGACCTTCGAAGTTCAGTAGTAACTTGATCTGTATCTTCATGATCATCATCATTAACTTCCTCACTTGTCGGTGCAGGCACCTCAGGAACAATTTCCTGCGCTGCGCTACTTTCCGGTTCGGGAGGGGTGACTGTCACCTCATCAAGTTCTACTTTCCTCCCACTCACTTCTTTCGAGAGAAATTCTTTCTCCAGAAAGGATCGATTCTTGGCAACAAAGACCTTGCCTTCGGATCTGAGGTAGAAGGTGTACCCAATAGTTTCCTTTGGGTATCCTATGAAGACGCATTTTTCCGATTTGGGTTCGAGCTTCTCAGGTTGAAGTTTCTTGACATAAGCATCGCAACCCCAAACTTTTAGAAACGACAACTTAGGTTTCTTGCCAAACCAAAGTTCATACGGTGTCGTCTTAACAGATTTCCACGGAGCCCTATTTAAAGTGAATGCGACAGTCTCTAAAGCATAACCCCAAAAAGATAGTGGTAAGTCGGTGAGAGACATGATAGATCGCACCATGTCCAACAGGGTACGATTTCGACGTTCGAACACACCATTACGCTGAGGTGTTCCGGCCGATGTCAATTGTGAAACAATTCCACAGTTCCTAAGGTTCGTGCCAAATTCATGACTTAAATATTCACCCCCACGATCCGATCGCAAGAACTTTATTTTTCTGTCACGTTGATTCTCAACCTCATTCTGAAATTCCTTGAACTTTTCAAAGGTCTCAGACTTGCGCTTCATCAAGTAGATATACCCATATCTACTCAAGTCATCTGTGAGGGTGAGAACATAACGATAGCCTCTGCGAGCCTCAACACTCATTGGACCGCACACATCGGCATGTATGATTTCCAATAAGTTGGTTGCTCGCTCCATTGTTCCGGAGAACGGAGTCTTGGTCATCTTGCCCAAGAGGCATGGTTCGCACGTGTCAAATGATTCATAATCAAGAGACTCCAGAAGTCCATCTACATGAAGCTTCTTCATACGTTTGACACCAATATGACCAACGCGGCAATGCCACAAGTATGTGGGACTATCATTGTCAACTTTACATCTTTTGGCATTCACACTATGAATATGTGTATCATCACGATCGAGATTCATCAAAAATAAACCATTGACCTGCGGGGCATGACCATAAAACATATCTCTCAAATAGATAGAACAACCATTATTCTCGGATTTAAATGAGTAGCCATCTCGCATCAAACGAGATCCAGATACAATGTTCACGCTCAAAGCTGGTACTAAATAACAATTATTAAGGTTTAAAACTTATCCCGAGGGTAGATGTAGAGGCAGCGTGCCGACGGCGATCACATCAACCTTGGAACCATTCCCGACGCGCATCGTCACATCGTCCTTCGCCAGTCTCCACTTATTCCGCAGCTCCTACTTTGAGTTACAAATATGAGCAACTGCACCGGTATCAAATACCCAGGAGCTACTACGAGCGCTGGTAAGGTACATATCAATAACATGTATATCACATATACCTTTGACGTTGTCGGCCTTCTTGTCTGCTAAGTATTTGGGGCAGTTCCGCTTCCAGTGACCCATTCCCTTGCAATAAAAGCACTCAGTCTCAGGCTTGGGTCCATACTTTGGCTTCTTCCCGGCAACTGGCTTACCGGGTGAGGTAACTCCCTTGCCGTCCTTCTTGAAGTTCTTCTTACCCTTGCCCTTCTTGAACTTAGTGGTTTTATTGACCATCAACACTTGATGCTCTTTCTTGATCTCCACCTCCGCTGATTTCAGCATTGAATACACCTCGAGAATGGACTTCTCCATTCCTTGCATATTGAACTTCAACACAAAACTCTTGTAGCTAGGTGGGAGCGACTGAAGGATTCTGTCAACGACCGCTTCGTCTGGGAGATTCATTCCCAACTGAGACAAGCGGTTGTGCAACCCAGAAATCTTGAGTATGTGCTCACTGACAAAACTGTTTTCCTCCATCTTACAGCTATAGAATGCGTTGGAGACATCATATCTCTCAACTCGGGCATGAGCCTGGAAAACCATTTTCAGCTCTTGGAACATCTCATATGCTCCGTGGTGCTCAAAACGCTTTTGGAGCCCCGATTCTAAGCTGTAGAGCATGCCGCACTGAACCAGGGAGTAATCATCACAACACGACTGCCAAGCGTTCATAACATCTTGGTTTGCCGGGCGGGAGCGTCACCTAGCTGTGCTTCTAGGACATAAGTTTTCTTGGCAGCTATGAGGATGATCCTTAGGTTACGGACCCAGTCTGTATAGTTGCTACCATCATCTTTCAGCTTGGATTTCTCTAGGAACGCGTTGAAGTTGAGGGTGACATGAGCGTGGGCCATTTGATCTACAAGACATATTGTAAAGAATTTATACTAAGTTCATGACAATTAAGTTCATCTAATCAAATTTTAATGAACTCCCACTCAGATTGACATCTCTCTAGTCATCTAAGTGATACATGATCTGAATCGACTAGCCCGTGTCCCATCATCACGTGAGACGGACTAGTCATCAACAGTGAACACTTCATGTTGATCGTATCTTCTATACGACTCATGTTCGACCTTTCGGTCTTCCGTGTTCCGGGGCCATGTCTCTACATGCTAGGCTCGTCAAGTGAACCCTAAGTGTATTGCGTGTGTAAATCTGGCTTACACCCATCGTATGCGAACGTTAGAGCCTATCACACCAGATCATCACGTGGTGCTTCGGAACAACGATCCTTAGCAACGGTGCACAGTTAGGGGGAACACAATTCTTGAATTTTTTTAGTGAGAGATCATCTTATTTACTACCGTCGTTCTACGTAAACAAGATGCATAAACATGATAAACATCACATGCAATCAAATAAAGTGACATGATATGGCCAATATCATCTTGCTCCTTTGATCTCCATCTTCGGGGCACCATGATCATCTTTGTCACCGGCATGACACCATGATCTCCATCATCATGACCTCCATCATCGTGTCTTCATGAAGTCGTCACGCCAACTATTACTTCTACTACTATGGCTAACGTTTAGCAATAAAGTAAAGTAATTACATGGCGTTATTCAGTGACACGCAGGTCATACAATAATTAAGGCAACTCCTATGGCTCCTTCCGGTTGTCATTTTCATCGACATGCAAGTCGTGATTCCCTATTACAAGAACATGATCAATCTCATACATCACATATATCATTCATCACATCTTCTTGGCCATATCACATCACATAGCACATGCTGCAAGAACAAGTTAGATGACCTCTAGTTGTTGTTGCAAGTTTTTACGTGGCTTCTATAGGTTTTCTAGCAAGAACGTTTCTTACCTACGCCAAAACCACAACGTGATTTGTCAATTTCTATTTACCCTTCATAAGGACCATGTTCATCGAATCCGATCCGACTAAAGTGGGAGAGACAGACACCCGCCAGCCACCTTATGCAACTAGTGCATGTCTGTCGGTGGAACCAGTCTCACGTAAGCGTACATGTAAGGTCGGTCCAGGCCGCTTCGTCCCACGATGCCGCCGAATCAAGATTGGACTAGTAACGGCAAGAGAATTGAACAAACTCAACGCCCACAACTTGTTTGTGTTCTACTCGTGCAAGATGCTACGCAAAGACCTAGCTCAGATGCCACTGTTGGGGAACGTAGCAGAATTCAAAAAATTTCCTACGCTTCACCAAGATCAATCTAAGGAGTCATCTAGCAACAAGCATAAAGGAGTGCATCTACATACCCTTTGTAGATCGTGTGCGGAAGCGTTCGAAGGAACATGGATGATGGAGTCGTACTCTTCGTGATCCTCGCCACCGATGATCCCAGCGCCGAACGGACGGCACCTCCGCGTTCAACACATGTACGGTACAACGATGTCTCCTCCTTCTTGATCCAGCAAGGGGGGGAGAGGTTGACGGAGATCCAGCAGCACGACGGCGTGGTGGTGGATGCAACAGGAAAACCTGCAGGGCTTCGCCGGTGCCCTGCGGGAGGAGTTGGAGGTGTGACGGGGGGGGGAGAGGCGCCAGAGGCTTGGGGTGCGGCTGCCCTCTCTCCCCCCCCCCACTATATATAGGGGGCCAGGGGGCGCCGGCCCTAGGAGATGCAATCTCCTAGGGGGCGGCGGCTAGGGGGGAGAACTTGCCCCCCAAGGCATAGGGGGCGCCCCCACCCCCTAGGGTTTCAACCCTAGGCGCATGGAGGGGGGGCCCATGTGGGTGCGCCAGCCCACCAGGGGCTGGCCCCCTTCCCCTTGCGGCCCACGGGGCCCTCCGGGATGGGTGGCCCCACCCGGTGGACCCCCGGGACCCCTCCGGTGGTTCCGGGACACTCCCGGTGACCCCCGGAATTATCCCAATGGCCGAAACTGGACTTCCTATATATCATTCTTTACCTCCAGACCATTCCGGAACTCCTCGTGACGTCCGGGATCTCATCCGGGACTGCGAACAACATTCGGGTTTCCGTGTGCATGTATCTCTACAACCCTAGCGTCACCGAACCTTAAGTGTGTAGACCCTACGGGTTCGGGAGACACCCAGACATGACCGAGACGACTCTCCGGTCAATAGCCAACAGCGGGATCTGGATACCCATGTTGGTTCCCACGTGTTCCTCGATGATCTCATTGGATGAACCACTGTGTCAAGGATTCACTCAATCCCATATGTTATTCCCTTTGTCTATCGGTACGGTACTTGCCCGAGATTCGATCGTCGGTATGCCCGATACCTTGTTCAATCTCGTCATGGCAAGTCTCTTTACTCGTTCCGTAATCCATCATCCCGTGACTAACTCCTTAGTCACTTTGAGCTCATTATGATGATGTCTTACCGAGTGGGCCCAGAGATACCTCTCCGTCATACAAAGTGACAATATCCTAGTCTTGGTTCGTACCAACTCAACAGACACTTTCAGAGATACCCGTTGCGTACCTTTATAGCCACCCAGTTACGTTGTGACGTTTGGCACACCCAAAGTATTCCTATGGTATCCGGGAGTTGCACAACCTCATGGTCTTAGGAATAAATACTTGACACTGGAAAAGCTTAAGCATTACGAACTATACGATCTCGTGCTAGGCTTAGGATTAGGTCTTGTCCATCACATCATTCTCCTAATGATGTGATCCCGTTATCAATGACATCCTATGTCCATGGTCAGGAATCCGTGACCATTTGTTGATCAACGAGCTAGTAACTAGAGGCTTACCAGGGACACGTTGTGGTCTATGTATTCACACATGTATCGCTGTTTCCGTACAATACAATTCAAGCATGAATAACAGACAATTATCATGAACAAGGAAATATAATAATAATCCTTTTATTATTGCCTCTAGGGCATATTTCCAACATGCCCGTTGCTGTTGTTCTATCTAATCGCAATCAGTTTGTCTGGATCAATCGTACGCCTGCATCGCACACGCAACTAAACTCTGAACCGTGTTTGATGCATCTGTAATCACAAATGTTTTGCACCTTTTTTGACGGGTATTTTACACCACCGTTTGTAATTATTGCATTGCACACAGTTTCGTCGAAGGGTCTCTGACCGTAGTGTCGCGTTAGCAGCATCCTGTAGTAGTGACTGATGGGCCTCGAACCCCTCGTTGGTTACCCCAAGTGGAAGGTGTAAGATGCAGTATGTAGAAGTGTTTTCCCTTAGCAAAGATGCCAAGGATCGAATCCCCAGAGACTCCTAGGTTCAACAAGTAGGTTTCAACTGCTAACGGCACAAATTAGCAATCAACGTGGACCTGCACACAGATACAAATAACTTTGCTCCCAACGAGTACAGAGAGGTTGTCAATCCCTCCGGCCTTGTAGTTCACAAAGGGTTAAAAGCAAATGATAGTAGTGATAGATAGTGTTTTGCAATAGTAAGTAAAAGCGAAAAGTAAATAGCGGATGTGATCAATGATGGTAATATGGACCGGAGTCTCATGATGTTCACTAGTGATGTCTCTCTCCCAAAAGACGATAAACAGCTATGTGAGGTAAACAAATTACAGCTGGGCAATTGACAGGACCACGAACGCAAACCAATGCTGACTACATTGCAGAAAGGTTGAGGTTCAAAGCATGGGCGGTTCGCCAAAATAAGTAGACCGAAAACCATCAATATCTACTACTAATCATCCACCTTGAGATATCTATCCAGAACATCTCGCTGGTATTAAGTTGCGATTCCCACCCATAGTGTAAACTCAATGCAACAGACAACTGCATTAAAAGAACTTTCCGTGAAGTAAACAATCCTTGCACCCGCGGGCACAAGCACCGTTGTTTTCCCCCTTGTGGCAACAGCACATCCCCTAGACTCATGTTTCTGTCACTCAAGCTAGTCATCGAGGGGCATGAACCCACAATCGAGCATAACGTTCCCTCTTGGAGTCACTACGTATTACTTGGCCAAAGCAATAAATAACAACGGAGAACATGCAAGAATTACTTATGAACATAAATATAAAAGAGGTAGATCAAATATATTACTCAAGATCAATCTGAACATAATCTCATAATCCATCGGATCCCAGCAAACTCAACATAGCAACAGCATAAGGATTACATATGTGCCTCGATCATGTAGGGCAGCTCACGAGGACTAATTAGTGAAGCACAAGAACGTGAGGAGAACATCACATAGCTACTGGTCATGGACCCATGGTCCAAGGGAGACTACTCACGAGTCATCCGGGAGGCGTCCATGGTGGTGGAGAAGCTCCCGGTGGTGATCCTCCCCTCCGGCAGGGTGCCGGGAAGAGTTCTCCTAGTGCTCCCGATCTTGGAAGCGGCGGCGGCGGCGGAACAGAGATGGGATCGCGAAAAGAGTTCCTGTTCTGAGGGTTTCGGAGGACGCTTTAAATATATGCCAAAGGGGAGCATCGGGGAAGCTTCGGGGGGCCCAGGCGCCCCCCCGGCGCGGCCCAGGGGGGCGCGCCGCCAGGGCGCCTGGAGCCCTGG
>LR738711.1:773208138-773231317 GCA_902687465.1 Secale cereale | reverse complement strand
GCCCCCCCCCCCCCCCCCCCCGCGGCTGCCCTTCGGACGCACGGTTGTTTCTGGAACGCTGATTTTTTATATAATTTTTCTGGATTTTTCCTGGCAGTTCTCGTAACGTGAAAACCTGAAATACAAAAACAGCCGAAAACAGAAACTGGCACTGGGGTGCACTGGATTAGTAAGTTAGTCCAAATATGATCAAAAGTGTATGGAAGTGTATGAATATCATAGCAATATCACCCAAAAGTGGCATGGAGCAAGCAGAAATTATAGATACGTTTTGGACGTATCAACATCCCCAAGCTTAATTCCTGCTCGTCCTCGAGTAGGTAAATGATAACAAGAATAATTTCTGTGGTGACATGCTATTAACCATATAGGACTTTTTCATAGCCATATGACAAAAGCTTACTGAGAAAATGATTCTATAGTAATTAAGTTGCCTCATGAGAAAATCACAAATGACTGAAAGTTTTACAACATGACATTGAAGCATCAAAAAGATTTGCAATGAACATGATGTGCAAATATGATAAAGTGATATCTAGCTTGCCCCCTTTAGTGAAGCAAAACATAAATGCAGGGGCACCTTCAAGGTTTAAGTGATGACTAGATACAATGATTTCAGAAATAACGATATCACAATCATGCAAAAGACAATGCTACTTTGGGACAATGCACATTACACTCAGAATGACAATCATGCTCTCATTAGTTGGTGCTTTTAAAAGAAGGTGGAGACTCAACATAAAAGTAAAAGATGGTTATGACTTTTTATTTTGAAAACATGGAAGCAATTTTGTCAACGGTAGTAGTACTTCATATGTGTCATGCATAAGACCTCCTATAAGTTGCAAGCCTCATGCATCGAATACCAATAGTGCTCGCACCTTGTCCTAGTTAGCTCGGATTTCCATGGGTTATCATTGCATTACATATGTTTCAACCAAGTGTCACAAAGGGGTACCTCTATGCCACCTGTACAAAGGTCCAAGGAGATAAATCGCATTTGATTTCTCGTTTTTGATAGATCTCAACTTGAGGACATCCATACCGGGACAACATAGAAAATAGATGATGGACTCCTCTTAAATGCATAAGCATATTCTCATAAGAGATTGAGGATTAAGTCCAAGCTAAAACTTCCACCATGATGCATGGCTTTGGTTGGCGGTCCAATGTTCTTGTCTAACAATATGCATATTCATTCAACCCACGGCAAATCACCATTACTTCAGACAAGACGAACATGCATAGCAACTCACATGATATTCAACAAAAGTGTAACAGTTGATGGCGTCCCCAGAAACATGGTTACCGCTCAGTAAACAACTTATAAGAAATAAGATACATAAGCAACATATTCTTTACCACAATAGTTTTTAAGCTACTTTCCCATGAGCTATGTATTGCAAGGTTAGTTTGCTTCGTATAGGTGTAGGTTAGCAAAAGACTGGGAGCGACCAACTAAGAGAGCAATGACGGTCATAATCATGCAGAGCGACAAAGCAATATTGAATCAGGGATGGTAGTTATATCGCTACTCAGAAATAAAAGATCATCAAGGCTTGACAGACTTTCTTTACAGTCTTAAATATGCGTGAGCATACGCCAAGTCAATCAAAATAAATTCTCGAAGGAAGATATTACTAAACCATACCACATCATAGGCAAACAAATCAAATCGGTACTCCAATAACACATTGGGAATCCCCCAGCTATTTGAGACTAACCATAAGAAAACCTAAACTACTAAGCACCATTATGCACGTAGCATCTTTATCATAGACATATTAACCAATGCAACGGAAGCAAACTCTCTTAATAAGGTGAGCATGATAATTAAAGAGAGTTCAAGCAACCAACTAAACAAAAGCTCTTTGAAAAGATAAGCATGAATACTAAGAGCAGAGCATCATAGTAGCTATTAAAAGACAAAGAACACACACAGCAAAGATAGACATGAAAATTCTATGTTATGTTCTAGGTAGAAGTGGAGCGTGTTTCTCTCCCACATAAAGGAATGCTGGGTTCCGACTCGTTATGAAAAACTAAAAAGAAAACTAAAAGCAAGACGCTCCAAGCATAGCACATAACACATGAAGTGATAAAAATATAGCGAAACGAAAGACGAATTGATAATGTTGATGGAGAAGGGGATGCACGGGGGCATACCCAAGCTTAGACGCTTGAGTCTCCTTGAATATTTCTTGGGGGTGCACGGGGGCATCCCCAAGCTTGAGCGCTTGACACTCCTGAATCCTTTTATCATCTTCCCTCGCACACTTGAAAACTCCCTTCATACATAACTCATCATAATCTGATTAGCGAGGTTAGTACCCTTAATAAAATAATTATACCTTGCTGGAAATAAAGATATTCTTGAAGTTCTACTGTTTCTCAAGATTGCCAAAAGGTTTTTGCAAAGAAAAAGCAAGCTCTTGATTTGCAGAATGAAGGAAAGGCAAAACAGGACAGAATCTGTGAAAAACAGAACAGCAGGTAGTAATTGATCTGTTCGGGATACTTCTGCAACTCAAATCAAAAAACTCAGAACAGACGCACGAAAGACAATTATATAGAGAACGCTGTCGAAAAAATTCAAACCAAAAAGATGATCTGGTGATTTCATACGAACTTTTCTATACAAGGACAGAATCTGTTTCCTGGACAGCACCTCACAACTTTTGAACTTTCTAGCAATCAGAGGCTATACTTGGCACAAATATGAAAAGCAAAGATACAATGATGATGCTACAGCAGTAAACAACATCAAGACACAACAAAAGCAAAAAAGAAATTTATTCATGTGGGCTGCCTCCCAAAAGCGCTTTCTTTTATGCCTTTAAGCTAGGCATAATGCATAGAGATCAAGTTTTATCAAGAGTAAAAGAATAGCTAGCCCGTACAACGGACTCAAAAGATAACTTGATCTTCTTTCGAGGGAAGTGTTCCATCCCTTTCTTGAGAGGAAACTGAAATTTTATATTACCCTCTTTCATGTCAATGATAGCACCAACGGTACGTAAAAAGGGATGTCCTAAAATAATTGGACATGAAGGATCACATTCAATATCCATAATAGTAAAATCGACGGGAACATAATTGTCATTGACAACGATAATAACATCGTCGATCCTCCCCAAAGGTTTCTTTATGGAAGAATCAACGAGACGAACACCAAAAGAACAAGAATCATAAGGTTTCAATTTAAGCATATCATAAAGTATTTTGGGCATAATAGAAGTACTGGCTACAATATCACATAAAGCATAGCATGAGAAGTTGTTTATCTTAATTTTAATCATAGGATCCCAACCATCTTCTAGCTTTCTAGGTATGGAGGCTTCTACTCTAAGTTTCTCCTCCCTAGCTTTGATAAGAGCATTAGTGACGTGCTCTGTGAAGGCAAGATTAAGCGTGCTAGTGTGGGGATCTTTGGCCATTCCTTGTAGGAAGGTGACAACTTCTGAAATACTACAATTATCAAAATCAATTTTATCATTAATGGGCAGAATTGTAGTGTCATCCTCTTTGTTTGAATTGCTCTCTATTATAAGAGTTTGAACATCTTCCCTAGTTTGGGGAAGCTTAGGAGCAATTTTAGACCGAGGCTCATACTCTTTTCCTGGAAGACCATGCCATGGGCATAACCCTCCGTCAAGACTAATATAATCACAAGGTTTATTACTTTTGTAGATTTCGACAGTGGTAATTGGGGTAATGGAAGAAGGGGTGTACTCCTCCCATTTAGTGTTTTTGGTAGAACCCATAATAGCAAGTAAGAAAGATAACTATTTTTGTGATTTTCGATAAAAGGTACTAAAGCAAAAACTGAAAGGTAAACTAACAAGACTAAAAAGCAAAGGTAAAAGATAGCATGCAACTCCCCTATCCTGAAGAGTGGAGTCCTCGGCAACGGCGCCAGAAAATACTCCTTGATGGGCCTCGAACCCCTTGTTGGTTACCCCAAGTGGAAGGTGTAAGATGCAGTATGTAGAAGTGTTTTCCCTTAGCAAAGATGCCAAGGATCGAATCCCCAGAGACTCCTAGGTTCAACAAGTAGGTGTCAACTGCTAACGGCGCAAATTAGCAATCAACGTGGACCTACACACAGATACAAATAACTTTGCTCCCAACGAGTACAGAGAGGTTGTCAATCCCTCCGGCCTTGTAGTTCACAAAGGGTTAAAAGCAAATGATAGTAGTGATAGATAGTGTTTTGCAATAGTAAGTAAAGCAAAAAGTAAATAGCGGATGTGATCAATGATGGTAATATGGACCGGAGTCTCATGATGTTCACTAGTGATGTCTCTCTCCCAAAAGACGATAAACAGCTATGTGAGGTAAGCAAATTACAGCTGCGCAATTGACAGGACCACGAACGCAAACCAATGCTGACTACATTGCAGAAAGGTTGAGGTTCAAAGCATGGGCGGTACGCCAAAATAAGTAGACCGAAATCCATCAATATCTACTACTAATCATCCACCTAGAGATATCTATCCAGAACATCTCGCTGGTATTAAGTTGCGAGTCCCACCCATAGTGTAAACTCAATGCAACAGACAACTGCATTAAAAGAACTTTGCGTGAAGTAAACAATCCTTGCACCCGCGGGCACAAGCACCGTTGTTTTCCCCCCTTGTGGCAACAGCACATCCCCTAGACTCATGTTTCTGTCACTCAAGCTAGTCATCGAGGGGCATGAACCCACATTCGAGCATAACGTTCCCTCTTGGAGTCACTACGTATTACTTGGCCAAAGCAATAAATAACAACGGAGAACATGCAAGAATTACTTATGAACATAAATATAAAAGAGGTAGATCAAATATATTACTCAAGATCAATCTGAACATAATCTCATAATCCATCGGATCCCAGCAAACTCAACATAGCAACAACATAAGGATTACATATGTGCCTCGATCATGTAGGGCAGCTCACGAGGACTAATTAGTGAAGCACAAGAACGGGAGGAGAACATCACATAGCTACTGGTCATGGATGTGACGCCCGAAGACCGACGTCCCAGAAGATTCCAGAAGATCCCAGAAGATTCCAGATGTTCCGGGTTGCCCGTGTGTTTCATTTGTGCTTGTGTTATTTATTTTTGCATTGCATCAAGTCATCATGCCATCATGTCTTTTTTTTTGCATCTCAACTTAAATAAATCGTGTGGACCTTCGGTCCATTTAAATCGAGGGAAGAATGTCTTCTCTTTAAAACATATCATCCCAATATTTAGGGAGCTATATTAATAAATATTCCATTGCTTCGGAATAACCCAACACATTTGCATATTTTCCCCATGTCTATTTCACTTCAAGCTTCTCCTTCCAAACCTTGCCAATAATTCTTTTCCCGTTTTTCGAGGTCCTTCCAAAAACCCTCCAGCCATTTTAATTAAATTCCTTGCATTTTTGCGAGTCTAGGGAATTTATCCCCATGCACAAATTCCTCCCCTACCTTCTCTTTCTTTTCTTTCTCTTTTCTATTTTGTTTAAAAAGGGAAATAAGGAAGAGAGCCCAGCCCGGCCTCCCTCTCCTCCTAGGCCAGGCCTCCCTTGGGAGCCCAGCCACAGCCTGCCCTCCCAGCCGGCCTGCTAAGCCTCTTGGGCCTCCTCCTCCCAGCCTTGGCCCAAGGCCACCAGCCCGACCGCCCCGTCCTAACCTAGGCGACCCCAGGCGCCCCTCGCTCCCTCCTCGTTTTCCCAGCGCCGCCGAACCCGATGCCTCGATCTCGTTCCCCATCGCCCTTGCATCGATCTCCTCTCCTCCCATCGCTCCTCTCCCTCTGCCCGATTCCCTGGCGCCCGCATCCTCCAGCCCGACGGGCCGGCCTCGCCTGGCCCGCCGCTGCGCCATGGCGCCAGCACTATCGCCCCGAGCGCGCAAGGCCTCCGCCCTTCGCCGCATCGCCAGGCCAGGACCCACCGCGCCGTGGCCCTGCGCATCCGCACGTAGTCTCCTTCCTCTAGCGCCGCGCGGGCGCGCCTCTCCTCCAGCGAGCCCGACCCGCCGCGCCTCCTTCTTCAGCCACCGTGCCAGAGCCCCGCCGTCCTCGCGCCATGGCCGCGCCCCTCGCATCTCTCCAGCTGCCGCGTCGACCTCTCCTACCGCCCCTGCCTCATGCGCCGCAGCGCGCCTCCGTCTCCAGGGCTCCAGCGCGCCCGTCTCCGTGCATCCCGCCACTCTGCCTCCGGTGCGCCGAGCACCGCAGCCACCTCGCCCCGAGGAGCTCCCTCCTGCATCCCCGCCATGGAGCCGAGCTCCGAGTTTTTGCCGCTGCCAAGATCTCGTCACCTCCGTGCTGTGTTTTTTTTTCTGTTGTTGTTGTTTGTTACTGTTGTTTTCGCCAAGTGCACCGCAGCCGCAAGAACGTGTACGACTACAAGGAGAAACGCAAGTTCCACGACGTGACGGCTTGGGCATCTACAAAATGAGTACCACGACGACCCTGTGGCGAGTACCTCTCCGATGAACGTGAACAACTACATGGCGATGCAACAAGTACCACTACTTCCACTACCGTCGCAAACGAGAACCCCAAGTACCACGACACCGACCCGAACATCTACGGGAAAATGAGCTCCGTGAACGACTACCGTCGACATGTACATCTACGAGAACGTCTACTTCCGCTACCGTCGCCCGAGTACAACTACCGCCTCGTGAACGGCTACTTCCTCTCCAAACGTGAACGCCTTCTTCCTCTACGTCTCGAACCGCCCCGAAACGCACGCTTCGAAGGTATAACCCCGAGACGATGACCCGTGAGATGCTTGTTTTGTTGTATGAAATGTTTCCCGTGTGTGCTTCGTGCCGTTTCGTCCGTTTGTCATGTTCCTCGGTTGCCTCGTCACCGACTCGTGGGAACCCGGTAACGGGATCGCCCCACCTTTCATCTCGTTTGACTCGCTCACGCCATCTTTCCTTTTGCACCAGTCTCTCGATGAGTTACCGGAACCGATATGTTGCGTGGCTTCATTTTCGGATCGTTGCCGTGGCACCCTTTCTATCCACCACGGTGACAAATGCTTCATATCTCTCTTGTTAACCTTTTAATAAAATTGCATAAAACTTGTTCATGTCATCCGCATCATTTTAACAACATTATAATGTTTAATTGTTGTTTGCTTATAATTACTAAACATGCTCATGGGGATTTTCCAGAATTTTTGTTGTTTTTCCGGCCTGATTTAAAATGTCTAAATAGTGTAGTTTCTGTATGCTTCACCTCTTGCCATGTTAAAAACATTTAATCTTGTCTTGTATATAATGAGAGTCAACTAAATAATTAAATGTGGTGTTTCGTCAATACGCAACTCGTTGCATATTGAGCTCCACTTAACTTGTAGTTTTGTTTGTGTACTTTGCCATGCCATGCGTAATTAAACCGGACATGCATCATACTTGGATGTGCATCGTATGCCATGTTTATGCTTGTATGTTTACCGTGTTGTTTCTTCTTTCCGGTTGCTTCTCTTGTTAGCTTCGGTTTCGTTCCGGAGTTGTGAGGATTCGCTCGACTGTTGCTCCGTCTACTTCATGGATCCGTTCTTCTTCCTTGTGGAATCCCAGGCAAGATGATCATACCCTTGGATACCTCTACTACCATTGCCATGCTTAGTTGTCTCGATGCTATCGTTACATGTCGCGCTACCCATCTTTTATGTCAGCCTCTCCTTGTTGCCATGAAACCTCTAACCTTGACACCTTCCTAGCAAACCACTGTTTGGCTATCTTACCCGCTTGCTCAGCCCCGCTTGCTCAGTCCCTCTTATAGCATTGTTAGTTGCAGGTGAAGATGAAGTTCGTTCCAGGAGGGAACTTGTTGTTGGATATATCACAATATCTATTAATATTATTAACACACCTATATACTGGGCATGGGTGGAAGGCTTGGCCTTTTGCTCGGTGTTTTGTTCCACTCATGCCACCTTAGGCGCCGATAAAACGGCATTATGTTCCTTGATTTTGCGTTCCTTACACGATGGGTGAAATGGGGACCCCTTGACAGTTCGACTTTGAATAAAACTCCTCCAGCAAGGCCCAACATTGGTTTTTAATTTGCTCATAATAACAACTTAATTAATTAATTAAATTTGCATAAGGAGTTAGCGCTACCCGAGGATTCTTAATTCTACATAGCAGGGGGGGCCAGTGCTGATGGTGTTTGTCCCAAATAGAGTCGTGTGGGGGGGCCCCCTTGGCAACTTGGGTATTTCGGCCACTGTACGCTGTGCTCATCCGGTCGTGGCCTGAGACGAGATACGCGCGGCTACTATCAGGGTGTCGGCACGCCGGGAGGTCTTGCTGGACTTGTTTAACCATTGTCGAAATGACTTGTGCTACCGGGATGCCGAGCCTGGTCGGATTTTCCCTAAGATAAGGGGTGATGATATTATATTTATCACTTCAGCTAATCGTGAGAGCTTGTGATGGGCTAAGTTGGGACACCCCTGCAGGGTTATGATCTTTCGAAAGCCGTGCCCGTGGTTATGTGGCAGATTGGAATTTGTTAATGTCTGGTTGTAGAAAACTTGACAGATGATCCGAAGTAAAACACACAACTGTGTGAGTAACCGTGACCGTCTCTTTGCACTTTGAGAAGAGAACACGGTGGGGTTATGTTTGACTCGTATGTAGTTAGGATCTTTAGCGATCACTTCTTTTGCGCCCGTTGCGTAGCTTCTCATCTTATTCTGGTACTCGTAATTTAGCCACCATATTATGCTTAGTCGCTGCTGCAACCTCACCACTATCCTCTTCCTACCCATAAAGCTTTGCTAGTCTTGATACCCATGGTTATGGGATTGCTGAGTCCTCGTGGCTCACAGTTACTACAACACCAGATGCAGGTTCAGCCGAGAAAGATGCAGGAGCTGGTCCAAGTTCTTCACTTGGAGTTCGTTGAAGAGTTTGGCCGTATGTTTGTGACGTTTTCGACGATCAGTAGTGGTTTCTACTAGGATTCGATCCTGACCTGTGGCTTTATGTTGTTTTGGTATCTTGCTTTTGGATCTTACCCTTAGATGGGCTGTGATGTTTTGAATGATGATTGCTTATGTAATGTATTGTGTGAAGTGGCGAGTGTAAGCCAACTATCTCCTTTTGCAATTTAATCCCTCTTTTACATAAGTCGTGCAAAGATACCAAACTTGAGATCATTCTAGGATGGGCTTATACCTTTAAGTCGAGCCTCGACACGTAGGAGGTATAGTCCCATCCTGGGCATTACAAGTTGGTATTCAGAGCCTTCTCCGACCTAGAAGCCCCACTGATTGATCGAATCGTTGACGGTTGAGTCTAGGCACACACTTGAAAATGTTTTGAGTCCTATATATATATCGGAGAGTAGGATTTCTTTGCTTCTCATCTCTTTCACTCTGGTGAGGACTCCTGACGACTACTCTTGCCTCTTCTACTTTCAAAAATTGCACCAAATTTTTTTTAGGATCTCGCGAGTATTGTTTGGATTGTTTCGATGTCTTTGTGACGAGATCATTGTTCTCGATGCCTCCTGTCATTAGGGGTTGTGGCAGTGTCCCGGGGAGTTGAGCTCCGAGGTGTTGTCGTCACAAATCCATCGCGGCAGTACTAGAATACTTAAGACGGCCGACATCGAAAACTCTCCTATGCGGTTAGTGGCAAGATAACCCCGACATCACCCAGTACTGGGGAGGTAGTTCGAGAGTATTGCCATAGCTTGTATAGTGGATGCGTTTCGAAGGTCCGAGGTAAACAGTTTCCGAGAAAGACTGGTTATGTGTTGAAGGATGGATACACCTGGATGTAGGTTTAGAGTTGATTGCGCGGTGCTTCCCGTGTATCCCCAACACCTGATTGCATAACTGGAAACTTTCGGAAATCTATAGGTGGGTTCATCTAGTAGTTCTAGGCATTCTTCCAACGGATGCTCGATATGAAGTTCGGGGTTCTACATTGAGTGAAGTGGTTTTATGGACTTGTTCTGATCGGGAGTTGCATCTTAAAGGGTCCTTGGCTATGCTGATCCGGGGATTGCAAAACCCTTTTGTAACACGTTCCATGAGCTTTCAGCACGAAGATGTCGAATGAAACTTCTATCTTATATTTGTTCTATCTGTTCCTTGTTCCTTTTTATTTACTTTTTGTTCTCCAAGTGGCTTCTCGTCGAGCTGATGTACCTACGGAATTCATTCGTTCAATTCTCTGTTCGGATGATATTGTGAAGATTAGGCTGCTACACATCTATCCTTTGTTTTTGTTTTGATTCTGGTATTCGAGTTGCTTCGATGTCAAATGTTGATTCCATAACCTTCTAATCGGTGTTCTCATATTTCTATGGGAGTGCTAGTCCTTCTTAATCATCAAGATTGCCATGTTAATTCTTTTTCAACCGGTGTGCCTTCTTTTCAAGTTATTCCATACGGACGCCGTTGAGAAATCTTACGATTTGTCTGTTTCATTCATCCCAAGGTTGTCTTTGTTTTCCCCACCCTCCGACCCTTCTTCTTCTCGGAGCAAGAAATTCTCAAATGAAGTATCCATTTTATTCATGTGATGGTTCTTCATTCTTTTCCTTCAATGTTCTTATCCGGTGATTTATCGTGAAGATGCTCAAGAGCTTCAAGTTCATCATTCTTTTGTTCTCTAATTCTGCCGGTGGATGTAATTCAAGATTTCTGTGTTGATCTTATCCTTTTCCTCATTTCACAATGCTTTCTTATTCCGGTGCACCAATTAATCATTATCCTCTGGCTATTCATATCTGGAGTGCTGAAGATTCATAATTCCATTCTTAATCCATTCAAATTATTTTTGAGGATTGTTATCTTATTCAAGCCATTTAATTCAACCGGTGCAATATCTCTTAAGCAATCTTTTTCAACGGTGATTTCTTTGAGTGGGCCCTAACCCACAGGTCTTTTTCCAGGATCTTACCTGACTCTTCTATTTTTTCTGGAGTTATACTCAAATTCTTTTCAAAGTGCGACGTAAGAATGAATTCCATCAGTCACAGTCCTTCTCCAAGTTTACTTTCAAATTCTTTTCATCGTTGGTTCAACCTTTTAATTCTTCATTCCGGAGTGCTCAACAATTCTTCATGGCATTTCTCGTCTTCATTCTCAACATTTGGAGACCGGAGAAGTGTTGCTCTTAAATCTTGGCCCGTTCTCGTGCAGATTCGTGGTTCTAGCTTCTTGCCATCCTCATTATTGTTTCGATTGTGAGGAATTCTTTTTATACTCATACGAAGCATTTCATGAATTCTTTTCCATTGTGATCCTCCGAAGGCCATCATTTCAGAAGATTTCTTCATTCTCAGTTTTCAACTTCGTCCTCCAAATATTCTTCATTGATGTCTCTTCGTTCGTCTCCATATTCTTACGGTGGTTCATTCAAGGTTACCCTTCCGTTGTTTTCGTTTTAATTCACTCATTCTTTCACAATCCTAACGGTGGTTCGTTGAAGTTTTACCCAAGTTTGTGCGAGATCTCTCTTAATTCTTTCCAACGAGAATAAGTAGTATGCCAAATCCTTTGGTTGTCATCAATTTAAATTGGTGAAGGAGATGCATGACATAATTCTTATTCTTGTTCCTTCCAAGTGGATTAATTCCTTTGTTTAGAGTTTATTCATGACGAATAAATTCTAGGCTTCAAGTTGTTCATCTTGTTTTCCGGAGCTCCAAGTTATTTCAATTATATCATTTCAAACCTCCAACTAATTCATCGCAGGCCTTGAATCTTTTTCTTTTCATCTTTCACTTCTCATGCTTTCATTACCGGAGTTCTTCATGGTGGTTCATCATCATTTAATTCATCCTCGAAGTCTTCATCAAGATTATTGTTGGAGCTCAAGCATTCTTCATCATGCATTCCAATTGCAATCCGTCTACCTTATCTTTTCAGATGGTGTTATGTCATTTTTTGTCAATTCCTTCATGTTTCATGATTCACGAGTTTTCAGGAATGACATATTTAAACCCATCATTTTCTTTGTTCAGGAGATCTTTCCAACCTTTCAATTTATTTGTTGGAGTAATCTTGGGTTGTATTTCACCTAAAAGCTTCCCTAAGGATTGTTGCTAATTATGGTGCTTATAAATGACCCAAGTTCTTCATTTATCATTCCGGTGAAATAAGTTTTTCATCTCTTTGTTGATCTCAATCCAATTAAATGTTTTCGTCAGTGGCTGGTTGTCACCTCATAATTTTGAGATGTTTTCCATAAGCCCGCATCAATCTTATTCGTTTCGTCGTTGAATTCCGACAAATCCATTCAACCCTTCTTCGTAAGGATGTTTTTCATATTCATCCATGGGAGAAGTTGTCTTTTCTTCTCCGTTCTTTCTTTCCAACGACCTAGCATATATTCTTTCATTCCGGAGGCATTGTGATGTTGCTCTCTCCAAACCATCATCTCGTTTTATCCAGATCATGTTCTTTCCCTTGCCTATCTTTAACCGGAGTGTTGTATTCTTCATTCAAGTTTCCTCATCTTATCTAGTTTGCCTCTCTTTTCAACCGGAGTGCTGTCTGAATCTTTCTTACCCCTTGTGCCATTCTTTTAATTGTTCCGGAGGTTGTGTGTTGTTGTTTTCATCAAGTATCACTCCATCTCCTTAAGTTCTTGTTCAATTCCTTCCATTTTCAGTCGGAGTGCTGCCCAAATTCTGTCATTCTTATTCCTTGGTTATACCATTGCAGTTTCTAATTCTTTTGGTTCGTAAGCTCTTGTTTCATGCCTTTCAACCTGCAAGGTTCTTGTAATGTTCCTTGTTCCTCTCTTCTAACGGAGTGTTTTCATCTTCGTTCATCTATGTGGTTTTGTTCTTTCAACTTGTTCAACCTCTCAAGGTTCTTTGGTTTCACTCGTCTGTCAAAGAAGCAACTTTGTTTTACCTCTTCCTCTTCCGTTTTACCCGGTGCTATCTCTAGGATCTCGGGTCGAGATCCTCTGTTAGTGTGGGAGAGTTGTGACGCCCGAAGACCGACGTCCCAGAAGATTCCAGAAGATCCCAGAAGATTCCAGATGTTCCGGGTTGCCCGTGTGTTTCATTTGTGCTTGTGTTATTTATTTTTGCATTGCATCATGTCATCATGCCATCATGTCTTTTTTTTTGCATCTCAACTTAAATAAATCGTGTGGACCTTCGGTCCATTTAAATCGAGGGAAGAATGTCTTCTCTTTAAAACATATCATCCCAATATTTAGGGAGCTATATTAATAAATATTCCATTGCTTCGGAATAACCCAACACACTTGCATATTTTCCCCATGTCTATTTCACTTCGAGCTTCTCCTTCCAAACCTTGCCAATAATTCTTTTCCCGTTTTTCGAGGTCCTTCCAAAAACCCTCCAGCCATTTTAATTAAATTCCTTGCATTTTTGCGAGTCTAGGGAATTTATCCCCATGCACAAATTCCTCCCCTACCTTCTCTTTCTTTTCTTTCTCTTTTCTATTTTGTTTAAAAAGGGAAATAAGGAAGAGAGCCCAGCCCGGCCTCCCTCTCCTCCTAGGCCAGGCCTCCCTTGGGAGACCAGCTACAGCCTGCCCTCCCAGCCGGCCTGCTAAGCCTCTTGGGCCTCCTCCTCCCAGCCTTGGCCCAAGGCCACCAGCCCGACCGCCCCGTCCTAACCTAGGCGACCCCAGGCGCCCCTCGCTCCCTCCTCGTTTTCCCAGCGCCGCCGAACCCGATGCCTCGATCTCGTTCCCCATCGCCCTTGCATCGATCTCCTCTCCTCCCATCGCTCCTCTCCCTCTGCCCGATTCCCTGGCGCCCGCATCCTCCAGCCCGACGGGCCGGCCTCGCCTAGCCCGCCGCTGCGCCATGGCGCCAGCGCTATCGCCCCGAGCGCGCAAGGCCTCCGCCCTTCGCCGCATCGCCAGGCCAGGACCCACCGCGCCGTGGCCCTGCGCATCCGCCCACAGTCTCCTTCCTCTAGCGCCACGCGGGCGCGCCTCTCCTCCAGCGAGCCCGACCCGCCGCGCCTCCTTCTTCAGCCACCGTGCCAGAGCCCCGCCGTCCTCGCGCCATGGCCGCGCCCCTCGCATCTCTCCAGCTGCCGCGTCGACCTCTCCTACCGCCCCTGCCTCATGCGCCGCAGCGCGCCTCCGTCTCCAGGGCTCCAGCGCGCCCGTCTCCGTGCATCCCGCCACTCTGCCTCCGGTGCGCCGAGCACCGCAGCCACCTCGCCCCGAGGAGCTCCCTGCTGCATCCCCGCCATGGAGCCGAGCTCCGAGTTTTTGCCGCTGCCAAGATCTCGTCGCCTCCGTGCTGTGTTTTTTTCTGTTGTTGTTGTCTGTTACTGTTGTTTTCGCCAAGTGCACCGCAGCCGCAAGAACGTGTACGACTACAAGGAGAAACGCAAGTTCCACGACGTGACGGCTTGGGCATCTACAAAATGAGTACCACGACGACCCTGTGGCGAGTACCTCTTCGATGAACGTGAACAACTACATGGCGATGCAACAAGTACCACTACTTCCACTACCTTCGCAAACGAGAACCCCAAGTACCACGACACCGACCCGAACGTCTACGGGAAAACGAGCTCCGTGAACGACTACCGTCGACATGTACATCTACGAGAACGTCTACTTCCGCTACCGTCGCCCGACTACAACTACCGCCTTGTGAACGGCTACTTCCTGTCCGAACGTGAACGCCTTCTTCCTCTACGTCTCGAACCGCCCCGAAACGCACGCTTCGAAGGTATAACCCCGAGACGATGACCCGTGAGATGCTTGTTTTGTTGTATGAAATGTTTCCCGTGTGTGCTTCGTGCCGTTTCGTCCGTTTGTCATGTTCCTCGGTTGCCTCGTCACCGACTCGTGGGAACCCGGTAACGGGATCGCCCCACCTTTCATCTCGTTTGACTCGCTCACGCCATCTTTCCTTTTGCACCGGTCTCTCGATGAGTTACCGGAACCGATATGTTTCGTGGCTTCATTTTCGGATAGTTGCCGTGGCACTCTTTCTATCCACCACGGTGACAAATGCTTCATATCTCTCTTGTCAACCTTTTAATAAAATTGCATAAAACTTGTTCATGTCATCTGCATCATTTTAACAACATTATAATGTTTAATTGTTGTTTGCTTATAATTACTAAACATGCTCATGGGGATTTTCCGGAATTTTTGTTGTTTTTGCGGCCTCATTTAAAATGTCTAAATAGTGTAGTTTCTTTATGCTTCACCTCTTGCCATGTTAAAAACATTTAATCTTGTCTTGTATATAATGAGAGTCAACTAAATAATTAAATGTGGTGTTTCGTCAATACGCAACTCGTTGCATATTGAGCTCCACTTAACTTGTAGTTTTGTTTGTGCACTTTGCCATGCCATGCATAATTAAACCGGACATGCATCATACTTGGATGTGCATCGTATGCCATGTTTATGCTTGTATGTTTACCGTGTTGTTTCTTCTTTCCGGTTGCTTCTCTTGTTAGCTTCGGTTTCGTTCCGGAGTTGTGAGGATTCGCTCGACTGTTGCTCCGTCTACTCCATGGATCCGTTCTTCTTACTTGTGGAATCCCAGGCAAGATGATCATACCCTTGAATACCTCTACTACCATTGCCATGCTTAGTTGTCTCGATGCTATCGTTACATGTCGCGCTACCCATCTTTTATGTCAGCCTCTCCTTGTTGCCATGAAACCTCTAACCTTGACACCTTCCTAGCAAACCACTGTTTGGCTATGTTACCCGCTTGCTCAGCCCCGCTTGCTCAGTCCCTCTTATAGCGTTGTTAGTTGCAGGTGAAGATGAAGTTCGTTCCAGGAGGGAACTTGTTGTTGGATATATCACAATATCTATTAATATTATTAACACACCTATATACTGGGCATGGGTGGAAGGCTTGGCCTTTTGCTCGGTGTTTTGTTCCACTCATGCCACCTTAGGCGCCGATAAACCGGCATTATGTTCCTTGATTTTGCGTTCCTTACACGATGGGTGAAATGGGGACCCCTTGACAGTTCGACTTTGAATAAAACTCCTCCAGCAAGGCCCAACATTGGTTTTTAATTTGCTCATAATAACAACTTAATTAATTAATTAAATTTGCATAGGGAGTTAGCGCTACCCGAGGATTCTTAATTCTACATAGCAGGGGGGCCAGTGCTGATGGTGTTGGTCCCAAATAGAGTCGTGTGGGGGGGCCCCCTTGGCAACTTGGGTATTTCGGCCACTGTACGCTGTGCTCATCCGGTCGTGGCCTGAGACGAGATACGCGCGGCTACTATCAGGGTGTCGGCACGCCGGGAGGTCTTGCTGGACTTGTTTTACCATTGTCGAAATGACTTGTGCTACCGGGATGCCGAGCCTGATCGGCTTTTCCCTAAGATAAGGGGTGATGATATTATATTTATCACTTCAGCTAATCGTGAGAGCTTGTGATGGGCTAAGTTGGGACACCCCTGCAGGGTTATGATCTTTCGAAAGTCGTGCCCGCGGTTATGTGGCAGATTGGAATTTGTTAATGTCCGGTTGTAGAAAACTTGACAGATGATCCGAAGTAAAACACACAACTGTGTGAGTAACCGTGACCGTCTCTTTTCACTTTGAGAAGAGAACACGGTGGGGTTATGTTTGACTCGTATGTAGTTAGGATCTTTAGCGATCACTTCTTTTGCGCCCGTTGCGTAGCTTCTCATCTTATTCTGGTACTCGTAAGTTAGCCACCATATTATGCTTAGTCGCTGCTGCAACCTCACCACTATCCTCTTCCTACCCATAAAGCTTTGCTAGTCTTGATACCCATGGTTATGGGATTGCTGAGTCCTCGTGGCTCACAGTTACTACAACACCAGATCCAGGTTCAGCCGAGAAAGATGCAGGAGCTGGTCCAAGTTCTTCACTTGGAGTTCGTTGAAGAGTTTGGCCGTATGTTTGTGACGTTTTCGACGATCAGTAGTGGTTTCTACTAGGATTCGATCCTGACCTGTGGCTTTATGTTGTTTTGGTATCTTGCTTTTGGATCTTACCCTTAGATGGGCTGTGATGTTTTGAATGATGATTGCTTATGTAATGTATTGTGTGAAGTGGCGAGTGTAAGCCAACTATCTCCTTTTGCAATTTAATCCCTCTTTTACATGAGTCGTGCAAAGATACCAAACTTGAGATCATTCTAGGATGGGCTTATACCTTTAAGTCGTGCCTCGACACGTAGGAGGTATAGTTCCATCCTGGGCATTACAATGGACCCATGGTCCAAGGGAGAATACTCACGAGTCATCCGGGAGGCGTCCATGGTGGTGGAGAAGCTCCCGGTGGTGATCCTCCCCTCCGGCAGGGTGCCGGGAAGAGTTCTCCTGGTGCTCCCGATCTTGGAAGCGGCGGCGGCGGCGGAACAGAGATGGGATCGCGAAAAGAGTTCCTGTTCTGAGGGTTTCGGAGGACGCTTTAAATATATGCCAAAGGGGAGCATCGGGGAAGCTTCGGGGGGCCCAGGCGCCCCCCCGGCGCGGCCCAGGGGGGCGCGCCGCCAGGGCGCCTGGAGCCCTGGTGCCCCCCCCCCCCGGCTGCCCTCGGACGCACGGTTGTTTCCGGAACGCTGATTTTTTATATAATTTTTCTGGATTTTTCCTGGCAGTTCTCGTAACGTGAAAACCTGAAATACAAAAACAGCCGAAAACAGAAACTGGCACTGGGGTGCACTGGATTAGTAAGTTAGTCCAAATATGATCAAAAGTGTATGGAAGTGTATGAATATCATAGCAATATCACCCAAAAGTGGCATGGAGCAAGCAGAAATTATAGATACGTTTTGGACATATCAGTGACATAGAAAGATAGGGGCTTATGGTTTTGCCTCCCAACGTACTCACCTCAAGGGTGATGTCAACAATAATAACTCATGTCACCCATATTCAACTGGACATATGTGGCTAGATGTTTCCTCACCACATGATGCTGGCCAAAGGATGAAATAAAAAGGAATAGAGAGAAAACTTTGACTCTTTGCATAAAAGTAAAAGATAGGCCCTTTGCAGAGGGAAGCAGAGGTTGCCATGCGCTTATTTGTTTGTATGCTCAATCCCTTAGTGCAAAAGAACGTCATGTTGCATTGCCCCTTGTGATAGCAACCTTTATTATGTAGCATGTCGCTTTTATTCTTCACCATCACAAGTTCGTGCAACGCTCAATTTTCTCTTACATTAAACGATCTCGCACTTTTAGAAGCAATTTTTATTGCCTTATTGCACTGATGACTACTTACTTGAAGGATCTTACTCAATCCATAGGTAGGTATGGTGGACTCTCGAAAAAGGTTTGGGTTTAAGGGTTTTTGGATGCACAAGTAGTATCTCTACTTAGTGCGGAATTTTTGGCTAGAAAAGATATTTAGCAAGCACCACATGTTAATGGATCTATGATAATATGACTTCTATGTGAATATGAACAAACATAAATCATTAATTTGTCTTCCTTGTCCAACATCAACAATTTTGGCATATAATATTTTGATGGGGGCTCATAATCACAAAATATTTTTAGGATAGTATGTTTATATGTGAATCTTCTCTTCCCTTATTAATTGTTTCATGAGTTGCATCATTGACCAATGATATGTTTGTCAACCTATAATAAAATTTTATACTTATACTTTTCCTTATGTGGTGCTATCACGTACCATAAGATTAGCATATGATCTTCTTAATTTATTTCCTTTCTTTTATTCATTCAATTATAACCTTTCTTTTTATTGCAACAGGAAGGTAAAGAAAGTAAAAACTCAAAACTAAACTTTATTATATATCTCGCACACGATTACAAAGATAGATCACTAAGAAAATTCACGAAAAGAAGCGATTGAACTAAACTTTCATTTATTCTAAAGCAAAAGATCGAACTAAAATAAGTAAATGCAAAAGGATATTGGGGATGATACGATACCGGGCACCTCCCCCAAGCTTGGCGAAAGCCAAGGGGAGTGCCCATACCCGATACTCAATTTTCTTTTGGTGGTGAAGTAGATGGTGGTGGTGATGATGAAGTCGCGATCTTGTCCTCGGGTTTCCATGACAGAGGTCCACCATCGAAAGAGGAAGAATGAGTCTCATGGGTCCTGCAACTGGGAGCCAAACTCATACCTTTGAACCTTGCCTCGTATTCGAAGACTTGGTTCTGAAGATCATAGATCTGGCTTTGAAGGTAGTGGATTTGTTCGTTGAGGGTGAAGATGATATCCATTATGGACTTGCCATCCACCTTGAGATCACGAGAGATGTACGTGATCATGAGGTGACTGACATTGAGTCCACGCTTCATCATCTTCTTGCACCGGAAGACTTCTTGCTCCATAGCCTCAAGCCTGGCTTCCACGGTTCTCATCCACTTGGGTCCTTTCTCATCGCGGATGTGCAGCAACCCCTCATGCATCTGGAGGATCTGAGGGTGTTGCACCACCTCCCGCAGATCTGGGTTGATGACGTTCTTGAAGAACTTATCCTTGGAAGAGCTTGGGGTGGTCATGCTAGATGGGATCTGCCAGAAAACAACAAGAAAAGAAAACAGAAAATTTCTCCGCGATACGGTGGTCAATAGGTTCGGGGGTATATAAAGAATTTTTATCTTGGGAAACAAGATAACTGTAGAAAAACGGAGTCCGGAAGGTACCCTAGGTGGGCACAACCCACCTGGGCACGCCAGGCAAGTTTGGCACGCCCTGGTGTCTTGTGCCCACCAGGTTACACTTCCCGGTAGCTTCTTATTTTCCTAATTTTGTAAGTATTCCAAAACTGGTAAAAAATATTTTTGCAAATTTTTCGGAGTCCGTTTACTTATTGTATCGCGTACCTCCTTATCTTCACGATTCTGGAGTGTTTTGGAAGGATTCTTTTATGTGTGCTTCCGGTGTCAAAGTTTGGATAATATTGCTTTCAACATTAATGGGCGTACCTGAGATATAATGCTTTATTCGTTGCCCATTGACAACCTTTGGGTTAGTACATTCGGCATTATTTATTTTGATAGCTCCAGACCAATAAACCTCCTCGATGACATAGGGGCCTTCCCATTTAGAGAGGAGCTTGCCTGCAAAGAACCTGAAACGAGAGTTGTACAAAAGAACATATTCTCCGACTTTGAACTCAAGCTTTTGGATTCTTTTATCATGCCATATTTTAACTTTTTCTTTAAATAACTTGGCATTTTCATAAGCTTGGGTTCTCCATTCATCTAATGAGCTAATATCAAATAGCCTCTTTTCACCAGCAAGTTTAAAATCATAGTTAAGTTCCTTGATTGCCCAAAAAGCTTTATGTTCTAACTCAAGAGGCAAATGACAAGCTTTACCATAAACCATTTTATAAGGAGACAGACCCATAGGATTTTCATAAGTTGTTATATAATCCCAAAGTGCATCATCTAATTTCTTAGACCAATTCATCCTGGACCTGTTGAAAGTCTTTTGCAAAATTAATTTTATTTCTCTATTACTAAGCTCAACTTGACAACTAGACTGAGGATGATAAGGTGATGCAATTCTATAGTTAACATCATATTTAGCAAGCATTTTACGGAAAGCACCATTAATAAAGTGTGAACCACCATCAGTCATTAAATATCTGGGGACTCCAAACCTTGAGAAAATAACTTCCTTAAGCATTTTAATAGAGGTGTTGTGATCAGCACTACTTGTTGGAATAACTTCTACCCATTTAGTAACATAATCAACAGCAACCAAAATATATGTATACCCATTAGAGGAAGGAAATGGTCCCACGTAATCAAAGCCCCAAACATCAAATAGTTCAATAAGAAGTGAATAATTCAAAGGCATTTCTTGATGCTTACCAATATTACCTATCCTTTGACATTCATCACAAGATGAGACGAACTTACGGGCATCTTTGAAGAGAGTAGGCCAATAAAATCCAGACTGCAATACCTTGTGAGCAGTTCTATCTCTAGCATGATGTCCTCCATATGTTTCGGAGTGACATTTCTGAAGGATTTGTCCCTGTTCATGCTCAGGTACACAACGTCTAATAATACCACTACTCCTTCTTTATAAAGATGTGGGTCATCCCAAAAGTAATGTCTTAAATCATAAAAGAACTTTTTCTTTTGTTGGTAAGTAAAACTAGGTGGTAAATATTTAGCAACAATGTAGTTAGCATAGTCAGCATACCAAGGAGTATTATTAGTAATATTTATTGCAGCTAATTGCTCATCAGGAAAACTATCATCAATAGGTAGTGGATCATCAAACACATTTTCAAGTCTAGAAGAGTTATCAGCTACGGGGTTCTTGGCTCCTTTTCTATTAGTGATATGCAAATCAAATTCTTGTAGCAAGAGAACCCATCGAATAAGTCTAGGTTTAGCATATTTCTTTTCCATAAGGTATTTAATAGCAGCATGGTCAGTGTGAACAGTTACTTTTGAATCAACAATGTAAGATATAAATTTGTCACAAGCAAACACAACTGCTAAGAATTCCTTTTCAGTGGTAGCATAATTCTTTTGAGCACTCTCTAGAGTTTTACTAGCATAATGAATAACATTTAGTTTTTTATCAATTCTTTGTCCTAGAACAGCACCAACAGCATAGTCACTAGCATCACACATAATTTCAAAGGGTAAGTTCCATTCAGGTGGTTGAACTATAGGTGCAGAAATTAAGGCTTTCTTAAGTGTTTCAAAGGCTTAAAAGCAATCATCGTAAAAAACAAAAGGAACATCCTTTTGTAAAAGGTTAGTGAGAGGCCTAGAAATTTTAGAAAGGTCTTTGATAAATCTCCTATATGAACTAGCATGACCTAAGACACTACGAATACATTTGATATCCTTAGAACATGGCATTTTCTCAATTGCATCAACCTTAGCTTTGTCCACTTCAATACCCTTTTCAGAAATCTTATGGCCCAAGACCATACCTACATTAAGCATAAAGTGGCATTTCTCCCAGTTCAAGACAAGACTTGTTTGTTCACATCTATGAAAAACTCGATCAATATTGCTTAAACAATCATCAAAGGACATCCCATAAACAGAGAAATCATCCATGAAAACTTCCACAATCTTTTCACAAAAGTCAGAGAATATAGCAGTCATACATATTTGAAAGGTAGCAGGTGCATTGCATAAACCAAAAGGCATACGTCTATAAGAATAAGTTCCAAAGGGACAAGTAAAATTAGTATTTTCTTGATCAGGTTGAGAAACCGGTATTTGTGAAAAACCAGAGTATCCATCAAGGAAGCAAAAGTGTGTGTGCTTTGATAATCTTTCTAGCATTTTATCAATAAAAGGTAGAGGGTAATGATCTTTTCTAGTTGCTTTATTTAATTTCCTAAAATCGGTTACCATTCTATAGCCTGTAACAATTCTTTGTGGAATAAGTTCATTCTTATCATTAGGAACAACAATAATACCTCCTTTCTTAGGAACACATGAACGCGACTTACCCATCTACTATCAGCTACAAGATAGATTATACCTGCTTCCAGAAGTTTTAATATTTCCGTTCTTACCACTTCTTTCATTTTTGGATTTAACTGACGTTGATGATCGATAACGGGTTTAGCACCAGGTTCCATATTAATCTTATGCTGACATAGAGTGGGACCGATGCCCTTTAAATCATCTAGAGTATATCCAATAGCAGCTCGGTGCTTCCTTAGAACTTTGAATAATCCTTCTTCTTCATGTTCTAAAAAGGTAGCACTAATAATAACAGGATATATCTTCTTTTCATCAAGATAAGCATATTTCCAAGTGTGGCAATTGTTTTAACACTACTAGGAAAAGGGCTATAGATGGAATTGACACTAATGGCGCACCAGACATGCGGTGCGCCATTAGTATATACTAATGGCGCACCATGTGTTGGTGCGCCATTACTATCCAAATACTAATGGCGCACCGTTGACGTGGTGCGCCATTAGTAACAATTTTTTTTTTCATATTTTTCTCAAAACTACTAATGGCGCACCAGTGGATAGAGCGCCATTAGTAAAAAAAATTCAATTTTTGTTTTTATTTTTTTATAATTTTATTTTAAAAAAATACTAATGGCGCACCGTGGGAGTGGTGCGCCATTAGTAGTTCAACGTACTAATGGCGCACCACTCCCACGGTGCGTCATTAGTATTATTTTTTCATATTTTATTTTTATTTTTTTAATTTTATTTTCAAAAAATACTAATGACGCACCGTGGGAGTGGTGCGCCATT